>VZTZ01014598.1:18110-158256 GCA_013400955.1 Drymodes brunneopygia
TTTTTTTTCACAAAATTACATACCAATTATCAGTCATAACAGTACTGGTCAGAAATCCCTAAGCACCAAGTTATTTTCAGTACACCTGCACAGCCGCTAAAGTATTCATTATGGGCCTGATCCTTAATGATCCCTGATCTACAGGGCTTTTAGATTCAGCAAAGACTGTCTCTGATTTCTTGGGAATTTTTATTATGAAAGAATGGAACACTCAGATACAAACTGCATGTTGAATTCATCACTGCTGATTTCAGCTCTTTTTTCTCTGCTTCAGTGAGCATGAGAAATATTGTTCTAAGTGTTGGACACACCTCACAGAACCACAATAGCAAGCTATGATAACCATTCAAAAGCACATGCAGGTAAGAAAACAAATGGAATAGATAATTGACTAAAAACACTAATGTGTTTTCTTGAATGATGTGTTTAGACAAACAAGTGCTGGCATATGATATATTGAGACTAAACAGTAGCTTGAAACTGTAGATGCTCAGGCCCCACACTGTGGGGTAATGCTATCAAAATGTTCACAGACAAATGGCTTTTTCTTGTCCATATAACAGCTATCCACAGAAGCAGACCTGGGGCATTATAGCTATTCCAGTGCATAAGAACTGCTGATACCAAGTGCGCAGGATGGGGGCGCACATATGCAGATGGAATGGTTCACATGAAACATACTGGCTTATCTGAGACTCACAATCCTTTCAGAGTGCAGTGTGCTTAATTCTGCACCCCCATATCACATTACCTTTTGATCAGTATGTGAGGATGGAAACAGCACCTATTATACACCAGAGTGCACCCTGACACTGCATCACCAAAACAACTTGCATTATCTTTATATCCAACTCCAGATCTGCGCCCTTCACTGTAGATCCATGTATTAATCTGCCTGTGTAGTCAAATATAGAAGTTTGTTTCTTCACGAAACACACAAATCCCTGCTTCTTCCAGGCATTTTATCCTAACAGATAACCTGGCTCAGGTTTTTATATCTGTTCTAAAATGAGTGGTAATCTGTTCACTACTACACGACTGGTCAGGGTGTTGTGGTGGTGGGGTATAATCATTACATGGGCAAATAGGGTGCACCCAGTCACCACCACAGTAAGTTTGGAACAGTGGGACAGTCTGGTATTCCTCCACCTATTGCCCCTCAACAAAGTTTCAGCATGTCTTCCAGCAGATTAGCTGTAGTGAGAAAGCAGCCACTTAACCAGGTACAGCTTTTGCTTAGCAGTTAGCTGACACTGCAAATCAGTAAGACCACTAAAACCATCAGCTTAGATCAGCACCTGATAAAAAGTCATTGGCTATTGGTTTTGATATGCTTTTAAAAGGCTGTGCAGAGCAGAAAATCATCTATTAAGATATATGCTGCCAGTGGGGAAAGTCTTTTTTCACTACATGAGTTGATGTTCACAAGGAGGAATAGCTTTCCACGGGCTGCAGACATTCCTGCTTTTGTCTCTGCCTTCTCTTTCTTTCAGACCTAGCATCCACTGAAAGATGCCCCACAGATGTTACTTTTTTTAAGATGTATTCTTGTCCTGGCTTCCATTGTATGGAATTAGTGGCTGCTATGAGATCAGCTGGGATGTCACTGCACGGTGGCAGAAACCTCTGAGAAGGTGAGGGTGCTCAGGTGTGAGTGAAAAACTTTTTGACCATCTCCCATGACTGCTCGATATCACAAAGATGAAAGGAAACCTTTGCAGCTAGTGCTTGATAGAGCTGCATTTTATATTCCAGCAATCTAATTTTGATAGTTGAGTGACATGTAAGAATATACACTGCATTATGGTGTACGTTCACTGGTACTTCACCTCCTTTCAATGGCAGGTCCTTTGATAGATTTTCAGAAGCAGTTATGACTACAGAAGAGGCTAAGAATGAGTGTGCTGGCCTCCTGGAGCCAGGTCCTATATAAACACAGAGTTTTCAGACAAATGTTGAGTTCCAGTTTTTGCACATTAGCCAGATGAAAGTTGGAGTGGGAAACAAAGGCAAAAGAAGACTAAATTTCTTTTCAGACTCCTACGTGGAAGGGATGAAAACTCTTTTGAGTCTCAGAACTAGTAGCTCAAAAGCATCTCTGAGGATCAGTTCTAAGTTTTATACAACATCTTATATTCGGTTGTTGCCTTATCACTAATGCCAACATTAAACCCTGTAGATAACAAAAACCTTCTCTAAACTGTTTAGAATAGTTGAAACACTGTCATTATGAAGACACTCCAGAATCAAAGGGTGTAGGTAAAGTAAGGCTGTCACTATTTGAAAGACTAAATGGAATGATTGAATATTTGGAAATGGAATATTTCAGATTCTCTTGATACAGAAATATGAAGTAGTGGCCATAGACCTACATATCTTACAGTAATATTATTTTTATTCCATAGCCAAGGAACAGAACTACAGTTGAGTCCCTGCTGTGCTATATGTTAGAAATAAACATATTCTTACTCCTACACAAACCAAAAATCAGAAAATATTTCTTTTCCATTCTACCAATTTATTTTAAAATGAATGCAAATTAAAATTTTTGCTGACTTGCAGGTAGTACATTTGTTACCTCTTCTTCAGTTGAATAAACAGCTAATCTGACCTAATGCAAAGCAGCTGCATCTTGGTAGCACTTATCTTTTGTGAAAAGAATCCAAATAGCAAAGTCAGGTAAAACCATAGGAAAAGGCCCAAATACGTAGAAAATCCAGTGGTGGAAGCAGTCTGATAAAGTGCATCCTTCTGTAACTTACACAACTTAGCTTCTCTTGGAGAAGAAACTCAGCTAGATAAAAAAAAAATATTCCCTAAAGATACCTGTTTCTCTCAACTGACACTGAAAGGTACATAGATAACTGGCTCAGGTGTCTACAATGCAGATCTTTGAAGTTAAGTGAGATCAACCCCATGAGACATGGCCTGTCTCATATCACAGTAGAGCTCTCTGGTAGCATAAGAACAGAGACAGATCTGTAGTCCAACTTCTCACCAGGAACCATGAGATTGTCCATCCCTGGTTTTGGGAACATAATTTTATATTATCTGCATTACCTGGAGAAAGGGCTCAACTGAGCTCCTATTTGCTTGTCTTTAACCATAGGGATCCTGACTTCCCTTTCATGAGAGCCAAATCCAGAAGCATCTCCAGCTTTCTCCTTTCCCAGACATTTCCTTCAGTGCTAATTTGAAAAACAGTGATGAAAGGATAAGATTGACCTGGAGAAAGGTAAATGTTTTTAGAGTGCTTTTGACATCACAGTCACAAAGAGATTTTCTATATCAAGAGTGTGTGGGGATAGATTCTAATCACAGTAGTTTCACATTCCTTGAACGTATGACTCAGAGTGAAGTCATCTTATATTAGAAGTGGTTTAGTCACTTTCAGAACAGATTGGTGGGAAATTCCTTGCTACAGAATTCCTATGTTATTTTTTTCTTGATTTTCAGCATTGGTCATTTCCCCCAAGCGCATTTGTTTCACAAAGTCACAGAATGGAAAGGACCTCTAAAGATAATCCAGTTCCAACCCTCCAGCTGTGGGCACAGATGTTTTGCACTGGGATCTGATTACTCAAAACCCTGTCCAGCCTGAATTTTTTCCTCGTCTTCTGCTGAGATGCCCTTTTAATTTCCATGGCACAAAATTCTCCCCAAAGCTGGCTAACGTGGCAATCAGGAGGCTCCAAATAAATGGAAATTGAAAAGTCTTCAATTGCCTTTGGGACATTATTAAATTAAGAGGACTTTGAATGAATATTTTTATATTCCTTTTTTCAGTTTTAATGAGATATCTAGAAACTGCTGTTACAACTTTATCCCATCAGTGCAGTGGACATGTATCCCAGTGTTTATTACGAATTTTTATCACTGTCTAAAATTACTTAAAAGAACTGATGAGTAGTTTCAGATGGATTGACTTATAGCACACTGGCTCAGGCTGGAAAGTGACAGAGGGTTTAAGCCCTTCCTATCTTTACTCTTTTTGTTTTTTCTCTTCAACATGTGATACTAAAAGAAAACAAGCAAGCATGTTTCATTTTACATGTTCAGACATGTAACAGCTAGTCATGCACATGAGATTTGGCATCTATAAAACCAGATGCCTCATAAAAATCAGGTCCAAGTATTTTATCCAAATTCTTATGAAATTCTCTTGGTTTGTCTGCTTAAGGACACTTAGCATTGCAAATTTACAGGAGTAAAATTCAGTCTGTCTTCAAAACCTTGCAAAGTAATTAACTGGGACTTTACAAAAAAACCATAATTTGCAAGCCAGCACACTATTAACATATTAATACTCTGACCCTTTCTGTATGAGGCTCATGAATTCAGTTGTGCTACATCTATAGGATGCTGTGACAGAAGTAGAAAAGTGAGGTAATGTAGCTCAATTACACCAATCAAAAGGTTGCTGTGTTCAAAGACAAGGATTAGTGTTAATAATTTTTCTCCAGGGAAGAAAATGCTCGATCCAGGTTCCTTTAGGGCCTGTAGATCCTTGTCAGGATGCAGAAGGGAAAGAACTCACATAACTAGGTCATTTCAGCTCCTTTTGTTTGGCAAGAATGGCCTATGAGATAAAACATTAGGAAAGGCTTTCCTCCATAATTGTTATTTTGTTATCATCGACTACATTTACCAGGGTTGTATAAATACATTGGTAAATAGATATGGCTTAAACCTTTAAAAATTGCCATTAAAAACACAGAAGCATTCTTCAGTATTGGTTCAAGACTCTCAAATAACATTTATTATTATACAATGGAATAATAATTATAGACAGTGCATAAAATGCACAGGTATTATTGCATTTCTCTTTGTATATGCTATTTTTAAATTGTTTGCCGTGTTGCCGTAACACAATGCACCTGAAACTGGGACAATGCATCTTAGGCATACTATTCACATTTGAAATGGAAATAAATATGTCTGCAGTGAGTTTATAGCAAGTTTACCTCCCTTTTTCATCATTATAATAATTTTCTTTCAGTAAAGAGAGGTACAAGCAGAATATGTGATACATGTGTAGAACTTGCAGCTCCAGCAGATGAACAGCTCCTGTAAGTTTGATGTCATTGATGAGTTTTAAGGAGGCTAATAAAGGGCAAAATCAGAGGGGAATGCATCCAAGGCTGATTAAGCTTAATCGGGCTGCTGTCAAAGATAGTAAAGGGTCTTGTCAGTGCCCCTCTAGCTCCTGCCACAAGCCCAGGAGAGTGATACCCCGATTTGTCCACCTCCAAATATTTTTTCCCATCTGGTCTCATTAAAAAATGTACTGATACTATTGTGATGGCTTTGCTGTTTTTCACTGGAAGCTCTGTCTTTTCATAAGGCAAGTATTTGAATTAGGGCAAAATATGGTGGCAGATAATGGAAAGCAGGAAGGTGGAGGTACTGTCTGTTAAGCCTATTTATATTCTGATATATTATTAACATTTGTCTTGGATTTCTTTGAAATTTCAGGACTGAAATTCAGTCCCTGATAAGTCAATGACAAAACTGTTTCTGTGTCGCTAAGATCCTCCTCTGATAACAAGTCACGGGGAGGGGAGTGCAAGGCAGATTCCTGTGCTTTTGTGTTCACTGTGTGCCTGGTAATTCCTAACTTCAGTCAGATACTGCTGGGTCACATTATAAGCTTGCCACATGCAAATATTTCCATTCTTTGGTGTACCACCATTTTCAGTTATTTTGAATTCTTCAGGTGAATAAAGTGGCCTCTATGATTTTGAAAGATATTGCCAAAAATATAAGCTGTACTATTTCCCCATTAACAACACACAATTATATGGGAAGGAATTTTTTGTGCACTAGTATATGTATATAGGTAAAATAAATAATTCATGCAAAACATACTGTGCATATGTGTTTTTCTCCAGTTATTACAGGAATATGTTATTAACATGCTTAGGCTTCTGTAGAGGTTTCATTTTTCATGTCTTTTCTACATACTTCTCGTTTCCCCGTCCTTATGAAGTTCCTAGCATCTAAATAAATTATGTCACATTGAAATGTTTTATGGGAATTAGAGCCATAAAAATTAGGTCTTTGGGGGTATGGGTTTAAATGACTTCTTGGCTTTTTAGGTGTGTGATTTTTCTCTCATTCAGATTTGTGTTGTTAACATGGTAGAAAGAAGAGTGACTTTTTTGCTTAGAGTAAGAATTGTGGGTTTTTTCCTCTTGCACAAAATAAACAAAATCAGTGTTTTCAAATGCTTTCAAATTTTATGCATTATAAAATGGTCTTGTTTAATTGCCATGTTTTGATTAAATCAGGTTGCTTGTTTTCCTTTTTTAACTTATTTTTAATCACAATGCTTAGTAGTTCTAGATGACAGCTAACAGCAGTGGTCAAAATGGAATTTTATGATTTTATTATAATATATCATTATATTTTTAGGTGACATTTCTAACATTAGACATGTTTCCAAGAATTTGTCTCCCATGAATTCTCATTTCCTACAAGAAATATGTAACATCAAGTAATTTACAAGAGCTCTAACAATGGTTTATCTTTCCACAAAGTATTTTGTCAGTATTGATTTATACCAATGAAAAGGAGAGACAATTCAAGTAATACTAATTCCTTATATGAAGTAGTGTGTGGAAATATTCAAAAGAAGAATGCAGCAGTGTGAAAATTATACTTGCAACATTTTTTTTTCTCTCTCTCTCAGTTTTCCATGGATTTTGTTCAATTTTAGAGTTTTCCAGAATGGCAAATTTTATACATTATTGGCTGATATAAATGTTATGGGTTTTGTATTTATTAGTATACCAAGTATCTTAAATCTCTGACTTCATGTATTCCAGTTCCTCAGAATCAGAGCTTGCAGGTGCATAGATTTGCCAGGCTAGGTCTAAATCTTATTTTAGTCTTGGACTTTAGGCAGCTGTAGACAGAGCACTGAGTCTGATTTGCTTCTTGAAACAGACCTCTGCCACTAATTTCTGGTATGAAAGGAAGCCAGAAGGAGACTTGATCAAATGGCTACACTCCTCTTTTTAAAAATAAAAAATTCAGACTTCAGGAAAAAGACTGATTGTTTTGACAATTATAAATATCTCATGAACGATGGTCACTTGCAGAGAAGAATTTTATTTTCCAGTCTTATCAAGTGACATTCATCTAACCAAGCATGCGTGTCTAAAGTGTGTTTCTGAGTTAATCAATATAAACTTCCTTTATAGTCAACAGAATGGAACAGGTATTTTTCTGAGCAGTGTATCTCATTAAAAGGTAGGCCTCTGAAATAAGTCCAGTGACTCATGCCTTAAAAATTCTTATAATTCTCTACTGACGAAGAAATGGACTCTAGGCTGACTATCTTAGAGATAAATATCTATCCTGTTCATGGCTGATGCTGGGTGAGATGAATCCTGCACTTTCCATCTACCCACAAGAATTACGAACTTTTTGACTTATAAAAATGTGCTGACATATCCTGCTCTATTTTAAGCATATTTAAGAAACGGAGTGATGTTTCTCTAGGTCTGTCAAAAACTATTAGTAGACATCAGCAAAGAGGGGTGGTTTATGTTTAGTTTCATCAGCACAGATTCATTTTGTGCTTGAAGCAGTTTTGAGCACTTCTGTTCAAGGCTACACAATGAGGTCATGAGAAGGGGAGAAAGCAAACCCTGAATCCATTTCCCCTTGTGCATTTTGAATAGGGTGTGAAATTGTGCTAATATAATTCCAATAAAATCAATCATTTTCAGTGTTCTCAACCTAAGAAATAATTTTGCCATTTGCCTCCATGTAACACTGCATCTCTCAGCTTATTACCAGCAGTGTGTAAAAGACACAGATGCAAACTTATCAAAGACTAACCAAGACAGGATATCTCTGATCCCCTGATTCCCCTAGGGGAACTCCTTCCACTTAATGCTGTGCAAGCTAGTTATTTTCTCAAGCTCTCTGGAGGCTCCTGAAATTTATTTCCAAAGGTGTCTATTCATAATGTGTTGCTTTTTTTATACTGTTTTGCATTTATTTATAAAGTGGAATTTATTCTTTTTTTTAAAAAATCTTGTGTGCATGAGATATTTCTTTCCTCTTGATATTCCCCTACTGCAAGATAACCCCTTATGAGGGGTGAAAGATGCACTCATTTTTCAAATTTTCTGCTGTTTCTCATGGAGGATAAATGTGTGCTGACTCACTTATTTAGCAGAAAATTCAGTTTAAAATCTTCTGATTTCTGCAGTATATAACCATACCTCCATCTCGAAGGAAATCTAGTTGTCAGAGAGTCTTTTTCAGGCATTAGTTTCACAGAAGCATAGTTTTCAAGTATGCTAACTCATATTGATTAAAAAAATCTCAGAGCCACCTAGTAGTACATCAATGGCTAAGCCAATAAAAACAAATAGCATTGTAACTGATCACACACATAGGCAGATTCTCAACGGGTGTATATCATCTTCGGTTCATTAACCTCAATGAAGCTAAATGGATTTTACATCAGCCCCAGATCTAACTTTAATGTGTGAATCTGTTGCAAAAAAAATATGGGAAACATTTATTGAGAGATCAGAATTTTTAACATTTTTAATGCCTGTTTTGCAGAGGCTGACTACTGCTGTGTGAAGGAATTCTGACTTTACTAAAATATTTCTGACACTTCCTGACACCCTAAATTCTTCAGGAGAAAAAAAAGAAGTACTCTTTTCTTATCAGACTTTCATGGATCTGTCTTCATTTAGATTTAAAGTTCTTTGAGGGCTTGTGAAAGTTGCTACTCAAATAGTTCTGGAGACTGAAGTGTTGTTTTGCTGTATCAGAGAACAGTAACTACACAGGGTGTGAGTTCTGAAAACAACATCCACAAAATAAGGCGTGAAGCCAGCATAAAATCTGGGCTGTAAATTATTATAAGGGAAATAGAGATTGATTCTTCATTTTTTCTGCTAGACACCTCAATGCCTTGCTTCAGCACTGAGCCCTTGTCAAGTCTTTGGATTATTGTAGAAGCATGGGCTCTACACAAATCTGATTGCTGTTCCTGTTGACAAAAGCATTATGGACAGTTTAGGTTTTGAGGTGATACAGTTTGGCACATGCCTTTTCTCTAGGAGATGTGACTGCTTAAAATTTCAGCCATGAAATTTTGGTGTTGAATGTGAAATAAAAGAATAAATAAATACTCCAACAAAACCAAATGAAAACATACAAACAGACTTTGAACTGGAGAAGTAAATCTTGTTACTTCGATGAAACTTTAACAGCCCTTCAAACTATTCATAAAATAGCATTGTGATGAGTCAGACACAGCTCAAAATAAACTGAGAAAAATATTGTGTAATAATTCTTGAAAATGTTCCTTCTATTTCCTGGCCTTAGTTAAATTATCATTGACACAAGCAACTGCATAATTTATGGGTGAAATTGTCTTCTTTTGTAGCTAGTGTGCTCAGGAAAAAATAATGTATTTAATCTTTAGCTTCACAGGTGGCTAACACTGGGACAATATTTCTGTGATGAGGCTGCCTTTAATAGTGTGTCCCCTTGTTTTTATTTTATACTTGTGATACTAGTGTAGTTTTTGTATCTGTGTATTGAATATGTCAGAGTATTTGCACAGCAAAGGCAACGTAGATGGTGTTAATAAAGTCAGGCACAAGGTGCTTGCATATGTAACATACTGAGCAATGTTTCAATACCTGTTGTTGTGGTTTGAAAGCAAATTAGTGAGACACTCAAAGTCAGAACTACAATTTAATNTTCTTATTAGTGGCCAAGGCAATAAACTTGACAAAAATTTTGTTTGTTCTTTCTATCTACTCACACAAATGATTGAAAAATACTACAGTTAATAACTTTATGCAGTTACTGCTTGCTTTTATTTATGCAAAGTGAGGTTTAAGACTTACTTAACTTATCCGTCAGACAGGAAATGTTCTATTCTTATTCTGGGTGCTTCTAAAATTGAGATAAAATTAATAAAGTCCAGAACCTGTCTTGCCATTGTAATATAGTAAACTAGATGTAAAATAAAATAAATGGGTGACACAGAAATGCAAGGAGTTTCTGCTAATCACATGCCTTGATATCCCTCCTGTTTCCTGTACTATATGATATTCCAATGCCTAGACATTTTAGAGATTCTTTTCCAAGAAGCATGTTAACAAGTATGCAGCTCAGAGTAAACAGGGCAATGCACAAACCTGTATTTTGGTACTATTTATTTCATGTAGAGAAATGCAAACATTTTAAGCTGGGCCAGGTTTTTTTCCCAGGTCCAGTGTTGGGGTGGTTTCAGAAAGACCAGAAAGACTGCATTTCTCATGGGTTCAGGGTGATTAACTAAAGGTGAGAGATGTAGGATGGAGAAAGCTACATTTCAAGGAATGTGCAACCTTCCTCCCCGATGAATACACATGGGAGAACTTGATGGTTCTTTCTGGTCAACCTGTGCTTCCTAGGGCTTAGGAACAAGGACAGGTAGTGATGATTGCAAGTGAGTCTGATATTTTCAGGTGAAAAAATTTCTCAATTTAAAATAGCCTGAGAAAGGTTGGATGGTCCAACGGGAGATCACCAGCAGTCCATATGACAATATTTATAAGTTAAGCTTATGGGGTTTTTTTTTGCAGTTGGGAAAATTTACCAAGGTCACCATCTCTCTGGCATGATGGGCAGTACTTGTTTATTTCCAGGAAAGTATATGAAATCTGTAGACAACATTTTGCTGCTTTAATTTTGTGATTATTTACTATTGCATTTTGTTTGGGGGTGGCATTAGCAGATGACTCAAGAGTGTACTAAAGCCATATGGTCTTGTGTTTGTGTTTGAGGACAGGTACTCAGGGGATCCCCTGCTCTTCTACTACTGAGAATGAAGAATGTGCACTGTGAGCACTTAAGTGTCCTGGTCAGCTACATCAGCCCTTGCAGCATCTGTGAAAACGTAGGAAACTTTCTATACTTTCCTTACAAGGTGAAATCGCAAAAGTTCCAGGAAGAGAACAGAACTGACCCACAGAAAGGACTGAACAGACACCTTTTTTCCTGCCATACCATTTTCCTAACACTGAAATTCACATATTTTGAAATACCATAATATTGCTTTATCCACAGGGAAAAAAATACAGTGTAGATTGATATGAGGTGGAAAGCCTGTGTAGCTGTGCACTGAGAATAACAGTTGGCTGTAATTAAATTATGATGTATGAATAGTCACTCCAGAGAACACTGTGGGATAAATGGCAGAGGATGGCCAAGGCCTAATCACATCTTCTTCAAAAGGTGTGACCTCCCACATTAAAGGGTCTTTAACACCATGCTATGATATTATTAACTCAGGTGAGTGTCAGTGAGTAACAGCAGTTTAGAGGGCTTTTATTTGGCTTTCTCTAATACAACAGCTGACCAGACTTATTCGATTAAGGAACCTGTGGCAAGAGATGAGCCTTGGTAAGATGAACCTTGAAGAAAAGTATGTCACAGAAAAGAATATAAAATACCCCATGTCAGAAGCTCTATTCTGTTTTTCATTTTGCATTTTGTCCTATGTTTAGTTACCAAATTGCCGGTGTGTCCAACACACAAGGATCTTTTCGCATTGTCTTTTTCCTGTTAGCATCAAAACCATGCAAAAAAACCCCAAAAAGACACAAATCAGCACCACCAAAAAACAAAACCATGGAAGATGTTTTCTGGAGCCTCTAGCTTACCTCAGTTGCAGAAATGAAGGTGCTAGACCCATAGCAAAAATCCTCCTCCCACTGCAGACTCAGATTTGAACAAGTATGACAAGTCTTCCTTATTTCTGAGTCCTTGTCAAATGAGACCTACAGAATGAAGTACAGGAATGAACTGTATGAGGTCTAGACTGCTTTCAATATGTGTAGAGTTTTCAAGTCCACAGCTTTCAATTCTCTTTTGTATCTGCAATCCATGTCAGGTTTTCGCACCCTTCTTGGAGGAAGCAGAAAAGGAAAAAAAGAGGGAGGCAGTTTTCTGTATGAGTGGTTTCTGTTAGTACCTGTTTGCATTGCTATTCACTTGACACACTGGAGGGCAAGTGTGAATTGGAGCCTCATCTGGATGTCTCCAGAAGAACTGGAGGAAAAGGTTGTGAAGAAGTTGCAGTAGTTGCCATGTCTGAAATGCAGAACATCAGAAAAGAAAATGAAAAATATTTTCTCTGTTGTATGAAATATAGCTGCTGTGTGCTACAGTGCATAATACAAGCGTGCAAATCTTATTAGAAACAAATTAAGTTTAAAAAATATATATGGCAATCAAGTATTAAATATATATGGCTGAAGAAATTTGGGGAAGAAAACAGTACTCTAGTTCTTGATTTAGGTTGTTTTCAGATTTGTCTGCCTATTATGTGCAGATTTTTCCTTTTTTTTCTCTCCAAATTTTCTTCTGGGGCTTTTTGTTTATTTGTTAAAGCTTAGTGAATATGGACAGTTTGTTCACTTTCCTGCTCACTTACAGAATGGAGGAACTGCCCCAGTGAAAATCTTTTATCTTTCATGTCCTTAAATTGCTGAGCAAATCATTCTCCCCCAACACAGAAATTTCTACTCCACCTTAAAGTTTCAAGATATCTGGAAATTCTGCCCTGCTGGCAACTTAGGAAGGGTAATCATAGCTCACATAAAAATTTCCAGTAGGAAGTTTTACTAAAATCATGTTTAACTCATGTCTGACACCAATCTCAGATTCTTGGAAAAGGACTTAGCAAAGGACAAAAAACACAGCCAAAGCAATTCTGTTTGAATGAATTAGAGGTGCCAAAGCTTTTTCTCCCATCCTGAGATCCTGATCAGTCCAAGTACTTGTCTACATTGAAAGTACACAAGTGCATTCACACACTTACACATATCAAATGTGTTACTGGCTAAAATTACCAGCCAACAGAGACCAGAGCTATAAAGAAGATCTGGGCTGAGAAGCAACCTGGGAATTCATGGACCTCCCCTCTACAGACTGAGCAGTGAGACCAGATGTTTTCAGCCTCAGTGGCCCACCCCCTTCAGCAAGGGTGAGGTCTCTGCAACAGGGCAGTGAGTGTGAAAAGGAAGAAAATTTAATAGATGACTGTGGGGGAATGGGTGGAAGAAGCTGCTTAATGCAGGGACAAGCAGGCCAATGTTTTTGGAAGTCTTTCAGTGTGAGCCACTTGTCTGTGCCTGTCAATGAATAAATAAACTGCAACTTTTTAAAGGATGACTAACCTAGACTGAGTATCTAAAAAATACTTAAAATTTTAACTTTAATGAGCACTTTAAAAATGTATCTCTATGATACTAAAACTAATATACATGTTTTTTAAGGGAAAAAATTATAAGATGATGTTCTTTCTATTTATGCTGTCACTCATGCTTTGACTCTGATCACTTATCTGGATAATTAAGCAGTATCACTGAGGAACCAGATACCAGAAATCTGATATTAATCCATCCCTCTTAATAGCAACGCAAAGCCACTGGGGTGGAAAGCAGCCTAGTCTTCCTAATCCCCTTTTACCAACATTTCGGCATCAGCATCTCTCATTTATTTTCAAAAGTGGTTCAAGACACACTATCACTGGCTTAAGTCTAATTTAGGCTTTAAATCAAAATATATTAAGAAATGCAAAAATAGTCAAGATTACCGAGATTTCTTGAGGGAATGATTCACAACCAGCTCATGTCCCTCTGACAGGAACTGGGGACAGCTGAATGATCGTTGCATGTCTGCATTGCTTTAAGGTACAACACTTTCCTTTGAATTAAGAGAAGGCAGGATTACAGTGGAGACCTTGAGATCCCACTGCCATACTTATCAGGTATATGTTAATGGTAGTCTGAGCAACTTCTACAGACATTATTCACCTGCCGGTACTGAAGAGTCCAAGGCTATTTTCTTCTTTCCCTTGTGCATGTGTCAGTGTTTACGTGAGCCTTGTTGTCCCCTTCAGTGCTTCTCAGAGTATTTTTGGGTTCAGTTTCAAGACTGTCCTAAAGCCCTCGTTAGTCACTGATGCTCCCATTATCCCCTTGGCATTTTGAGGTGGCTTGACTTGAACCCAGCAGGAGCATAATTTGGCATGTACCACAGCAGTAATGGTGGAAGGTAATCGTCAGAATAGGAAAGCTGCACACCTGTCCCTTCCCTGCCTCCTCAAAGCAAAACAACCTGAAACAAACAAACAACCAAGCTCAACATCATCCTCAGGTTGTGCTCATGGTGCAAAAGCACAGCCCCAGCTTGATGACATGAGTTTGGGCTCTGCTCTTGGCTTGTGGTGTGAGGCAGGTCCACCTGTCTCACTTTCTATGGCAACCTTGTCCATTCAGCCCTAGTCTCAAGTGGCCAGAGTGGGTGCTGGGCAGTTGCCTTTAAAGGCTGACTAGCTGCAGCTACTGGTGTGTTTGAATCATGAATGGCAGCTTTGATTTTGATGGTTTTCTGACTGCAGGTTGTGTACTGCCCACTCTCATATCATTGTATTAGCTACTGCTGACATGCCCCTGTGCATATTGAAGCTGCAATACTTTGAACTTACAGCTGAAAAACTAAATATATTATGACCAAAACAGTAGAAACCAAGCTTAGCCATCCACCTTAGCCCCAAGGTGATACCTTCTAGTTCCTGAGCGTTTCAAGGAGGAGCTGAGAAGACCTATGAGTCTATTAACCTTACCTACTAACAAAGTTTTCAAAGACAGTGTAATGGGGACGGAGTCCATGTGTCGTCATAGCAAAAGTATGAGACACATCACCTTGTTTTTGTGGCTCTGCCATCAGAGACAGACACACTTCAGTGCAGGAGGCTTCAGGAGACTGCTGTTTTCCCATGTATATTTTATTAAGTGTTAGTGCCACAAAACACTGTACAGATGGGGGAATCTATCACTTTATAAAATAATTAGTCTGCTATTTCCATGACAAGAAGAAACAGCAGCATGTAGGCAGCAAACTGAGGTACTGCTTTTACCTTCCTCATCATTTTTGTATTTTTACCAAAACAGGAAAATATTTTTACAGGATAGGCCAATAGTGCCACTGGAATTGAATTAGAGCATCCTTAATTAATATGTCAGAATATGAGAAATGATGAAAATATGTGTAATTAAATTCTTGCACTAAAAACAAGATTATAATATGTGACTAAAATAGATCAGGGCATTTTTTTGTGTGTGTGCTTTTTATTTTTTTCCCTTATATTTTTATTTCAATTAAAAATATATGGGTTCTGGTATCTTTGCACTGTATCTTGATTAGCTATTATGTGCCTGGCTAAGAGATGGGTCACCCAAAAAATTACACACTATTTGTGAAAATGAAAAGAATTTTCCCAGTTCTATGAGTATAGTGTTATTTTCAGGCTAATATACAGTAGTCATAGCTTGGCACTGTGGCAACCTACATTGTCGATAATAAGAAGCTGTTTGAGACAGGTGCTTGAAAGAGCAAACTTCTTACATAAATTAAATACCTATTTTCAACTACATGGCTCCAATTTTCAAAGGCAGTGAGTGATTCTGGGTATTCTAGTTTTCCAGGGCTCAAAATCAGACATATGCAGAGGGTCTGATTTTCTAATTTTCAGTGTTTATGAAAGATGCAACTTCATTAAAATGTCTGAGTGCCTCTTTTCTTCCCCTGTCACTCAGGAGTTCAATCAAATAGGTCAGTTTGGATGCTAGGTCACACCTATGCAGTGAGTAACCTCACAGACTATTTTACATTAGACATTTTTTACTCTGTTAATCTCTTCTTCTTGTGCACGTGTGGGACTTTTTTTAGTCTAAGGGAAATGTTTTAAACTGAAAATTTCTTTTTGTCCCTACTTCATGGAAGATTTACAAACACTTATTTGAAAATTAATTATAGACTAAAATGGATGTAAAAATATGTGGACATGCAACTGATCTGTATGAAACAAACAAGAAATCCCATCTGGTACTGAATCCAATAAAACATTATTTATTCAATTATTTGATATATCAGTCACATAAATCTCTGACTTCTTTCACAATTTGTCATAGCAGAAGTTGTCACTCTATATCCCACTCAGATCCTCAAAAGATTTCAAAATCCATAACCTAGCCTGGATACCAGGATCATAAGGGAAAATGTCCAGATGCATCCAGTGGCAAAAGAAAACCCATAAACTACATATAATGAAGAAGTAATTGTAGGAAATTGAGTTTTCTGTTCTTGTGCTTTCCTAGCATTCAGCTCTTCAAAGAGATAGCAAATATTCTATTGGTTAACATTTAACCCAAACTAATAGGTCCAATCTCACATGCTCAAATAAATCATAATGTCTTTTCAATTAGTTTGCACTTTTGCTCGCTGCTGTCCTGAATAATTAGGAAAACAATTCACATTTCGCTAGGAGATGATATGAAGTGTTATTCCTGTGATAATTACTAAGCTGCAGTTCAGTTTCCCTGGCTCCCACCAGGTCACCAGGGCACAAAAGAGGACACCATGAGAGCATTAATGAGCTCTCATTGAAGATGTTAAAAAGCTTGTATTGATCTGTTTGTCCAAGAAGGAGATATTTAAGCCTTTCTGCTGAGGGCAGGAGAGACAGAGATTCATATCACAAAGCCTTTTATCCAACCCCTTCTGTTTCTGGCTTCAATATTGCCCAGTCTCAGCATGTCTGGTTCTGGAGGTCATACTTTTAAACTTTCACAACATTTTTTTTTTCTTTTTCTCTTTCTTCTCTTTTGTTAAAAAAAAAAAAAAGAGAGAGAGAGAGATAATATACAGTGTACGCTTAACCTTTACTACAGGGATCCCTTTACACAGCTAGCTATTTCTGAGAACAAGCTGCAGTGCAGTAAGATCTCCCTTCTCACTATATACCTAACACACATCTCAATTAAATTAAGGACACTCCAGACAATGCAAAGTCTGACTCAGTGCAAAATTTTGTTCATATTTTGAACGTGGATCAAATCAAATCACTTTTGGTGGAAGTCTATCAGACTTTTTTCTCCAACATCACTGCCTTTTTGTGAACTTCTGCACTTGCTATTTCTGGCTGAGAGCAGGAGTGGAAGAACTGTAAGGCTACAAAAATCACTGGTTCTTGTGGTATCTTCAGAGGAGATTTCTTCCTGCAGGCACAGGGAGGCAAATCTTGTCCTGCTTTCAACTCTCTGCATTGTTATGATATATCACATCTGTAAACTAGTTCTAGGTACACTTTACTACTCATCAATTTTGTCTGCTTTCTTTTAAATGCCACAAAGAACTGTCAGTGAGTATTTGCAGCCTGTCTGGGATAGAGTATGGGAGAAAAATTAATGTAACTGTTAAATCTGTATTTTCTTTGTTTATATTTGTCACCTGAACCAGCTGTTGTCTGGTTCAGCAAGGTTATATCTCTCTTTTCACTACATCTTATTCACATTCATCTTGTAATGAGTAACCCAGTGAGGCCACTTGTGTGGGTCTATTGTAAATGGTTACTGAAGAGACACATTGGGATCTTTCATGGACGTTGTTAAAGAGATGTTCAAGATGTGCTTCTTTCTTAATACACAGCAAAGGCCATTACTGAAAATATCTCAGTGTTAGTTTTAAACATCTAGATCAATGCAATGATAGGAGCCTGACAGAAAGGCTGGTAAGAAAGAACTTCCTGGGATATCACACAAGGCCACTTCATCTTAAGGCTGTAATTAGGGGATAAGATCAGAGCTCCATCCTTCCTGACTTGCTATTCTCTTCAGTCTTAAATAACTTGAATATCATGGCCAGTTTTAAGATGCATTTTTTCTGAGAATAGATTTCATAGTCTACCACTGCAGAATGAATGAACATACGAATCACACTCTCAGTGGCCTGATGTAGTAATCACCACTTCAGGGATGGAGCTGGCAAGAGACCCTGTGCCTCTCTGCCATGTGTGGTAACCACTTAATAAAGATATAAAACAAAGATTCAGGAACAAATAAAATTGGACATGGATAGGAAGTAATGACCCTTGAGTGACAATTGAGGTGATGTGGATGAATATTAAATGTGAAGGGTCTGAATTATTCATTGAAGGTTCAAGGTAAAAGGGTTAACCTGATAACATTCTCCTACTGACACCTCACTCAGGATAGAAATCCCAATTCTGTGATGCCTTTCAAACTTGGAGTTCCTCTGTGCATAAGGAAAGTTATGCTGGTGGTCTTGTTCCTTCCTGCTATTGGTAATTCATAGTGGACAAAGTCCAAAGATCTAGTGAGTGCTGGTAGCTTTGCCACAAGCTGTACAGCTGCAGTAATATTCAGCCTCTGGGCTTCCATGGGGGCAGGTTGGAAAATGTATCAGGAGTAATGTGGCCAGCAGGATCAGGCAAATGTTTGTGTCTCTGTACTTGGCACTGGTGAGGCTGCACCTTGAGTACAGTGTCCATTTCTGGGCCCATTGCTTGAAGACAGGCATTGAGGTCCTGGAGCCTGTCTATGAAAGGGTCTAGAGAGTGTCATATAAGGAGCATCTGAGGGAGCTGGAGAAAAGGAGGCTCAGGGGTGACTCTAGCAGAAATGAGGGTGGGGATTGGTCTCTTCTCCCAGTCAACAGGACAAGATGACATAGCCACAAGCTGCACCAGGGGAGGTTCAAGTTGGACATTGGGGTGATTTTCTTCATGGAAAAGGCTGTTAAACATTGGAATGTACTGCCCAGGTAGGTGATGGAGTCACCATCCCCGGAGCTGTTCAAGTGCCATGGTCTAGCTGGCAAGGTGGTAATCAGTTGAAGGTTGGGCTCGATTTCAGGTGTCTTTTCCAGCCTAAATGAGTCCGTGGTTTTGTGAAGCTAATAGGCTCCTGGCTCCAGCTGTTATGACATGACATGTCCACACTGCCTGGCACCATGCATGTCATCTGCTCCCTTGCCTGGCATGACATTCCCCTATTGTCCATCCTACTCCATTTACAACTCCATTACAACAGTCGGAGGGAGATGAAATAATTTCCAGCTCTTTCTGCCCTGTCTATGCTGCTTCTGGGAGGACCTCATGCATGGTAGGATAAATACCATTAAGTCCTGTATGGTCAGCTAACCTGATGTCCCCTGAAAACATGCCAGGTAAGCATAAGGGTGTGGGAGCATTCAGGAGGATATCTGATCAGGGAAACAAACACAGAAATGTCAAAACTAGAGCATTATGAAATAAAAGGGTGTTTTGCAATGGTTTCACTGACAGCACCTTATCAAAAACCAGAGATTGCAAGGGACAAACATGTCATATGAGACTAGAGTTTGAGAGGTGACTTGAAAGGTCCTCCTCACCTTACTGCTCCATCTGTTTGATAGCATTTCTTTCAAATAGGTATGGGCAAAGGAATTCAAGGAGAATGTTTTGGAAGGTCAGTTTCTCGCCATTTGGCCAGACATCAAACAAAGACTCTCTAATCATAGACACTTCACAGCTGAGTGAAACGTAGGAATGGTGACCTAAATGGAGGTTATTTAGGCATGGGATTGCTAAAATCAAACTTCTCACTTTTGCCTCATATTCATTTTGGCTACATCAAACAAAAAACTTGTGTCTGCATTCAGAGTGTGGCTCCTGAACCTCATTGATCCCATTGTCTGTGAGCTGGAATGAGTAAACATTGCTGCCAGTAAGCAAAAGTAACTGCAGTGTTCAGTAATACATTCTGGAAATATACAAAAATTCAGACTGAAGCAGGAACCCACTTCTTATAATTATGTTACAGTGTTAAGGTAAATGCACCTTGACCAGGAAATGCATGCAAAATAAAAAGAAAGAGCAGGGAAGAAGAGCAGAGGAGACCTGGAAGTAGAAGGCAGAGCAGGAAGGTAGCCAGCAGAAAAGGTTTAGTAGTGCATATCTCCTTCACAGAAAACAAAGTTTGAGCAACTAAAAACATTATTCCTCTAGAAAAAGCTTTTCTTCAACACAAGGAATATAAATATCAACATAGAAAAATGTACTTTTTTTTTGTAGTTTGCACCATCATCAGCAGAAGTGAGAGATCAGTTTCAGCATGAGCAAAGTTACTCTGGGAAGGTGAATAATTCCAGAGCAAACTAGATCTCCAGATTTTACACTGTCAAATTATTGTATTATGGTATAATCAAGACCTGTACAGAACTTTGAAATTGTCCTTGTTCTCTGGTATTTTCTGTTTCTTCAAGAATATCTAGACAGCTGGTGCCTTGCTGCAAGGGTAAGGTAACAGAGCTTCAGGATGAAGCTGAGGCAAACACAGAGTGTTCTGAATAAAAGCATCCACACAGGAGTCTGACACATTAAACTAATGTGCTTTTTCTTAAGCCTTTTAGAGATTTACTTTAGCTTTCTTGGCAATCTCTTAACATGAAGAGAGTAGGATCCTCACCAACATGGAGAAGAACTGAAGTGTACTTCTCCAGTTCTAGCTACTGCAAACATTAAATTTAATCAGTTGATTTTTAAATATAAACCTTTTTGTCTCACAGGCAGGTTCAGTTTCAATAACTCCTTTACTGCCTTTCCTCTAAAAGATACTCACTTTCATCATCACAGTTTTAAATTTCTGACTGAAACAAGGAGGACTGATCAAAAGTGCGTTCTTGTTAAGTGGGGAAGGTCAGACCTCTCTGATGGTTCAGGGGACATATTAAGTGACTCTTACTAAGTTGCTGCACTGAGATGTTACCAACAGCCTCCTATAGGGGTCTTGGAGGGTAGTGATCTCAGAGCTATTAAGAAGTGGGAGAAAAAAAATCATAGAGATGGAGAAGTAAATGAAAAATAAAAGAAATCTGATCTGTGCTGGAAGAAGACAGTGAAAATATGGTTAGTTTCTACATAATGAGTGTGCTATAAACTGGTATGTGCACAGAGAAGCACTGACCTTAGAGACCTGTACAGATAAACATGTACTGTGGGAAAGTTAATCAAATTAACTGATCTTTAACCCAGCAATGTCAAAGTTTTCTTCTGACTTCAGTTTTCAGCTTCCTATTAACAGTTATTTATAAAAAAAAAAAAAGGAAAGGGTAAAGTCAACTGTGGAAAGGATTGCAGCAGTGGCAGAAAACCCTTAGTCCCCTCAGTTTTAATGTCTGTCTACCAGACTGGTTTTCACATGACACCTCTCTATAAATGAATCCTTCTGTACACTTAGATCATCAAACAGACCAAGAAGACTGCAAGGTGCCTGACACGCTTTTCTCAGGATTCAAATTAAAACACTGACTTGAGATTTTATTTAAAATAGTGCCCTACTTGCTTATTTTGCTGAAATCAGATGGTTGGGAACTTGCAAGCTATACACACTCTTGCTTAATGCAAATTGTACATTTTTATCATAAAGGTTAACAGAGAGGCAGGCATTTCTGATTCTAAGTTCTCATTTAAGTTTGAAATTAAAAGACTTCCCATTCTCCTCCACTTTGCAGGAACTACACACAGCACCACCTCTATTCCTCAAGCTGCAAAATTAGTACTTCAGGGAATTGGGCTCTCTGCCTGACATTAATCAGAGTGTGTTTGGGTTTAACCATCCTTTCAAAGGACGATTCCTGCAGTTGTGGCAGCCTAGGTTGTACTTGACAGCTCTCCTTCTGCAAAACAGCAGCAGACAAATCCACGAGTCCAAGCACTGTTTAGTATCCCTTGTTAGTTGAATAAGAACAAGTCTCTGTTTTGTCGCAAACAGCAAAAATATTCCTTTAAACCTGATTACTGTTTGCTTAGTGGAAGGCTGTTTGGGGCACTCTAAATAAGGTCTGTCCCATCACATGCTGCCTGCCAAAACTGTAATTAGCCACTGCATATAGAAAAAATAAAGAAAAAAAACAGGCTTTTTTTTTCTTTCGTTCAGTAACTTTCTTCCTATAAAACAGGTAGTATCCTTCCCAGCCATCAACTACAGAAAATTTCCTGCAGTGGCAAAAAGGTTAGGATTGCATGACTCAGAGGAACTGGGAAGAAAAAAAAGACCACTATACAGAGTTTCCATCCAAATAGCTACTATCACATTGCTACTATCATTTATTTGAATCACAGCATGCAATATTTAACTTGCTCCTAAAATCTGAAAATGTGAGAAAATTAGAAGGAGAAGAAATATAAGAGCTCTAAGTCTAAAGCTACCATCATGGAACTCATGTGCTTTGACCAAACTAGCTCCTGCTAATCTCCCATTCACTGTAATCTGGAAAATAAGGCCATAAAGACAGTCTGAAAGGAATTAGGCCATGTCTTGCTTGCATAGGAAATAGGAAAATGTTTAAATAATAGGAGAAATTAATTAATTGAGACAAAATACAGTCAGAATCACATAGCTGAACATCGATCATGTATTATCTTTTAAATATTCACTTTTTCTTATTCAATGACTTTTAACAAAAAAAACAAAGTGACAAGAAGTCCTTTAAAATGTGCAAATCTGGACTTTAAATTCAGTCATCTCAGGATTCAACCAATGAACAGTTTTTCTGTGACTTTGCATGATTTGCAGTGTTTATCCTTTGACGGTTGAGTGAGAATGGTGCTGTGTTTGGAGGGATATTTTAATCTTTTCAGCCTTTGAAAGTGGAGCTGGTTAGGATTTCTTCAATATTCTCCTCTCTGCTATCTCCCAAAATACTGAATGGCCAAAAAAAGATTTATGCCCTCTGGGACAGAAGTTTTTAGAGGAAGATTTCAGAGATTTGCCCTACAATAATCTGTAACTCAGTGGTCATTCACTGAAGTGGAAGAGATTTAGATTAAAATCAGCACACCATATCAGGCACTAAGAAGATCTGAATGTGAATCTTCAATATCCCAAGTGAGTTCGGTAATGGAAGAATATGCTGGATTGTGGGGAGCATGTAAAGGAGTGTGGTAGTCACAGTGTGCTTATTCCTCCTTTCTTTTGACTAAAAATATCCAGAAATTTTGGCTCAATCTGATTCAGGTATTTTTAACAGATTTTTTTTCATAATTGAGCTTCTTTCTACCTTTCCCTATCTTCCCTTGGGAGTTTGGGTGGGGTCTTCTAAGATTATTTATATTTGGCACACACACATTTCATTTTATCTAGAAAAGTGTAAAAGAAAGAAAAAAAAGACCTTTGCTTCATCAGAGCCCAAGAGTCCCAAGTGCTAACAGGTCCACTAAAATAATAAACACTCCACTAAAATAATTGTAGCATAATGGAGGTCAGAAGCCAGTCCTCTATATGCAAAAAAAAGGAATAACATTGACTATTCCAGAGTGTGTGGGGAACACAATTTCATTTGCAATTGTAAGGTTATCAGGACATCCCCAATCAAAATTTGTTGTAATGTGTAAGTGGAAAATACACAAAGTCCTTCCACGAAATTGAACAGAACATGTTTAAATACCTGATGGCATGTTTACACTGTGAAGGACCTAGTGTGTGTATGTGTTCCTTTAAGACAACATTTCCTCTCTTATTAGGGCCAGTGATCTCAGGAATACCATTTCCTCTGTGCCACATGGTGCACAGATATTGCAGTTTCTAGTATTTGTTGTTATCTGGGTGTCTGATTCAATTGTTTGGCTATCTTTGGAGGGTGAATGTGATAAAGAGTGGGACCATAACCCAATCTTAAAAGCAATGGGAAATAAAGAACAGGCCCTGCTATAATATATTTTTGGACAGCTTTGGATGACTATTTCATAGAAAACTATCCTCCTAACCTCCACTCCTCCTCTATCAGTGCAGATGTGCTATGGGTGACACTGGGGATGTCTGTATCTACTGAGGTGTAAAAGAGCAAATGTAGAAACATTAACCCATCTCATCCTGTCCCATGGCTGTCCAGCTCTACCTCTGACTCAAAGCATCTCATCCCTACTCAGGAGAAACTTATGTCTGTCCAGGTCTCCTGGACCACATGGATGAAATGTTATTGCCATCTGGATTGTTGAGCTCTTCCCTTCCGTGTCGGTGTGTGATGTGTCTTGTGGATACCTCTGGTCTTGAGCACAGATTTCACCCAACACTCAGCAAGTCAGGGCTGAGTCCAAGTTATGAAGCAAGGAGATCTTCCCTGCCCTCCCCAGTGCACTCACTGATGCTCCCTCTGTGTGCCTGAGCTGCTCTTGGCTGGAGGGTAGGGAACACAGTGAGGGGAAAGCTGGGTGTGTGCTGTACTGCAGGTTCCTAAATTTCTTTCTTGGAAATTTATGCACAATGATCCTGATGTACACTTGAGACTAACTATTATAAATGCTGCAGAGAGGGTTTACATGCTGTGAGAGACTGAAATATTAATGAATAATCACTCAAAACAATCTCCCATTCGTGGAGTTGGCACGGTACTTTGCTGAGGCCAGGTTTGTACACCCTGAAGGAGAAGAAGTGAGTTTTTTGTGTGTGGTGGTGTAGCCTCTCATCTGCATAAAACAGAGGGGGTGAACACCTACCACCAAAGGCTACAAGCAAGGCTTTGACCCAGATTAGGAGGCAGATCTTGCAGGTGGGGCAGTGCTTTTTATCACACCACTTGTCCTGGCTGACACCCATTCACCACCCCCAGGAAGGTCGCAATCACATGGGACATTCACATTCACACATAGGCGTGAGGGTATTCATCCCTTCTTGATGGGGCATCAGTGTCCTTTCACTCTAACCCACCCCAGCTGATATTTTTACAAGAACCTGGGTTACCCTCATCTTCAGGGCCAGTTCCTAATACATGCACCCACTATGTTAAACGGGTCAAGGACATGAGGCATTGAACATAGACCATCTGCACTAGGCTTGTGTTCAGTAACCATCAGCAGGCAGTTTTCAAGGAGGAAAAAGAAAGACACCTAGGGATAAAAAAGGCATTACATAGCCTAATGATGAACATTTCCTTGGTTACAAAACATGGTAACATCGAATTCGCTCTCATGGGCTTTCTCCAGCATGATCTTGGCAATCACTGTTCAGTTCTCTTCTTTATAAAGAACTAAAAAATAACCAAGTCAGATATGGTAAATACCAAGGGACAATCTTATGATACTATCCACTTAAAAGACAGAAAAATAAAACAATTTTTTGCTGTTCTCAGTTAAAAACAGGGGAAAAAAGAGAGGTGACAGGCATGTTCCCGATGAGACATAAAAGGAGGCTTTCAGGCCATTCAGAGGCTGGGTTCACACAATACTGTCAAGGTCCCAGATTTATTCTTGACAGCATTAGTGCCAAGACCACTATTTATGTTGCTTTAATCAGTCACACTTTTAAAATCACCTATGCTCAGCATTTATATCAATGAGGTGATAATATTGCTGTCAGGCACCAATATCGATAGTTGTGTCATAATCTAAACTCTTTTAATCTTCTCCTATGCTTACATTAATGAATCTGCAAGCCAACAACTACTACTACAACAACAAAAAAATAAGGATGGTTCTGATTATGACAAGTGACCATGGAGGAGAAAAAAAACCCAGCCTTTTTTTTTTTTTTTTGCTCTTTGCAAACTATTTTAATTTGCCTTTAGCCTTCTCTTTTTCTGTCTGACTTTGAAGGCATTGTCAGCACATCCTACTGATTTTCTCACAGGCTACTTACATCTCTGAAAATATTTTTAGGGTCTATGAAAGTGTAAGGCAGGTAACCTCTTCCCTAAGTGGTTGGGGAGAGGGAGATAGGGAGGAAGAGAGAGAGAAAAAAGAAACCTTGGTCTAATTCTGGTATGGGGAGGCATCACTGTGCTTTTCCTTTGTCCTTTTTTCTTTTTTTTTTTTCCTGAGCCCACCCTTACAGCTGTCAGCCTCAGCTCTTTTTCTATTGTAAATAAAGTCTTTCTTGGGTTATAGCTTTAAGCAATTTTTTTAATTAAAATTCAATTCAAATATGAAAGTCAAAGAAACTTTCAAAGCAAAATCTACAAACTGATTCACTCAAAGGGTCTGTTTTCATTGCCATAGTTACAGATTACTATAAAGAAACTCGAACCAGACCTTTGACACCCAGGAAGGTCAAAAGTCCTTTCTGCCTATGCTAGGACCCTTTTGACAACTTCCTGTATAATTTGACTGTTATTTGCATGTCTGGTCACCGTCTGACCCTGAAGTCTGGAAAAAATTGAGAGGCAGCATATATCTCTCTTTCATATGGACCTCAAAAAGGGCACTTTTAATTACATTTTGGTGAGAAACCTACGCATACACGCTGGCTCAGTCAGCAGCTGGGGAAGGCCCTGGACTTGCAGGTTAAGGATCAGCTTGCCTCATGCTACCGTAGTTCAGCGCATATGAGCTGCTCTGTGCTGTTATCTCCACAGCAAAAATGGATGTGTTTCACAGGTTACACAGATTTCAAACTTTACAGCACTTGTCCCAGTGCTACAAGCTAAAATTGGAATTACACTGCTTTCCTGAAATCTGTGCGTTTCATATGCTTCCAATTTAAAGCCCATTGTGCTTATGGGGCCTTAGTGTGCCTGAGATATTTTAAAGTTGCAACCCTAGCTCTTCGTTGTAACTACCCATGACCTCACCCTGAAGAAAACTTAAACTGATAGACCAAAGAGATCCATGGCAGTCTTGCCATCTTTCCACACTGGATATTCGGGGTTTGGGGCATGTTGCAAGGCTATACAGTTCAGAAGCAGACAGCAGTTTAATGCAGCAAGATCAAGTACTGTCAGGTTATTCCTCCTTCCTCCTTTGCCCAGCACTGAGCACATCTGGTGAAAAAAATGAAAGATCCCAACACCTCAATCACAGCATGTTGTAGCTTTTCCCCAAAGGGTGATGTTGCCTGTCCTACACTCTGCATCCTGAGATGGGACTTGTCAAAAGGAATCAGAGGTCTGTCATGCTTGACATGGTGTTTCCAAGGTCAGCTTGATGCCTTGGAAGTTACAGATACCTAAGCAGTGGCAGTCCATGGGCTGCCTCTTCCCATGTGCAGGCAGTGCTGTGTGAGCAGGAAGGAGAGCCAGGTATCCAGAGACAAGGTGAGTGCTGTGAAGGTACCCACCCAAACAGCACAGACAACATGAGATGATTCTTGCAGGGATGTGAACAGTTCAGCAAAAATAACATCAGGTAAACACTCAAAATAGCTTCAAGTTTGGGAATGTGTTTGTATTGCTTTGAGAAAAGTGATTTATTCTCTCATCCTGTGAAGATGCAGTGCTGACCCTTGTCTTTTTACCTCGAGAGAGCTGTTTATCACTGTACTTGAAGTTTTGGATCCTAAAGCTGTGAAAGACGGCATAACAGACAAACACGTTTTCATGAATAATGGCCTTTCCCATGCAATCTTTGACCCCTCCACTTTCTGTAGGGAGAGCTACTTTTTGTGTCAGAAAGCTATGCAAATTGGATGCTGAGACTTGCTATGTCAAGCCCCTAATGTGTCTCCTTATGGACAATATAGATATCTATAGAGGAGAGGGGTGTTTAAACATGCAGCTACTGGACAAAAGGAACAGACTCATCTTCTGTTGCAGGCACTGACACATCAAGCACCCCTGAAAACGTTGTGAGGGGCATGATAGATCAGTGGTTTGATTCCTTGTGTCAAATCCCATTTCAGGATGCAGAGTGAAGAGAGGCAACATAGCCAGCCTTCTGCTCAAAAGATTGCTAGGGATAGAGAAGATATGTGTGCATAAATTAAAGAGGGAGGGAGGTGGGAAAAATTTCCAAAATAATGTTCCTGTTCACTAGTATTAACTACAAACCACTGTGCTTAAAACTGGCAAAATTACACAGGAAAGAAAAAAGAAGAAAAGCTGTGCTTTTATGTGTTATTTTTTCATTCAGTTAATGATGCACTTCAGTTCACTCAGAAATAGACACGCTTGAATCAATAAACAAGGACTAACTGAACACAGTCTATCTAAAAGGCACTGTGTGTGCATCAGTCCTAAGCATGATGGCACAGAGAGCTCTACTTCTCAATGCTGGGCTGAGGAGTCCAGGACATTGCTATTATTTGTTGGTACCTGATCCCTTCGGATCAATGGGGCTGCAGGTGGCTTTGCAAGGCGAGCAGCAGGAGCCAAGCCTTCAGCAGGAGTATGGCTGGACAAAACAGTGCCAGGGTGGGCATCAGGCCCTCGCTTTGTGGGAAACATCATGGCATAAAATGGGGGACAAGATGTTACAGGAGCCCCAGAAAACTGTTTATGCTGTGAAGGATGAGATAAAGACAGGACAAAGAGGGGAGGACTAGACCCATATTGAGATACTGCCTCTACCAGGTGGGTTGAGATCATGGGGGTATGCTTGTGACATTTCTTTTGTGAAAGGTGAAAAGTTCTGGCATTTGTTTCTTATTTTTTTTAAATTTTTTTAAAATTTTTCTTTAACTTTGAATGGAACAGAACTATCAGAGCAACTTTTGAGTGCAGCCCAGAGGGAGTGCCCCTCTATCCAGACTATGTATTAGTGGGGACATGAAGGTGTTTGTAGCTCTAATTCCCTGCCTGACCATTCCTTTGGGTGCAACTGGCCTCGAGCAAGAAGAAAAAGGAGAAAAATTAGAGAAATGTAAATAAGGAAGGTAACTTGCCATTTGTCACTTGAAAGTCCTTATTTCATGGCCTGTTCCCTGTTCTCCTGGAATTTTGTGTCATTATCTCCTGTTAAAAGGATTCAAATGACATTATTTGCATGGAAACTTGCATACAAATGATGTCGTCTGTGCCACAAAGTTGCATTACAATGAAGGGAATGATGACTGTGTCACATGCACGTGACATTCTTTGTGTCATTAAATTTAAAGTCAATGCTGGCAGTTATAAACCACTCACGTCTCAAGCAAATACATCACTTCTGATCTGAAATGAATATTTTAAAATGCCAACTCCAACTGCATCAAACAGCAATAACCTGCAATGTCATCTTAAAAAAAAAAGGAGGCAAAGACTCTAAACAAAGGTGGACTTATGGGATCGTATGATACACCACAAAGGAAAATATTTTAATAACCTATAATAATTTCCAGGCAAACTGAATTCTTTGCTTGATGGTTAGGTACTAGAAACGTTTTTAAAGTCCATTGAATATCATGTGTGTTTTTAGGAACACTTATGCTCCTAGAAAGCTGCAGGATTGTTAATTTTCAGGCAGAGTAGATGAATTGTGGTGCATGTTCCACAGCACAGACCTCTCTGTATGCTGTTACCTTCCATTTCCTTGCCACAGTCTGACACTGACAACAGGCCAAGCCTTTGAAAGATCTCCAAACTCTTCCAAAGAGCCAAGGGCAAATGATGACAGGGAAGGCTCAAGCAGTTATCACTGTCAAAATGAATGAGAAAAGAGGAGGGACAGTAGGTGGATTAGGAAAGGTTTCGTACTACTGCGATGATCAGAGCCACACAGCAATGAGAGCCAGACGAGCAAGTACACAGACGGATCTGCTCAGTGATTGATGCATTGTTTGTGCAGGTCAGTGCAAGGTAAGGGATGGTCGCCGTGTTTTTGCAGGAGCAGTGGTAATTGTGCCCGCAGTCGCCTGCACTGACCCTGCTGGTTCAGAGCCAGCTACTGCCATTTTTCACTGATACAAAGAAGGGTTCCGTAACACTTCCTTTAGAAAGTGATTGTTTTAACAATAAAACATGCTGTGCAGTGCTCAAAAGGTTTTAAAAAACTCAGTTAAACAGAGAAGATTGGTCATCTAAATACCTCAAAGGCACTCAGTGTCTGGCTAAGCTGCTGTGCAGTTTAACCTCTCCCTGCTCCCCCCAGCCCCACGCACACACACACAAAGACAGACCCCTCTGAAAGAGAAAAGTTTCTCTGAAGAGTGTGTCTGCATAGGCCTGGCAAGCAAACACGCAGAGAGGAAAATCTCTGTGCATGGGTCACTTCTTTTCTCTTATTGATACCATTTCAAATCTAATTGAAACATCCTTTGGAGAAAGCTGTGCTACCCACCCCTTCAGCTTTGATATGGCTTTTTAATCAGAGGACATTGTTATTTCATAATGAACATGGAAAGCATTTGAAACATTGTCTAAATGGAGTGCATTACTTCTGACCACAGCCAAAAGACCACATTAAAAGGAGTTCAGTGGAATTCACTCTTTACAATCTTCTGGGTTTGAAATGTTCGTGCACATGTGGAATATGCTAGGATGGGCCTACTCCTTGCAGAGGTTTAAGCAATGAGCTGACTTAAAAACTGAACAAGTTTAGCTGCACTCACTGGTGAATCCCTGTCATCCTCCAGGGAGGTTTGATGCCACTGCTATGCCTGCCCCACGGGTGTCAATGTGAGTGCTGCAATCCCATCAGACTGAGGCTGGGCAGAGCTTGCTCAGCTCTCATGGAAGCCAGACCAGAGTGAGTACAGCAAACTGATCACAGCAGGGAGCTAAAATGTGGCAACCAGATTAGTGCTCCATTGCCTGCCTCTTGGTTTAGGACCAGAGCAGAGGTTGGGGGGGTGGACTCAGAGCTCTTCCACTGCCTGCCCTTTCCCCATTCCTCCAAGGCAGTGACTGATTTCACTCCCCACTGCCATCCTGCAAGCTGTCACGGTACAAGTAAACCACACACGGGAAGAAGGGCAAGTTTGCTTTCCTGTTGGTTGTGCACTGGGGATTGTAAATGAGCCCTTAATGTCTACCTCATTTTATATTTTAGGATGTATTTTTTTCTTGTAAGAGCACATAAGGAAAGATTAAAAGCAGGATATAACTGAAATGATACATTGGGTCAAAGTCCTTTCATCCTTTTGCCCTAGTCTGTCTAACATTTTCTTAAATCCCATTCTAGCCAGGTACATTCAATTACAAAAGTGACCAGAAATAAATCAAACTAAATTACATTTATATATATGTGTGTGTGTGTGTATGTGTATAGATATATGTAAAGAAAAAGAGTTACATAAACTACAGAATTGATGAGATTAAGATGATTGGATCTAAGACAAGCTGAAGCCCAAAGTAGGTGTATCAGTATTTTAGAGGAGTTCAATGCAATCTTAATTGCTTACTTTATACAAGCAGACATTGGTGAGATACAGTGCCTGTGAAGTGACAGAAGAAATGTTTTGGCTGCTCTTTGATGTAGAGTTCAGCTGTTATGGTTTGTAAATATAACAGAACGAAAGGATATTGTACTCAACCCACTTCAATCAAGCAAGACACTGTGGCGTCTAAACTGCCGTTCTTCCATTGCTGAGGCTGCTGCTCAGAACAAAGGCATAAAGAGTGACAGAGGGAGAGAGGCTTGTAGAGAGAAAGACGCTTCTGCATCTTTAATAATTAGCAAAGAACTGCACTGTTTGGCCTGGAAATTATGGTACATATGCTGTCCACTTGTTCAGGACCCCTGTATCGTGAGAACAAGAAAACATTCATCATCCACAGATATCCGCCAGGCCCAGGTGACTGAAAATTCAATGCACAGGCTTCTCACAATGGGTCGAATGCTAATTGGGTGGCTTGGGGAGATTAGAGTAGCCCTGGAGCTATTCTCTATCTGCAAAAGTCTCACAGACAATAGGGAAGTCAACATTGTCTTTCTAAAGCTCTGCTTAACTTATGCATATCAGAAAAATTAGGACAAGTAAATAAATAAAAAAATTACTGCCAGCTCCTCTCTGTTTCCCTTTCCCAGTTATGAGCTAACTGGTTACTGCCTTTCCCTTTCTCTTCCTGCATGACTTCCTATAAATAGGAAATAGGAGAAGGGAGGGGAGATTGAGAGCAGGTGGGAGAAGAGAAATTGTATATGAACTATATCAGGAAATGAGAATGGGTGCTGAGAAGCATATTTAGCCTACTGAATACTTCAGAAATGTAAGTAGGTTTTCTCAGTGCACTGTCTAAAAAAAAAAAAGAGGTGTTTACTTAAAGTTAAATGAGAATAAGGGCAGTTTCAGGGATGGGCTTGAAATCCATGAAAGTGGATTTTGCTCCTGTGTTTGCTTTTGTCTTGTAGGTCCTTAGAAAATCTTTGTTTCTGCAAGTGTGAAGCAGGTCAGATTTTCCTGATCCAAGCTCTGCAGTAGTCTCTGAGCTCTATGGATGTATTTTCCCTTCCACAGAAAAAAGAGCTGCATTACTGGAGATCTGCTGCTCTGTAGTGGGGTGCTACAGACTTGGATTACTTCAAAAGATCGGTCAATTCTGATATATATTCTCAAGTTCATTCCCTAATGCTAAATGCTTGACTTATAAAACTGCACTTGTCAGGGTTGTGCAGACTTGGGCAGCATGTGGGACATCATATAAACCTCAACTAAGTCCTCTTTCTTTGACAGGGATTTGATAGGGAGAATCTACATTAACATAAGTGGACTGAATTGAGCTTGATAAATCCACTACTTATTTCACTGTGAGGGTACTGGTGTGTAATTATGAGATGAGTAAGGGTGTGCTGACTTTAGCCTTTTTCCATTCATCTTCAGCATGTGTTTAGGGAGAAGTCTGTGTGTGCTAAGTGAGGCTGTGAATTACTACCTTGCTATCTTGTGTTTATGAGGAAACATTCAGCACGATTGAATGTGGGATAGCTTGTTCCACTTTCAAAGAGAAGTGTAAAGCACTTTTGCTCAAGCACCTTTGTCTTTCAGTGTGGGGCATACTAAAGACTGAAATATATTGTGTATCTACTCAGACATGTAGGTTTTTTTCTTTAGGGAGGCAGACTCTACATTTGTATAGTTTTCACCCAAGTTGAAACTTTGAATCTTAGCAAAGTTGTCTTGAAACACTGATGAGGTTATCTGAAAAGCCTGCCAGCATCAGCTAATCTTTTGTGGAATCTGCACCAGTTTCCAGCAAGAAAAACAGAAAAAACCCAAACTGGGTGAATTCCCCTTGCCTTCAGGCTTCATTATGAAAGTTCTGCAGAGCTCGAAGAACTATGTATTTTATTATTCTCTCAAATCTGCCCTTTCTAAATCACCTTATTCTGATTTAACTGCAAAAGGCATTACTATTTTGGGTTCTTCCTATGTTAAAACTGAAGCAGTAAGCTAGGGACTTTCATAAGAGACCGTTCTGAAATGTCAACAGATGGCTTGCTAATCATGTTAAAAAAATATCCATTCCTTTTCTAAAATGGCATTTTTTTCAGTAAGTAAATCAGAAAGGAATGTTTATGATATAAAACATATTACTCACAACGTCTTTTAATTATCATACTTAATCATCAAGGTCAGGATGATAATTGTTTCTAAAAATTAACACCTCATTTTTCTGAGATGCTTACCAAAATATACGGTCAGAAATATGAATTACTAGTCTGGAACCCAGTTAGGAAAATGCATCTTCTGTTCACTAAACCAAATGTATACTTAAATACCATGAAGCCCTTTAAAACTAAATACCTATTTAAGGCACAGTCTAATTAGTCCACTCACTGCCTAGTAAAAGCATACAGTACCATATGCCCTAGAATAGGGTGCCATGTGGGTGTTCAGCAATGACACATATTTGCAAGTACTTTATTATGAGATAACGCAGTGCCATTAATATATCTTAAACATGAATGTTTTTTTGTAACCTATTGGAGACAACTATGGTTGGTAGTTAACACAAACTACCATGATATCTTGGCAGCAACTGCACTTCATTTGTAGAGGGATGAGCAATTCATACAGACCACCACCTTATATCATTCATGCTACTACACAGCAGCATTTTAAACATGTTCAGGCTGTTCAAGCCATATCTTCTGCCTAGAGACATGTTCTTGCTTGCTTGCTTGCTTACTTGCTTGCTTTTCTTTTTCTTCTTGGTCCCAGACCAGTCCTGTTCTGGAGGTTGCTTTGAAGTGATAACAGCCTATATTATATATAGCAGGTTTCAATGTAATTATTTATTTTCTGTAATGAAATCCTTTCTTAATATCTCCAAACAGCAAATAACAGACAGACTAAGGCTCTGAGATCCATTGCTTTTAAAACCAGGAGGAAAATTATGACAATCTTGCTCTCTGGTCACCCAAATGTGGTTCTCTGGTTCTCTTAGTCAAATGATTCAATGTTAGGTATTCCTGTGGGGAGCAGGGAGCTGAACTCCAATAAAAGCTTATTCTCCTTGATTTGTGAATTATTGTTAACTTGTCTTAATTTCTTTTCCAGAGGCTTGTAGCCAGGTCTGTGTGTTCTGATTAAGTTTTGAAATCTCTGCTCCCACCTGTTCTCTAGACAATGTGCAACCTTACTGCAGATTCATTTGTGCACTGAGAGCCCACATTGAAAATCAGTGTTTTATAATTTTTTCCCACCACTTACAATATTTTCCAGTAGATGCTGTTCAATTAAGAAGATTCAGCACCATAAATAAAACCAAACCAGCATGCACATTTTTGGAGATAATCACACAGCACAGTATAAAATGAAACAATATAAAAAAAAAGACCTTATATGAAGCAGCTACTTACAGGAAGCACTATGTGTAATCTATGGCCATATCAGAATTTCAACTCAAGTTAGATTCACTCCAGAAGCAAGTGTGTGGGAGAGAGAGATGACAGAGAGCACCCTATACTTCCAGTTCTCATTTATCACAGAAATGGATGTAATGTAAGACTCTCTACAGTTCCAGAAAATATTAATGAAGAAGTAAAGAGTAAGAAGAGGGTTTTAAGGCCTCGTGCACATATTGTTTTCAACAGAAGAGTAATATTCTAGAAAAAAACACTAGAACTCACAAATGTACTGAAATAGCATGTTTTTCTGATGAATAAACAGTCTTTTATTGGTGAAAAGTCTGGTGCTACACAGACAGTGGAGTAAGAACTGCTCTGGAGAATACTGGTGTCAGTGGAAGCATTTGCATGTATTCCCATTGTTTTGTAATCCAGGTAAAATCACAGAGATATCACAGATTTAATCTTAATTCAAATTTCACATTTACTGTCTCTGACTATGGACTTCAGTGAAGTGATTCTTTTTATACATATATGTATATGGGAGCAATATATGTATACAATGGACAAATCACAGTGGGAAAAGTTTCCAGCTGAGGAAGAGGGATGTCTCCAGGGCCAGGAAGTGTTGCCAGTTTCTTGCCAGTTGATCCTATTGCCACCAATATCAGTGCAGACCAAACTCTGATTGTGATATTTGCTTTCAGATTTTTTCTGTGGTTCTTGGAGAAGGTCACTGAAGATGCAAACCTGTGAGGCTTGTTTCTAAAATGGAAACAGGAGAACTGGGTGATGGAAATACCTTACCGTTTTCAATCATACTAACTTTTTTGGGTATTGTACAGGCATCAGTATTTAGCATAATCAAAAATAAACACCCAGTTACTGTGGCTTACTTGATAAGGCAGCTAGAACACTGGATTTTTTCCCAAGCTCTGTTGTCAACACACTTGAGTGGACTAAACCACTAATTTTTCTTTGACCCCAATAACAGTCTATAAGATAAAGTCTCCCATAAGAAAGGACTAACTTTCACAAAATATGTGGATAGCACCAATCACACCAGAGTTGTGATTTCAGTCATGGACTCTGTGTGCTCTACTGACTGAAAACTAATTAATAGTATTGAGCTTGATATTTTCACATAGTTTAAAGGTTAGAAACTTTTTCCTTTAAATACACAGTCGAGCATTTTGGTGTCATTTTTTAAAACAGAAGTTCAGCAGAGACCCTCAAGCTTTTCTCTTCCTATTTCTTAAAAAAAGATATAAAATTTTATGTAGAAAATTATAACTTGATCTTAAATATATTCCATTGTGACAGGAGGACAGATATCAGTGTCTTTTTGTTATGTGAGTTATTGAAGTTTGACATCCTTTGAGGAATATTTTTCATAACCCACTGTTTGCTACCCTGTCTATCCAATTATTTAGAACAAGCAATCTGTCATTTTATTGTTTCCTTCCAATTATATAACTTTGGTGACAGTCATGGCAGAGTATCCTCTGCAAGTGAAATCAAATCTCACAGTGGATTCCAATTCCAAGGGCTGCAGAGTGTTTGTACGTGCGTGCACGTGCTTGCATTGTGCGGAAATGGAGTGGAGGTGGAAATATGAAGACAACAGTTGGTGAGTGTCGTTTAAAAAATAACTGCTTGTACACATTGCAGAAGGTCCAAAAGGGAAACAAAATGTATTTTTCTGATTCTCAGTTCTCAAAAACAAAATAGTTATAACCTGTACAGGTAGTGGATGCTCTACTGCAAACAGCGAAGTGGTGACCACACTCTCTCTCACAAAATTATATAGCAGTTCATATATTTAGCCTTGAAGATGCTATGAAAAGAAAATATTTAGTTTTCAGGGTGACCATTCTGTCTATCTGTCCATCTGGGATATTAGTCTGTCAATAAAGCCATGAAAAGGGCCAGTCCCCTGGAGCTTGTATCAGATCAGACATTTTAAAAAAATGAGGGACAAACGGGTTCCTCAGTTGCAGCATGTTGCTCCCTTCAACTTCAAAGAAAGCAGTTGCACAAGGTGCCAGGGATGAAGCTTGCTCTATCATTTTCATTTGGTGACTGATAGAGTCAGACTGGAAATTTTCAGACTTATGTACTAAATCTGAAACTAGAAGCAAGTCTCTAGGTTGTGCCGTCTTTGTTGGCGGCAGAGGGAAGGAAAAAGCATTCAAGTGGCAGTTGGGTCCAACACCAGTTAGCTAGTCAGAAAGTAGAGAACAGCAGTGAAGCTGAGAAGAAACAGCATGCAAACAGCTGCAGTGTGAGATAGAATAAGTGAGTGTCAGTGGTGTTAGATGGTAGAGCTGTATGAACACTTTCACACTCAAAGCAAAATTGTCAAGTTATCGTGTCCAATTGGGCATGGATTTCTTATTATATCACTGCGGTGCCACAAGCTGTACTGGTTGCAGAGTCAGAGAACTCTTAATTTAAAGAAAAAGGGGAGAAAAAAAGCAAATTAATAAAATTGTTGGTTTTATTTGAGATGTTTGAAGAAAAATTGCGCTCTACTCCAAACCCATGCTGAACGAAATTATGTAAGCATATGCTTATGCCAGAGTGAAATCATGCTAAAGTGCTTTGTTGATTTTGGGCTTGTTTCAACCATTTAAGCTGAAGTTGCTTTCATATAGTATCTTTATTTCTTTTTCTTTTCCTTCTGTCTGAATATTCAATGTGTTTCAGAGTCAGCACTGGCCAAGCCAGTTCTTCTGTGTATCTTACTTACACTTATAATTTGTGAAGATGTTGAGGCTTTTGAGGGCACTTCAGCAGGAGCTGATAGAATGATCAGAGGAAGTTTTAATGATTACAGGCACTCCGAGGGAGCTGACCTTTTTCAACTTCACAGGGATTTGTCAGACCCTTATGCAAACTTTATTAAGAATCAAAACCTTTTATCGATGATTTGGAGTTGATATCCCTAATCTGAGAGTATACCAGTATTTCTGCTAGATGTTGTTCTTGCTTGGCCTGTATACATCAGACATTTTCTAACAGAGTGAGAAAACTTATAAACTGTCTACAATTGCATTTATATCAAATTTCAAGAAGATTTTGATGCAACTTTAAAAGTGGTTCAGTCCTCCAGCAGAAGTATTTCAACATATTCAGTGCCCCCCGCCCCCCCTTTTTTCTTGCAGTTATTTGAGGTGTCCAACTGGGGTCTGAATATTAGAAAGCTGTTGTCCTGATATGTAGATGAGAGGTCTTTACATATGAAAAAATGTAGTTTACCATTAACATGGATAACTAGGTTAACATGCCCACAACTTGTTGCAGATATTTATGTCATTTTACAAAATAACTGAAGCTAGAAAATAAATCATAGCTGTCAAATCAAAGAGAACCCAGGAGATCTCTGAACCATGATGCCTCAGACCACCAAACATTACTTGGAATGAGATGTGAGGAACAAAAAGGCCAGAAAATTTTTGGAACATAACATTTTAAAATACACCAAGGAGGGATTGTTAGTTGCAGTAACTGGTAAGAGGTACCAGCAGGAGAAGCACAGTGGATATTACTATGCAAATGATCCCATCATGAAGTCCAGTGGTTTCACAAGTTTCCAGGTGTTCTGCTACTGCTCCTCCTTGCTCCTGCTGCTTCCTATGCTGAAATAGAGCCCTGCATCACTAATTCTAAATAATAAATTGAGCTGACACTATTTCTAAACCCTAAGTGTTTTGAAGCCAATGTAGTTTTGATAAGTACAATTTTTGCTGGCTATTTCTTAACTCTTTTTTTTCCTGACTGATAATTTTACTTTTGAGCAAGGTAGTAAGTATGAAAACAAATTTATCACCATGTTAAGAATAGCACTAATTTCTATCCAAGACAACCTAAAAGTCAGGACTGTTACAGAAAATCATAACACTGGCTACATTAAACTTGGGCCAGGGATAACTAGAAAATGGGACATTTCTCAGATCTCCTACATACCCAAATCAAACCAAAATGCAAGCCTCACTCTAGTTAAAAGAACTCTGACTGGAAATTCTCCATATAGCATGGATTTGCATGCTGGATGTAAATTTTCTAGGATGTTTTTCCAGAAATCTGCATTTAGATAGAAGTATTTTACAATGTCTAAGCCCTAAGATTTTGTATGTATCTTGATCTTTATTTTCCATTTTCATTTGTTTGTGTGTGCTACAAACACATAAAAAGAAAAAAAGGCAGGATTTATTTGACTGTTTTGGGTACAAAGAATCCAGAACAAATTCCAGTGTATTAAAACTGAAAAAAAAATATCCTTTTTTAAATCCTGAGCCCATATGAACTAAATATTTGCAAGCCTTCAGCCAAATAGTTCACAAGGTTTCTTGAGGACCCTACTCACTGAACCTTAAACAATCTAAACTTGGCTTTTTCTTTCATCCATAAGACAAACAAAAACAAAAACAACCACAAAACAGAATACTTTAGGAGATGCTTAGTTAATGCACTTGTCTCTTATATTCAAACTCCTACTCTTTGTTTCTTACACTTTTACACACATTTGGAAAGCTACCTACCCCTCTGTAGCAACACATTTTTTAATGCAGCAACACATTTTTTAATTCAGGGAAAAAAAATTAACCTTGGCAGATTTTTTAAGGTACTAACTCTGTTCCCTTGCAATTAGGTTTTCCATGATATTATAAATATTTATCTTGCATTTTTATTCCAGGCCATTCCTCTTCTCCAGACACTGCATGTCTCTTTAGCCTGCTCCACACAAATTTCCTGTTGCCAGAGAAGCCTCAGAATTTATTTTTAATTCTGGAACTCCTTCTGTCCTCTTCCATCTTTAGCTATCAATCTTTTGAGGTGCTGTGTAGTTTATGATACGACAATGATTTTAAACCCAGTGAGTGGCACAACTGATTCACATCACAGCTTGTATCTCTGCACAGTGCAATCAATAGCAGTGCATCTACTGTGGGGGCAGACACATGCCTCCTCTGTAGTGCCACAAACGAGGCACAAAATTCAGCATTCCTTCCTCAGAAAGAAAAGTCATGCGCTGTCTATGAAACCAGTAGGTTAGGTCTAGACTAGCCGTGTTCCCTGACCTCTACACAAAGAGAACATTCCCAGAGACTTGTACCACTTCCTTCCAAAGCAAAAGATAAGTTTTTCATAAAGGAAATGAATATACTATAGCTTCCCTCAGGGAAAAAATTAAATCAACCTATTGAGTGGTTTTGTAGGTCAAAAAAATATGGACCTTTTCTTTCTAAATTATTTGTACATTTCTTCTTGGAAATAACTCTTCCCCTCTTGTCTTCTTATATTCATTACTTCGTAAAACAATCCATAGATATCTCTGAGCTTATCAGAACTATCTGACCACTAAAACAACACTGTTTACATGCTAAAGGTAAGGGCTCAGGGTGGGAAGTTGAGTATAGAGTTCAGTTCTGTTTTGCCATAATCTCCATCTTCAACCTCAGTCACTGACAGCAGTTTTGCAATGCAAGCTGAAAAGGATAATTTATTCATTATAAAGCACTGTAAATCTATACTGAATATATTCCTGGAAAGTCTAAGACTAGTTAAAGCACACATATTCCTCTGTGTGTGGCAAGTGAAAACATTTTTAATAGCATCAGGGGCTCTAACCTGGAAGGTGTTAAGTATTTTCAGCAGTGTGTTTTGAGCCCTTCAATCTGAGGATGATTGATGGCTCTTAGGATCAGGCCCTCATTTTTCACCAAATAAATGAAATAACACAACAGTTTAATTTGAAATGACTTTGGCATAAACTTATTTCTCTTTCATTACAGATTGGATATCAGTAGGATTAAATGTTCTGACTATAGAAAGAAATTGCCCCAAATGTAAGCTTTTAAATGCCCCTTCAAACAATGATCAGATGTGGAAAGTTGAGATCTGTTTTTGGTGTGTGGCAGACTGGCAGCAAGTGGACCTGGGCTTAGAATTTCTGCCTTCACTAACAGAATTTTGTTAGTAAGTCTGCCAAAACCAGGAAATTGCTGGCAGCATTGGTGGAAAGTGGAGAATTCAGTGGGTTTTTGTCATCCCAAACGGTTTGCACTTATGAAGTGGTCTCCTGTATAATAAAGCCCATTTGTCTGATGTAAGAGATTTCAACAGCTTGTCAATGTTCCCAAGAAACAAGGGAAATTTTTCAGCTGATGCTGTATGTAGAGGTGAAAAAGATGCTGAAATGCCAAGCTTGGTGTTCTCTTGTTTGTTTGGTGTATCAAGGATATGTAAGCAGAGTGAGAATGTAATTTAACTCGAGGTCAGCCACAGATGATATGTGAGGCCTCATAGAATGAACAAATGAATAATAAACAAAATTAAAAGCATCTATGACTGTCTTTATAGTCTGCCTGTTTGTTTGGCACAGTGTATTGTGGAAAGTGCTATAAATTACAGTTTGGGTAGGTCAGGTTCTTTGCATGTTATTCTGTTTATTGGTACTACTTGGTAGTAGGGAGACAAGAGATTAACCTAAGGATAAGAAGATTTAGAAATAGTATCAGAAAGCTTTTTTTTTGGTAGAAAAGTCTGCTTGTCTCCCAAAGGAGGAGACAGAAATCTGGTTGCTTGATTCAAGTTAAACTTGAAGTGGACAAAGCACTCCAATGGATAGATAGAACTGGGACATTCTGTGCTGCTGAATCTTTTCCAGCTCCATTTGCCATAGACTATCATTTAGGATCTTTGCCACTCATGTTTGGGAGGGTAGAATTTAACCTGACAGTTGTATGCAAACATTTAAAAAAAAAACCATTGAATTATTCTGCCAAGAATGATATTGGTGTGTCCTAGAAAAAGAAAGACCTATAAAAAAATCCAGGTTTCAAGACGTTATTTAATTTTCATTTGGAAGAAGTGTCAAATGGCTCACTAAAGTTTCTGAAGAGTTCTGTGGGCTGTTGTGCCTCCTGTACAAAAATATTATCAGACAAAGCTCATGTGTATAAACATTCCCAGACTTGGATTCGTTGCCAATTCAAATCCTTTTATATTGCTCTTTTCCTTATGTAGATCTAATATTCCCACTGCATTTCAGCAAAACAGCAATTTCTATTTATAGTTTCTCTAGTCTATATTTGTTATAATGAATATGGATAATATATGCTCACAGAAGTTATTAATACTACTGCTATTACATGCATAGCAATTGCATGGTCCTACTCTCCCAGGCATTCAGATGGAAAGAATAGTAGAAAAATGTTTATGTTTCTCTATTTCATGAAAATACACCAGCAGCAGAGCACCCAAAGTGAAGATGCCTGGATTTCTCTGAATTGTATGTAGAAAATCTTTTTTTTTTTCCACTGGAACACACTGTGAATCACTAGTGTTCCCACAATGTATCAGGGGCTTCTTGAACATTTCATGTTACACCTATGAATGAATATTGACTAACAGCACTATATCAACATTGTCAAAATCCAATCCTAATATTTGACAACATCAAAGGGAGATAGGATGCATTTGCTCTGATGGAGTTGGACATGAGGGATGATGTGTAGAAAGAAGGAGTGGAAGAAAAGAAGCCCTTGATATAAAAAGACTAACATTCAATGTTCTTAAAATATCCAACATTAACTATTAGTGAAGTTGATTTAAGCAAAGCTGAAATGTTCAGCATAGCACATTCCTAATGTGTCTGCTTAGCTGAGCCAGTTTGTGATATTGTTGAGCTACCGTACGCAAAGAACAAATAAGGCTGTTTGTTTTGGGGTTTTTTCCCTTTTTTTAAATTTTTTTTAAATTCTCCTGAAAGAGTTGCAGAAAGCTGGGCTGGATAGTCTCTCTTAATGTAAGTCACTGATTAATAAAATGTGTTATAATAGGTGTGACATGCACTTTTAAGACTTTCAAAGCTATGTAGTCTCCCATTAATTCAAGTGCAAATTGGAATATGGTTACATTCTGTTGAAATAAAGTGACTGAGACTTCAAGGGTCCCATTTCACTTACATTTATGAAGTTTGTGATAATTCACCACAGCAGCAAAAACTGGCAAGAACAGAGAGATTCAATTTGGTCTCTCTTCTTCTCTCTCTCCTCTGTTTCCTAATGCTTAATAAATTTTCCAGAAGAGAGATACACAGACTATCTTCTCAGGACTGTTAGTTTAAGAAATGTACTGTTTGCTTTTTTCTTTTATAATTTAATTACAGTTGAACCTTCTCCTAAATCCAGAGAAAATATTTCTGTTTGTAAAAAGGTTTTTCATACATTATGGCCTAATCCCGTATGATTTGACTGTGGTCATGATCTTTTTCTCACACTGTGGAAAACATGATTTCACTACAAAACCTTTTTTTCTCCCCTGATATACAGTGTCTTTCTGGAATGAAACAAGTCATTGAAGTAGTTTACTTTCTTTCTTTCTTTTTTTTCTTCCAAAGATTATACTTGTGTGGGGAGAATTTTAAGGAAGAGCTCAGCTTAGTCCTATTCAGCCTAGGAGCCTTTTAATCCACCCATTCTTGGTAATGTGTTTGGGATGCTTGTGGGATATTTTTGTCTGTAGTTGTATGTTTTCCTCATACTTTTCTGGGTGCAATCCAATCAATGTCTAATTTCTGAAACTGACCCACTGAGAAGATTTATTTTGTTATGTCTGTCCTGCAAATAATATTCATTCAGAAGTTTCAGGAAAGGTTATCAACATACTTCAGAAAAAGAAAATGAGGAAGTGAAGGGAAGAGATTTCCTTGAGCATTCATTTGAATATGCATGTTAAGAACATCTTGGGATCCTGGGACAAGCTGAGAATTCAAAGAGCAAAAGAGTGTTCACTCAGAGTGTTCGTGAGATAGCTGTTGTTTATAGAGTGGTTGTCTCATAAACAAGAAAGAAAAATATTTAGGAGGAGAAATGCGCACAAATCAGTGACCAGCTGTGTCTGTCATGTCTACTTGAAATCAGAAATCATCCATATTTTAGAGGTAATATTTGTGCCTAAAGTAAGTGCAAGTTTTAAAAATTGTGTAAGAGACGGACCTTCCTTAGTCTTCTACATTTAATTTAATATGTTGATCTCATTACACGGCACCTGTCATACCTGGTATCTGTAGATCAGGGAAGTAAAAAATGGTCAAGGCATCTAATAAAGACCAGCCTTAAAGTCCTTATTTTGCTTCTTATTCATGCCCTTGCTAAAAGTACTTGCATAACACTTTCCGGGGGGATCTCAGACACTGCACAGCTTCCCAGAGAGCTGATGAAACAGCAGGTGATACTTTGCCTATCTCTGCCTTGAGAAAGCAAAGGAAGTTGCATGTCTTTTTTGACAACAGAAAGCTTGTGAAATGAACCCTGGAGAAGGCCACTGAAAACTAACTACCTTACAATTTTGGTCAAAGTTTGGGATATTTAAAAAGTCCTCATAATTCTAGAAATCGAAATATTTTAACTTATTGCAATTGATAAAATTCATGGAAGAACTGCGAGTCTGGGAGCGGCACTCCAGGCTCCTGCTCTCTTGCTCCAAAAGATGTGTAATCCTGCCTTTATATCAAATGTGTGAGTGAAATGAGGAGAGCAAGGTGATCCTGCTGGGCTATATCATACTGCTTTGCAGCATGTATGGGAGGTACAACAGAGGCAGAGGTTATGCCACTGTTAGAGAAATCTGTTTTCAAAAAGGGCTCTGTTTCATAATGAGACAGTAAACTGGAACAGAGAAAAATGTCAATGCCTCCTTCATTTAGTAGGAAATACTTTGAGCAGCCTGCAAGCAATTATTTTATTTGGTGGGTAGATATGTAATTGCACTTTATAGTTTTTAAACATGAAGACGAAATAGCCCCACATGAAAAGAAAAAAGTCCTTTTTAGTGGTTATGAAAATAAACTGTAAAGCACCCAGCAGTGAAAGGGTCAAAATGGTTGTATTAACCGAACTCTCCTGAGGACATATGTTGTTTACAGTATACGTTTAAAATAATATTCCTGGCTAGTCAGGCTTTCCCTCAGGATAATGCAATTACAACAGTAACAGAGGATTAATTAAAGACTCTCCCATAGGTGTTGCTAGAGATCTTGAATCGACCAAAGGGGGATACATTACCAACTCAGCACAGAGGTGAACAGACCAGAGCTGTTCAAAATAATTAGTTAGGCACAAGGGCAGGGTTGAGCTTTTTGCCTCATTTATCTGATTTTTATTAATACTGTAATTTCTTTTTTTTATGCAGAAGAGGCATATTGGTTCCCATTTGTGTATGAGAAATGAGTAAGGAAGATCAAGCTTCTGAATAAGGAAATCAATAGCAAATGAATTTATTCTGGTCCAGTGTCAAGTAGGATATAATTTTCTTTTCTTTTTTTCTTTGACACCTGGTTTAAATGCTTGGCACCAAGGGGTAATTTTTCTGCCATGAAGGGAACAACAGTCCTGTTCATGCACAGTGCAGGGAGTGATGCAGTTGCATGACAAGCAACAACAGTGACATGAGAGAGTGTTAGAGCTGGAGGCTCACCTCCCCATTTTTTTTTTTGCCTTCATAATCATCCATGCATGCAGTTACAAAGTCCTGATAGAAGCTGAGTTATAGTACTCAGTCTGGCGAGGCCACTAATTTGGAATTATGCAGTAAAGTTGAATAAAGTGAAGGTAGTCCAAAGGCCTTTTAAGACAGAAAAAAATTATAGCAATCCATGATGTGTTATTTTTGAATAAATGGTTATTTTTGGTTCCTTTCTGTCTTGAAGTTCCTGTTCTGGATGAACATTCAACAGAAAAGAAAAGATAGTGATCAAAGTTTAGATGAAGTGCACAGAAGTCTGCATTAGAAATGAGTGAACACCTCTTTCTAGTGAGTGATTGGGGAGATTTGGGCTAGATCCCTCATGCATCATAACTTGTCAGCAGACTTACTTTGAGCTGTAAAGCTAATATTAAAATTCCTTGGGCTGTTCTGGACATATATGCCCTGAGTTGCCTCTAGGTATTCTCCCATTCTGATATTATATAGTTGTCACATTTTTTCCATACAAAATCTGTACAACAATCTAAAAAGGGAATATTTAAATAAATCTCAAAATAATTTATTTAGAACCTACATGAAAAAAAATTGCATAAAGAAAGTGATGATCTCTTTATAGTGAATGTTTTATTATCAAATCTAGAGGTCAGATTCTCATATGGGGCCTATTATGCCTATCTAAGAATCTGATTCATTTTAAATATGTGGGAAATCTCTTTTGTCTAGCTAAGCTCATTTTGTCATAAGCAAGTACTTTGTCTGAAAGGTGGTAGAATAAGATGAAATGAAAATTAATTTATGTAATGTATTTGCTGTTTATGAAGTTTTATTTCAGATAATATCAATATGAAGATTAGAATAATATATTTCACTTATTTAGCCATATATGTGGAGGAAACTATGATGTTCCAATTTTTCTTAGTGGGTGGGGACACTGAGCCTTTTAGTTCCTGAAGTAACATGGGAGAAAGAACAGAATTCTAAAATGGTATAAGGATATTTTTCAAATTTAACTCAAAATGGCAGAAGAATTGTAACCTAGAGGAGAAGTTAGGTTTATTTGTGAAGGAAGTCTGAGGAAAGTGTTGCCTATTTCACTGCATGATAAAAATCTTCTTTATTGATATCAAGGCAGGTTTAGTAAAGAGTATTCAAGAGAATACTGCAAGGACAAAATAAAGGAATTGCCAAGAAAAATATTAACTTCTACTCTACCCATAATTTTCAAAGGCAACAGTTAGCAACATGACCCTGGTGGATTTTTATGTGCCATTGTGTTTCACAATGCCCCCTTGATAAAAGACAGACGTTTCACTGAGAATCAGGAACCATGTTTGTTCATATAATCATACTAATTCAGTGATCTAAGAAAGCACAGTATCCTGTAAGAACACGGTTATGTCCCACTGATGGAGTAGGGGTTTGCTCACATTTCTGTACAAGTGTCAATGGCAGATTTGCCTGCCCGTGGCATCCGTGCCTCAGAGGTTTTCTTCTGGCTCTGTTTCAGATCTTGTCTTTGTATTGTACATTTGCACACACCTATCAGTGCCTCCAGGATGGATTGCAGTGCTCAGCATGTGAGCAGTGTGCATGGCAAGTTTGACCTGCCTGCTGATATGGGAAGCACGCGTCAGCTCTGTGTTTGTGGAGAGGCTGTGTAGATCACATATGATCACAGCCTTCAGTCTGCAGAGGACGTACATGAAGCTGTGCATGTGGAACCTGTTTTGATAAAGGTAGGACAGTGCAGGCAGGTAAAACTTTTTCTTTTTCACAAACTTTTGCATTTCTGTTTGTTTCATAGTCACATAGGTTCTCATGTTCTTGCCTACTGGAGGTCCCTTTGGCAGCTGTCACTAGATGGTGCTAGCTGTATAAAAGAGGTGTCCCCTCTTTTCCTTCTTTGATTCAGACCTTGCTCTCTCAAGGACCATGAGTGCTTTGGCTCAGTACAAGAGATGTATTTCCACTGAGTCCTGGGAATCCAGAGGAGTAGGTTTCTCCCTAACAGCTAATAGGTCAATGGGGATTAATTAAGGAATTGCCAGCGGTTTGGATTTACCTTGTGTGTGGGTTTCTTAAGAACACACAAGGGATTTGTTGTTCTGCCAGCATTTTTAAGGGACCTTAAGATATGTGGAGGACCACTAGTTTTATTTTGGCATTGTCTCATCTTTGCCCAGAAGGAGGTTTGTCCTTTATCAAGTCTGCTAGAAACTAAACTTCTTTTTCACAAAATACAAGGATCTCCTCTAACTCAAAAGCCATCCTGGCAGAGGACTGGGAGGCCCTGAGAGTGACTGACTGTTGGAGAAGTGGAAAGGAGAGCACTGCATCTCAGGGAAATTAGTTTTTCCCATATTTTTTGCAGGGTATTAGGGCCTGTTTGAATGGTCTCTTTGAGTCCTAGCAAATATAGAAACAGATGGTAAAAAATTATCTTTTACTCAGAAAGTGGAGTAGGCCCTGGATTAAGAATGGTGGAAAGTATATGGAGGATGGAAGAGGAAAACAAGTGGAAGGACTAGACAGACAACAGTGTAAATTGAGTTTTCCCTCCTGTAGGTTTTCCTCACCATTTTTAATGGTATCTGACTGAAAGACAAAACCTTCCTGAGACCAAACCTTCATGTCCTTGGCCTCAGGAAGAGCTTAGCTAAAGGAGGCACCAGTCAAAGACATCAGGTTTTCACCCTTAGCAATAAAAGCCTTTTCCTTCTTGTAAAAGCAGGGCACATAGCACTCAGATGGGGAGAGATGCTAAGTGCAGTGACAATTGTTTCCCAGGGAGAATGTTTCGGCAGGAAGCCAGTATTTAATCACATAGCCACATCACATCATTACAGAGCGTCACTCAGTGCAACCACTTGATGCAGTGCACCGCACCTCCACAGCATAATGCTGGCTCCCTGCCAACAATTTAGAGAAAACTGCTATCAGCTTTTGTAATTGCTTTCCTTGATGAAACAACCCGGAGAAATGGCAGGGCTAGAATGGGGATGAAAGGGACAGTTACAAGACCACGAAGTTCACAGATTTCCAAGTGGCACCTGTTAGCCAGCAATTAATTTACTGGCCAACTTCAAAAGTCCACCACAACTGGCACTCATTGTCAGCCTTGCTGACAGTCTCCTCACAGAAACCAAAGAGTAAACCTATGTAAAGACTGAGCAGCTCAAAAATGATGCTGGCATTGGGCAATATTTGACCATTCTACATGTATCCTGTAGCTGAGCTGGCTGCTTAGTTTAGCACAGCACTGTATATGCATGTTTACATTATTATTGAAAAACATTATTGGCCATATAGGGAAAGAAAAAATCCACTGGAATGATTATGTGCTCTCCTACCTGCTATCTACATCATTTTACACGTGCACCAACAATGTCACCTCTCCCCAAAAGTGGCTACAGGAATCCTGGGCTGCATTAGACAAAGCATTTCTAAAGAGGGGTGAACTTTCTCCTCTACTCAGCACTGGTGAGGCCACCTTTGGAGCACTGTGTCCAGTAGCAGAAAAATATCCCCAGCAAAAGAGAGTCTTAGAGCTATTGGAGAAAGTCCCCTAAGTGGCATGAAGATGGTTAAGGGACTGGAGCATTTCTCAGAGGGAAACACTGAGAGAGCTGGAACTATTCAGCCTGGAGAAGAGAGGGCTCGAGGGGATCTTATCAGTGTGTACAGATATCTGAAGAGAGTGTGTAAAGAAGATGGAGTCAGGCTCTTATCAGTGGTTTCCAGTGACAGGACCAGAGACAGTAGGCAAAGTAAAAGATGGGAATTTCTGCCTGAACATCAGGATATGGGGTTTTTGCTCGTGACAGTGACTGGTACAAGTTTTACAGAGAACTTGTGGAATTTCCACCCTTGGAGATATTGAAAAGTTGTCTGGACATAGTCCTGGGCAACTGGCTCTAGCTGGCCCTATTTCAACAGGAGGGTTGGACAAGGTGACCTCGAGAGGTCCTTTCCAACCTCAACTGTTCTGCTATACTGTAATTCTGTGGCACTCACATTACAATAATCACAGGTATGAAAAAAATACCCAGACCATGATTGAAATAGGTAAGTAATCCAATTTTAAAACCACAATACCCTTTCTTGGTCCTATCTGGCCAAATCTTAAGCACATGCAGTTAACTCTATAAGAACACATATTGATTCAGGCTGAAGTCTGAACATTAGTCTGTTAGGACTACTCTTCAGTCTGTATCTTCTTACTCTCATGACCAGTAACATGCCTTGAGGAAATTGAATGAAGTAGAGTCAGGGGAGGTTTAGTTTACACATCAGGAAAAGGTTTTTCATCCAGAGGGTGGGTGAGCACTGGAACAGACTCCCTGCAGAAGTGGTCACAGTGCCAAGCCTGCGTGAGTTTAAGAAGCATCTGAGAAATGCTCTCAGGCACACAGTAGGATTCTTGGGGTGTCTTGTGCAGAGTCAGGAGTTGGTCTCAAAGATCCTCATGGGTCCCTTCCAACTCAGCACATTCTAGGATCCTAGGATTCTAGTATTCTGGGATTCTAGGATTCTAGAACAGTGGTGAGTAGATGATACATAGGAAATCAAAAAGGACAGGGTTTACACAAAGGGATACTCCCAAGGTATTCCTGCCTAGCTTCTCACTCACATAATCTGAGGAATTTCATTAGCCTGGACTTGCATCTACCGCACTGGGCTTAACAGACACCAATGGTCCTATCATCCATAAACTTATCTAATCCATTCTTAACTGTCTTTTTACTTTTAGCTATCTTTACTTGACATGACAATGAGTTTTACAATATAATTTTTTTTGCTGTTTGAAAACAAACTTTCTTTTTTGTGCATTTTAAGCCTGCAGGCTTAGAGTTTCCTGTGTTCATTGTAGCATTCTCATTCAAATCAAGAGGAAGGAAAATGACTCAGCACCACATGGTTTTGGATCTTTCTGTGTTTTAATTACCTGCATATAATGTCACTTTTGTCAGCCTTGGTGTCAGCAGAGATAACACTGTAGTAGACCCCCAGTGTGCGTAACACTGTACCCCACTGTCCTTATCCTAAGCAATGTGCAAACATGGATCAGATTCTCCAATCCCACCTCTTTCCCCAAAGCTTGCAGTCCAAATATAAGACACAGTAAAACAGACTGATAGAGGAAAGTGTGGAAAACAACAGCCCAGTGTGAGTCAGCATGACTGACAGTTTGCCCACCTATTTTTCCTGGATGTTTCTGGTTGTTTCAGGACAAGCCCAGAACCATGAATGCAAATCCTCTGTGGTAAAATCATTTCCGCCCACCTTTCAATATTCCTCTCTAGAAAAAAAAGTTTAAAAATTTCACCTTGCATTCCTGAATGATTGCCTCTGGGTGCACACTTCTCTGTTGCCAGATTTGGAAGGAATCAGCAGTTTCACTGCTGTTGTGGCCAAAGAGGAAAAATAGTATAATCCTAAGGAATCCTGATTAGGATTCAAGCAAGTATCCACATGACCAAGAAGATGTGCACCACTGCCTTCTGCTCCCTAAAGGCTGGCATATTATTTTGAAAAGTGGATATGTGCACAACAGAGTTTGAGCCAGACACAAAATAGATCATCTCCTTTGCCAATGCAATAAAATGACCTCTCTGAAGTCTGGACACTCACAACCACATCCTGGTTTAGATTACATAAGCAATTTTTAGAAATGGGCATGAGCATCTAGAACTAAGATTTTCCCAGACTTCTGTTTATTGGCATATATTAATTGGGTTTTGGTTCTGTCTTGCCTTAACATATGATAACTTTTAGTTTAGCAGCACAGTGAATTGCACATACTGAATATGTCTAAAAGAATAATATAGGCAAAAAACTTTAGACAGCTCAATATCTTTTTTGTTCCTTTTCTTCCAAGTGTAAAAATGCAATTGCCTGCAGACAGAAGCAGTCTTGACAAAGGAGTGTATATGTCCTAATGTTAGTCTTGATTAAAACAAAGCTTGCAATATTGTTTTATGACTGTGTTTGTATAACATATGACTTTGCATGGGAGACAGTCCTAACCATTACCTGTTTATCTATTTAAAGCAGGATAGTCTGTTATTCATTGCACTCAAACAATGCATGAATACACGGGCATATTTATTGTTAAGGTCAATACAATGATAGGATTTGATCCCCTTTTCTTTGTTGCTTAGGAAGGAAAAAAATAAAATTCTTATGAAGTGTCTGTGCTGTTTTTTCCTTGCATCTGACTCTCGTAGGCTATGCTTTAAGTAGGTATTCTCTAGTGGGCAAGGCCATCAAATACGTAAATTACATTAGGGCAAGGAAGACAGTATCAAGGTCTGATTTCATACAGATCTCAACACGATTCTCAATTTGTAAAGCTAATCAACCACTTTTCTTTGATATCTTTGCCACAGAAATGCTTGTCTAACCAGCAATGTAATTAGCCAGTGTGCCCTTTCAGTTACCATTCTGTGATAACCTGTGAGATGGTTTTGGTGTCTTTAGAAACGTTTATATAATATAGACATTATGTTCCAGGCTTATAGGCTATTTCCTAGGAAAACACCTGAGAATCATTCTTAAGTGAATGTTTTAGCTTATGCAAATGTTCAGTTTTTAACCTCAATGCGGATAATTGTGAGTTGATGTGTATGTACCCTCCTGATACAGTCTGATGTTTTCATGTTTTGTATGGCCTTTTTTAAGCAAGGTATGCTGAGGACTCTACAGTGCTTAAATGATGTTCTGAGGTATCCATATTACAACTCTTCAACTTCTTAAATGTTACCACTTAAAATGTGTATGTCCATGGGATAAATGTAATATCATAAATTATCAGGTAACTCCAGCTGGTTTGATTCTTTTTTCCAATGGTTTGAAAAGATCATATCTTGGTTTGATCAGCTTCTGAAAGGCCCTGCTAGGCTACCCCTCAGTCCATGCCTCAGTTGCCCTTCTCTCCTACATTATGAGACTGCACAACTTCCCACTAACATCAATGGAAATCTGGGCATTTGCCATCTGGCAGTAAGTGCAAACCACCACTGTTGAATTAGATGGGATTAAAGTATGTACCAGTCCTTATACTTCTGAAAAATTCTGACATGATGTGCTGGCATCCTGCTTCCACAGTTAGTGATGATGGGATGAGGGAAGAGAACGAGCTCACAGGAAGTAATTGCTTGTAGGAACCCTTTAGTAGCTTCTCGTGCAGATGTACATGGAACAACCTCATTGCCGTCAGGATGAAGAATTTGTGCCAATGTACTTAGGGAGGCTGGAGTTACAGATTTTTCAGGGAAATCCAAAGTGATTTGATTCAATAAAATGTATTTGGCTGACCCAAACAGACTTTATGCATATTCTTTACTGCCTGCTATAAATATACGTCTTCCATTCTGCCCCAGAGGAACTGGGAGTTAGCAAGGAACTGAAGCTTTCTGTCTGAAAAGGCTGTGTCTCTTACCAGCAGGTGCTGTTGATGTGCTAAGCAGAGATCAACCAGGGAGCCTAATGAAATCCCACCCCAGTGCCTGCTGCTTCTACCACAGTCTCCTCCATCTTCCAGATTTTCTTTTATCATCATGAAGGGCAGTGATATAAATCTCGAGAAGACGACCTTACATACCCACCTACAGTTACTTGGGATTTGACTGAAAATGGCCAGCACACAGAAGGCACACATGAGGCCATGGGTCTGATTCAACATCATTTGAGTTTCTCTGTTCTCCTTATTAGTCTTTGTAATTATTGTTAGTTTCACTTAATGTCTTCCATCTGTATTCCTTTAGCACTTGCTTCTAAATTACTGCATTGCACTTATTACTAATAGATGTCAGGTGGACCTTCATCCTTTGCATCACTTCATATAATCCCTTCTGTATCTGAGACTTGGATGTTCGTTGAGCTGTACTGATGTCAATTAAAAATCTGACTTTAAATTCATTTGGTTAAGATACTACAGAAGGTTCTGTGTGGGCCCTCATATTTTGGGTTATTTATAAGTCACTTAAAATAGGCTTAAACTAAACCAACTAAAACAGAAGGATGTCCAAATGGAGGTTGGCACCAGTTTAATTAAACTTCAGCAACTATGTATATAAACAAGGCTTAAATCTACAGACTGTAAATTACTTTTGACTGTAACATTACTCATTTCATTTTACAGCATCACAGAAAGAGTTCAGTTGCTCTTGTATTCAGCCAAAATGTGGATCAGTCACTCCATGCTAGATTTTGATGAGCCCCATATGGATGTACAGAGAACCTACCCTAAACAGAGGAAATACCAGAGCACTGTCATTAATTAACCTTGAATATATGACAGTACAGTTTCTTATTCAAAGCACTGGTGAAAATTCAATTGCTTCTAGCCACTCAAGTGCACTGTTTTGTAGAATGAGTTTGTACTGAATCTATCCTGATATCTTTAATGTCAATTGATTATCCATGAAAACTTAGTGTTATTAAAAATATTGTAAATATGTTTTGGCAGACATATTTCATACTCTTCTGAACAAATATTTATTTTATCTCTTGAATGTGTGACTATTATATGAACTAATTTCCAGTTAAATATTCCCTGTAGCAGTGGTCAGGTGTCATATGAAAGTTAAGGAAAAAAAGCTGTAATTTTTATTCTTAGCTTTAGTAATATGATATTCTATTAATTAAAGACACTGTGGTCTTGCCATGTGAGATTAATGACAGCCTGGTGTGCCAGGCAAACCTGAATTTCAATATTTTTCTTTCTTGCAGTGCATCACAAATTGAAGTTTTGGAAACGAGCTGTCTTATTCAGCAGAGTGTATTGAATTTAATAGAAACACATATGCAGTGAAAGTTAAACAAGTGCTTAAATTTCTCACTGAAGCAGTGTTTCTAGACTGGGGAACAGAATAATTTTCTTTCATTCTTTCTCCCTTCTCCTTTTTTTTCCCCACCCTTTCTTTCATAGCTTTTCCATGAAGCTTGTTATATTAATTTTAAGAAGATCAGAAGCAGCAGTATTGATGCAATCTTCTCCACTATATGGAGCAAGGTAGGAAATTTGTGGAAAATAGAGCCTATTGTTTAATTCAGATTTCAGCCACAGCACTAAGCTCTAATGCCCTGTATTTTGTCTGGTACTGCCCTATACCATTTAACTGATAGAATTGATACTTATAACCTCTTTTTGTTAAGCTTGACCTTGCCATGTGTATTCAAAGAGGTGCCTTATACAAAATCTATCCTTCATGCATGGAAGCATTAGTGCACCTAAAAGTTAAGGGGAAAGTAATTTGACTCCATAAGATTTTATTCATGATATTGCTCTAAAGGTTTCTATCTAATTCTGTTTCACAAGAAAAGTAATCTGAAGGATGAAAAAGGCCTGCAGTATTACTACTGCACCTTGGCCACAGAAGAATTTGATTTAGTTTCAAAAAAAAGTATTCTTAATGACAATTCATAGAAACAAAAAATCACAGAATATCTTCGATTGGAAGGAACCCTTAAGATTGTCTAGTTCCAACCTCCCCAATGTGGGCAGAGATGTCTTTTTCTAGACCAGTTTGATCAAGCTCCATTCAACACAGACAACTTTAAAGCTGTATATTAAAGACAGGTATGTGTTTTTCCATTTGTTTCCTTGCTCTCCCTCTTTTCACTGCTGATTGCTACTTGTTAATTTATCATTATATTTAATAATTTAACATTATATCTAGCTGGTGAGAACATTTGTGAGTTCAAGGCCAGGAATCTGCTGAAGCAGTTGCTTCCAGTGGGGTATGATCACCTTAGTCTCTTGTAGGGAAGCCAGTTACTACACTAGGCAAAGTTGAAGATGAAAAAATCTTATGTAGTGGACAGCCCTCCAGTAAAATCTGTTGCTGGAAAATTATTAAGCTTCTTTGTGTGTGTATTCTTTTGTTGGGGTCTTTTTCCCCCAGGAATACCAATTTTATCAAGGATGTTGTGATTTGCTTCTTCTGAAATAATACTTACATATATATATATAGTAATACTTCTCTACTGGAATCCTACACCATTTTTTTCTAATGTTCTGCCCCTTAAGAAGGCCTTACCATAAGGTCATAAAACACTCTGGCAAACGTTTGGCATGGGCTGCTATTTCCTAAAAATATCTTGAGGTATTATAAATCCTGGAAAACTAACTCTGTCAGAAGAAAACATAAGTCATTCCCTAAAGAAGGTTCATGTCTATCTTGGATCATGGGGACTCAGTTTTGTCATAGCCCTCAAGACTGGATGGAACCTCAAAAACTCACAGAGCTCCAGAAGAGGAAGCAAAGTGTTCTGGAAGAGAAGGCATTGTAATATGTTATATGCCCAGTTATGTCTCATTGAAGGAAAACTACTTGGTTCCTACTGACTCAGACACTTATTTAGAGATTTATCTCTACTTCATCAAAAACAATAAAATACTTCTTACTGATCACAAGGCATCTGGTGGAATTCTTGGGCAGGGGCAGTTGTAGGTTACAGGTAGTCTTGGAGTCATCCTGTGGTTATGGAACTTGACTAGAAATCAGAAATTCTGGGCTCAGTTCCCAACAATGTCACAACCTCCCTAGAGGTAAGCAACTAAAGCTCTTTGTGCCTCAATTCTCAGTCCACAATTAGCCTTTGACCTTGGAAGTTGATCCAAGGTATGATCAAGTATGATCTTTCCCAAGTAATGGTGCCCTGAAATTATTTTCACAGGTCGCACTAGTATTATGTTCCTGCACGAAGTTTTCATAGTTTCTTCCCCACTACCAATTATAAATGAAACTTTAGCTGAGGAAGAGACACAGAAAAACCAGGTACCAGAACAAAGTTGCGCTGCAACTGATGCCTGTAGAACTGTTGGAGTGAATAGTGTACTGCATGTTTGGAGTCAGTCCTGCATGTCTGTTTGGGACTGAGTCCAACCAGGACAGAGTTCTTCAGTAGCCACAGACAAGCCACTTGACCTATTTCATTTTCACCATTTGCAAAATGGGGCTACTAATGCAATTAAGAGAGAAGTGTTTAGAGGATTAATTAGCTAGGGTCAATTGTGGCATTAACTCATAGTCCATGTAACTGGGAACTGAAGAGAGATGAGGAAGGAAAAGAAGTGGTAGAGGACCTCCTGCAGCCTAGGTGTTTGTGGCAGGCAGGGTGCACTAGTGCTTTGCAAGGGCACAGCTGCCATGCCACCATTGCAAATAGCAATGTGCTTGTGCCAGCTCTGTTGTTCAGGGCCCGCTCCTCCTTCCAGAATGGGCTAGCTTTGGCAGTCAGTCAAAAACAGCAGGTTGCCATGTCCCATCAAACTGATCTGTCTGCTCCTCATCTGTGCTTACAAGGTGAAAAGGACCTATGTTGTCCCCTTGACCTACTGTCTTTCAGACCTGCCTCTGCTCCTTAGAAAGCAATGAAGAGGGAAAATTTGTCATCACTGGCTTCATATATTTTGTAGTTTATAGAAGGAAGGAGAGTCGATCTCTGAGTTCTCTTCAACTTTTTTTTATTTAGATTGGGTACGAAATAAACCATTCTGCTCCTGTCAGGATGTTATTTTTCTCTATGGGGGCTATGCAGCCCTGCTTTGATAAGTCGCTCACATAATAGCAGGTGATGAACTGGCAATGCAATGACATTCACTAACCAAAGCTCTCTCATTTCCGTACTCCAAGGGGTAGCCAATTCTGGGGACAGCCCTGCCTGTCAAACATCAATTCCCTGGAATTTCTTCCCTGCTTTTTTAAAAACATTTGCCCCGAGTGAACCAAGTTAAATACAAACATATAGCAGGGAGTCCAATTTTGCTGTGGGAACACATCCTTGTTATAGCATTATTTACATAGAATTTTCCATGCTAGCTACACATACTCTGGTGCACCACTAAAAAAAAAAGGTTGTTGTGCTAATCATCCTAAAAAAGAGAAAAGCTTATGCATTAAACAAGCAGGCTACAGTACTTTCATCTGGTTTGTAAGAATATTCTTCTATGGGCTTTTCATAAATCTCACTTGAGGATGCAGCATTTCTCTATCAAACATGTATTTAATAAGCAGGGCATGTTATACTTATCTCTATTCCGATCTACACAACTACATTTTATTTGTGGCCTTGTCTGTCCTTTGATGCACAAATATCTGATTACCTACATAACAACTGTTCTAGCAATTTTTGAAAATATGCCTTTTATGTCTGAGTAGTCAATTGTACATATGCTTATCTCAACACAACTGCAAAATATAAGTGGATTCCCTTAAATTAAGGGAATAATAATAAATAATGAACCATACTAATTTTTTAATTTGATGCTGAGGTAATAATTGTCACCATTTTCTTGGCTATCTAAATATATATTACTACTACTACTAAATTAAAAAATTCCAAGTTTCCCTAGGGTTGGAGATTTATTCACCCACTTTTCTGGTAGGGTTTGTTGTTATATTGTGTTTGTGAGACCATTGAATTTTAGGAGCTTTGCTACAATACCTACTGCCTTCGATGGTGCTGTCGTTGGCAATGGGCAGAATTCTCAGTGAACCTATTTGTGTATGAATTATACTGCACCCAAGTTTCTTGTAGAAGTGTGATCCAGAGCCAATTGCAGCTAATGGGAAGGTTTTATCTTTCAACTATACAAGATCCAGGCATCCAATGAAAAAAAAATAGCATGTGACCAATCACACCCCAAAAGTTGCTAAACCCAAAAGGTAAGTAGTTACTGAGCATCCATTCCTAGTACAGTGGGAAGATTATTCATCCAAGATACTAGAGAAAACACACTAAATATCTCACTAGCAGAAATTAGATATGTTCAGTGAGCATTTGCAAAAGGTCTGTTTTATCAAATCTTTTATTTGATAGTGCTACACAATAATTTTAGCTATGCTCTCACAGGAAATGTCTTTAATCAAGTAGCAGAAAATCCTACATTGAATGTTAAACATTGAATGAATAAAGCAAAACAAAGCATGAATCATTTATTAATTTTTAATTATTTAATAATAATACAACTACTCTGTGTCCCCTCAAAAGAATATTGATCTCCCTCCTCTGCCATGTCATACTGACCTCAATACATGTATTTATTTTTTTATGCTTGTAATTATTTTCAGGCCTGCTTAACTCCTTGAAGAATGAGAAGTTGTATTGAAGACAACCCACTGAACAGACAAATCATACCCATCAAGTCAAGCATTATTAAGTATTGTTCCAGGTTCAGAATCTAAAATGGTGCTTAGTTCTGATCTGGCATTAGAAGAATGGGAGTGCAGAGACTATAATTCTGTCAGCTTTATTTAATTAAAAACAAAGACTACATGTTGACTGAATTATGAAAAAAAGAGAAGCAGACCAGCAATATTTACATGCTTTGCTTTCCTTCTCAAAGCCTAATGTATCTGGACACTTTAAAAGTGTAAGTGCATAACTTGTAGTTTCTCTTTCTTTAAAAGGAAAGACCAAATTGATTAAATTCCTGTTTTGCCCTTCATACACCAGGAATCTACAATTATAGAAAAGCATCTCGAAATTCTTATCCTGATTTTTATTTTTTAATAAGGCATTTTATTCCACTCTGGTAGTACATAAAGAGTTTTCTAGTGGATTTGAATGCATTTTTTACCATCTAAATACTATAAAATAGGTTTTCTGAAAGTAAGGCTTGAGAACATTTATTTTAATTTGGTCTCATTGGTACTTTTTAACTGATCAACTTTCCTCACTTTGAACAAATTCTGTCCTCTGAAGTGTGATTCAATTTACATTTTTCTTGGCTAGTTTACAAAGTGGTGGATTTATGACCTAGTGAAAATAGTGAATGAAAAAAAGAGAATTTAAATGGTCAGTATGAGCTGTTTTCCTCTGCTGCCTGCTTCAGTAACCAAAGTATTTCAGCCTACAGATTTTATCAAGACCTTTAATGATGAGATGTCTCTAAAACCTGGAAACCTTTACTTCTGACATGTAATTGATTTCTAAATCAGGCATTATCATTGGAAATTTTGGTTTGGTTTCTGGTCCTCAATTTTGGTTATAATTTTAATTTTAATTCTATCTCTGGAAGGCATATTAAAACTTAGCCCAGGCTTGGGGGACTGTGTTGAATTCAATTGGAAGAGATACTTATATGAAACTCACTGCAAACTCTAGGTGCTTTCTTTGTAAAAAGAAACTTTGGAACATGGGCCCAGATCCACCCTACATAGGAGAGCCCTAAAGCACAAATTCTGACTTCATTTTCTTGGGGACAGGAAATACAGCATGGGGTTTGATCTGCATATGCTGTCTAATATATGAAAAATCTTGGAGTCCTGATAGCCTTAATCCCTGCCACAGAAGTGTATAAAATTTCACAGCTAAGCTGCCAGAAAAGCCAAGACCACACCAGGAAAGCCGTCTGCTTACAAGAAGATACCTGCCAGGTCTTGTCTGCCAAAGCCTGGACTAATGAATGAATACACAATATCCCAATCAATCAAACTGGATTTGTCTTTGCCCCAGGTCTAGGTGAGGTCTGGTATGAGGTGACCATATCTGTCAAGCATGCAGTAGCTGTGGCCAAGAAACTGTCTGTACATTTATGCATTTATCAAGGCAGATATGAATAGAAGTCTTTATTTTTTAACTAAATGTAGTATATACACAAACTGACTGCATGTATCTCAATGTATAGTCATAAAAAGGGAGAAAAAGTCATATCTGCAAACACACACTGCCAAATTTAGGCATGTCTGTATGCAGGTACCTATATATATAGTAATTTTATTTTCCTGCTTGGTTTTGTTCAAAAATATTTCAGTCTTGCATATATTTTTCAGCACAAGCCTCCAAGCCATAGATTTCTTTCTTAACTGTAGTGAAAACTCTTGTTTCTAGTTTTAATTTTCCATTACAGCCATTGCTGTGCTGTGCTGTGTTTTCACAAGTGTGTGTATTTGCATGAGAAAAGTAAAGGTGTAGTGTGACAATGAGGTAAAAACATATGCAATTCTCACAGCCATGTTAGAGACTGTAGGGACTATTTTAATGTGTAGGAATTCAGAGTGACAGTGGTAGCAGACCTTGTGGTTGCACTCCTGCACAGGTCTAAACCAGGCAGTGAGAGTCTCACCCAGGGGTGTTAACCATGCCTTTGAACCTCGGTGTGCTGAAACTGATGACTAGTCCCCACTTCCTGGGAACATGCTCCTAGGTACAGAACAGGGCAGGGTGAGTCAGAGAGGGGCCTGATAAAAGATAATATGGTCATAGAGTAATCACAGATAAGTCATTGCCCAAAGGGATGGGAAGATACTTAAATGAAATGATTGCCAGATATGCTGGTGAGGTATAAAGAAGACTTGTCAGTAGAGTACCTTCCCATTCTGTCATCCTTCACAAATTCAGATTTATCCTTGTACCTGTCCTAGCTCCCTGGTGGTCTAATGACACAACACACAGTGGTTCACTGCCAGCATAGGTGTTTGCAGAAGAGAACTGTAGCATAAAACCTGGAGGACTCCTTGACTCATTCTCATGATAACGTAAAAGTGCCTTGGTTGATGCATGCCTTGGTAGGGCCCTCCTCTCGCCACATAATTGGACATATCATCCATATTTTCTTTCAAAATTCAGAGTAACTTTGATCACTTTTATTGCATGTACACAGTAAAATGTAACAGCATAAGCATTTTAGAAATTTAAGTTTGAAATTTCCACTGGGAAGCAATACTGCTAAGAACGTGAGTTCATTGCCCCACTCCTGCCTGGAGTTTGGCTCCCTGAACCCAAGACCAGCATAGGTATGGTGCAGGTGTCTGACCTGCAGTTGTAGTGGAGGCCTGTTCCTCCTTGATTAAGAGCTGCTTTTAAGTTCAGGCTGTCACCTTTGGCCTCTTCCTGAACTACTCTGACTTGACTTTCTGACTTGACTTTGCACCTGCCTCACCTGTATGGACTCCAGGATGATCACCGGACATTGGCTGAACCAGTAACCACTGCTGGATCTGCTCTTTTCTTCTTGCTTGGATGTGTTGGGACTGCCCACCCCACACTGTCCCACTTGCCTTGCCCCAACTTCTCTGCCCTTCCAGGTCCTTGGCAGTCATAGAGTGTCTGCCCAGGGGTTTCAGAAAGAGACTTTGGGTAGATGCTGAGAACTTTTAGAGTTATAATCTTTAATAAAATAATCTAAACCATTGCTTCATAGCATCCATATAGAGAATGATTATAATTGTACGTGTGCCAGGCAGTGCCTCTGCAGCAATGTTTTTACTGTTGCACAGAGAATATGGTGCTCTCCAGAAAAAACCTGCTGAACATCACAGAGGTTATTTTCATGCAAACCCCCCATTTTCAAAGATAGAAGGGCTTCCAGGGACCTAGAGTCATTGTCAAGAAAGGAAAGCACTAAGGTGGCTAGAGCAGTGGGACTGACCCTTGAGAACCAAGGCTGAAGACCTCATGCAGCTACATATGTATTGTAGGACCACTAAGTGCTTGCAGACACCTCATGTAATGTGAGTCAGTTGAGTGTACACTTCCTGTGCAGCCAGCAGGGGGAAATTTGCAGCCCTAGAGGCTGAATCATCTAGTCTCAACACAACCATATTCTATTACCTACTTTAGGTGGCTTATGGTCCCTGTGAATCATAAAGAGAGTCTAGAAAAGTAGATTAAACTGGTCTTTAGACAATGAAAGTTAGATGAGGTGGTTTCTTGTCTGCAAAATGAGGATAATTTCCTGAGCATATTACATAGGAGGAAGGGATGAATAAAGAATACAACAGTTTTGGCCTAGGTTGCCTCCAGTATAAAATATACCATAGGTCTTTCTGGGGGAGGATTGAAAGAGGGGAACATTATCTGTCTAGTACATTTTGGGCACACAATATGGATTGTGCACTATGTCCAGTTGATTTCATTTCATGCTCATCTATTGATTTGTCATAACTTCATTGACATTGTTTGGGATTTCAAAGCTCCCGTGGAATCTCCTCCAAGTACACTTTCAAATTAAACAGAGGGTCTATTCTCCCCTAACTATTCAGAAGTAACTTCTATTAGCATTAATGAGAGTTATACATATGCATCAAAGGGAGAATAGACCCTGAGGGCATCATATGGACAGTCCTTCAATATTCTGTGTCTCTCAGTGGGACTTTGTACAGTATGGCACGAAATGTAATGGGTCCATTGACTTTGTATCACTCTAGGTCACTAGCCTTAATACAATGTTAATAGAAAGCTTCTCATTAAGATCCTAATTATGTGTGTGGTAACAAGACACACACTATATCTTTCATATTACTACTTCTAAACCACCACAGTGCCTTCTCTCGTAGGAACAATATAGGAGTGACCATATGAGGTGACCTCTGCTACATGTGAGCAGCACTCATAAATCCTCACCTGTCAAATTCAATCTCTTTTGGCAGCAGAAGGACATTTTAAATCTAGATGCTTCAATCCTGAATCTGAGAAAGAAGTGTATTAAAGTAGTGCTGATACAGCTATCAGATCAAATACATTTTCCATGATTCTGCCAGGGATGGATTAAAATGTAGGTCCCTGTGATCAAAGGGCAGTGAATGAAAGCACAAGACTTGTCTCTGTCCTCCAGTTGCATAAACTCAATGTGTTTGTTTCTTTTTTGTTCAGAGTCTGCAGTGTCTAACACACTACATTTGGGGCTGCAGGTGATGTTTCCCAAACTACCTGTATTATGTAAATGAACTGCTAAAACAACTGAAGTGTCTGATCATTATCAGTCTGAAAGTGGAACAATCAAAACTATAGAAGCTGAGAAGCAGAGCAGTTCCCTGCAATTATCTGTTTTGAAGGAATACATTGATTTGACATTCCTAAGAAGTCAGAGATGTCTGATTTCATAATATAATTTGTAGAAGTAAAAAAGGCAAGTTAAATATTTGCCTACACACATCATGTTTACATGTGTTCAAAGAACTTCCCCAAAACTTTGCAGTCTCACCCAGCAGTATTATTTTTTGAGAGTTGTTCACTGTCGCAGTTTGCAAACAAATTCAGAAATATGTTCCAACTCAGCTTCCTTTGCTTTTGGGGTTCTCTTCATATTTCAGTGCTTCTGTGTGTTTGTGTGTGTCTTTAATGAATACACAGATGCAGAAAAAATACAAAAAAAAAATAGTTATTCTCCCATAGGACACATGAATATATCATTAAGCAAAGCTGTTTTGCCATGTAGTCTCAAAGCTAAAAGAAGGTGAAATAGATGTGATATGGATTTCTGCAGTGTATCAATTCATTCTGTAGTGAGCTGAGCAAATAATTTGAAATGCATAAATCATCCAATGAATGTATCATTTTTTTCCTGCTCATGAAAAATCCAAAAGCAAAAGTTATTTCCAACAAAGAGTTTTGACATTAAAAATATATTAAACTGGGACTCTTTTTGAAAATTATCCCATGTGCTTTCTATTCTCTTATGTGATTTTTTCAACATTTCTAAGGACTAGCACTGATATGTGAACAGGTCACAACACTCCACTTCCAGACCACTCTCCTCTCCCTACCTGTACGGTTTTTTTACACCCAAATTTCTTTCCATCTATCAATTGAGAGGTGATATCCATTGACAGAAGGAGTAAAGCATCTCAGTTATTCCTCACACTGTGCTTTCCTACCATGCTCTGCTATTTATTTGCTTAGTTACACATATGCCTGAGTACCTTGCTGAATGAGGGCCACAAGGAAGAATGTAAATATTTTAAAACCTTTCTGGGTTAATCAGGAACAGCTGTCTCCAAATATTCCATATACAGTATTCAAGATGTGTAACTGAGTTATGAGTGCTTCCCTCAGTCACGTGGCACAGTTTCACTCTTTGGTGTATGAGCAATCTCCTATGTGGCTACTCATGCATGTCAATGACTACGTGTGACTTTGAAATTCACTGGCCATGAATTTCAAGAGAATTAAGCTCCACTGTGAGAGTAGTTGCTGAATTTGGAAATGAAAGTAAGAGTGAATGTGGTCCAAGAGGTTGTGCTGATGAGTGCCAAGGAACCTCAGCAAGAGGTTTTTTAGCAAAATCCTCGAGCTGTGTTTCCCCCAGCCCAGGTGGAGCTGGCCACATGTCAGGGCCTCGTCTTCCAGAGTAAAAATATCGTGTTTGGTACAAGCTGTTATTTCAAAAATGCAACTAGAGTAGAGTGAGAGTTTTGAGTGAACACTACTATTTGCCAGTAACACAACTTCAGATCTATTGAGTACTGAAGAGTGATTGCCTCAGAGAATTTAGGCATCATTCAGCTTATTTATTGAAATCAGCTTGCATGTAAGATACCTAGGTAAAAAGGCTCATATGGTAGTAGATGTGCTTTGGGAGACAGGAAGAGAATTCTTCTCAGATACTTATTCTTAAGGTTTATTTATTTCAATAACCTGATGGGGACATTTGAGTGATGGGTAGGTGGGCAGTGAAATATTCCTCCCACACTTGAGAAGTGAGAAGTGTCCACACATTCAGAAATATTCATGTTTTTCCAAACTGATTCAACTTTTCTCTTCTTCCAATGTCCTGGGGAACATGCTGGGAAAAGAACACAACTGAAAATGAAATAGAAAACTGCTGCAATTAAATGTAATTTTAAGTGGCATAAAATTAAGCAAACCAAGAGTAGGAAAATAAACAGAGCAGCCCCAGATTTTCCTTAGTGCAAGTTCCTTGACTTCAGTAGAGTTATATGAAAAATATAATTTTACTCCCTCCCTCTCTCTTTCTCTGTCTCTGTGCCTGGATTCTTGATGTCAGCTTAAAAAGGAGAGTAAGTGAGAGGGAGGGAGAAAAAGCAAGAGAGGAGCGTATGGAAATTAATGTTTTAGTTTTCAAAAATGTACATTTAATGAAAAGTTTGGAAATAACCAACCTTTCATGGCCCAAAGAATTACTGAAAAAGATCTTCTGTGCTTGCAACCTTGTTGGCAGTCAGGCTGTCTTGGGCAGCAGTAATTTTCAGTCAGAGGATTGCCATAAAAGCCTGAAAACCCACAGAACTAATAGAAAACAGGCAGAGAAAGTGAAGTTTAACCCAGGAATTCATAGGCTGAGGCTTCCAAGCTCAGTTCAGCTGTGTGAGGTCTGGTTGAGTCACGCACTGCTACAGATTGAACTGGTACATCTAGAATAGCACCAGACTGAAGAGCTTGGCGTGTAAAGTCTAGGGTTAGGCTCCAAACACTTTCCTGGTGAGATTTCATCCAAGGGAGTATTTTAGCCAGCAGTCTCCCAGCCTGCTAGGGAGCATCCCTGCTTTTAATTCTCTGCCCTTCTATGTTTAAGTTCCCATAAATATCATGGGAATTAATTTGTGCTTGTCCCTGCTTCAAACTGAGGCAGTACTATGCATGATGCATCTTTATGCTTTCAGAGACTTTCTGGTGTGTAAATCAGTCACTGTGGGCTGGTACAGGCAAATCTTTGGGGAGTGCTACAAGAAGAGTAGTGAAAGAAGACATGCTAGGAAATCAGGGGAAGGACATATGTATGATTGCATTAACATATAAACACAGACTGAGAATAATATCTGTATGAGTCATTTAATAGAAGAAAACAACTTTGGACATTCACTTCTAGACTTGTTTTCTTTGTAAGTTGTTGAGAAATATTTTAGATTTAACACAATTCCCCCACTGGTAAGCAAGAACCAAAGAAAACTGAAAATTATTAAAGTAATTTAGTAAAGGACCAGACAACCCTTTTTTATTAAATCCTTGGCTCCTAGAGAACCCTATATTTTATTTTTTTAAATAAGTTTTCCCACTCTTCTGAGGAAATGGGCAGAATCCTTTATGATGGTACACGAGATGTAATAACCTCACTCTTAGCCACCACGTACATCGTGGCCCTAGGTCTTCTTCCTCTAGCCACTCTTGCATTGATGCAAGTGGCAGAGAGGCTGGAATTGGCTGGGTTTCCTTTTCCTCTGCAGTCCCTGAGAGTGCTGCACATCTCTTAAGTCTGTTTACATGGTTTAAGACTCTGAGACCACTAAAAGTAAATAAAAGCAAGAGGAAATGGGCAAACACATAGAAAACCCACAAAAATGTAAACATAGGTGTATGTGAGCTCAGTTAGGGAAGGCTAAAGTAATCATTCAACAAGATTGTTGGAAAGATTATAAAATAAAGGGTATTTTTGTTTTTAAAATAGAAATGAAGTAGAAGAGAACACAAAAAAAAATCAAGACAAGCTCTACCTGGAAACACCTGCAGATGCTGACAAGGAGAGCAGTGTAATGGGCTGGGGGCTGCATTTGGAATGGAATCACAAATGGGAAAGGGTCATGGCTGGGAAGAGAGACTTCAGGACACAGTTGCTCCCCCAAAGCAGACAGCATTCAGATTTGATGTACTTGTCTGGCTCCTGCATCTATTGCACTGGGATAAACCTCAAACACACACCAGCTCCAGTGCTGAGAAAGTTCTGATCCCCATTTGCCTCCTGGTTTCAAACCATTTTCAGTAGCATACACTGTAACAAGGAAAACTTTTAGTGCACTCTAGCTATGAGAAAGAGAGTTACTTGTGCAATGATTTTCAGAGCTTCAGAAGATCTGAAAATGGAAATGAATACAAAACCTTTGGGTGGGGGTGGGGTGTTATAGATAAATGGGTAGAACTAGAAACACATAAAAAAACATTGAAGGGGGAGCCTCTAAAACTGGGGAAGTTTCAGAAATTCACTTTGAATAAGGCTCCAAAAATTCAGCTCATGTGAATGGAAGCTCCAAAGTATCTGTATCTTCTTGGAATGGCAGACGCTTGCAGGACTGGATTGTTTTCGGACGTTAGGACAGCAGCAAAGTTAGATGAGCTTTTCATGCCTGAGCGATACTTTACATGGGTAACTTAGAGTGTGTTTATCTGCACTCCCACAAAGCTTTTGGACTTGGTTTGGTGTTTGGATTAGCTCTTATTTTATCTGGCTGCCCTTATGAAGAGTACATTTACATTTTGTTCCCTGCAATATAGAACTATGTGGCTTCCCTAGGGAGCCTGGTAGCCTGACAGTCTGTTTCTGGGCATGCTTATGAGTTTGAAGAGCTTTTCAGGACAGTTGGCAATGGAGGGCATTTTTCATGGACAGCAAAATCCTGAAATCAGCAGCGAGATTTTTATCAAAACCAGATCACCTCTTCAGGACAGTTCCCTCTTCCACTCTATGTTGTCCTGTCCCTCATTTGGCAGGTTTATGCTCTGCTTTGAAGTGCCAGAGATGCTAGTGTTTGAGCTAGGGTGGCTGTCACCCCGGTAAGACTTTGAGTTAATGGCTGTGGATTCTTTGCTGTTGGTGATTCTTGCTTTAACTATGTGGTGGGAGGGCCACCTTGTTATGATTTGGGGTTCTTCAGATGTGTGTTGGTCACTTCAGCTGCAAAGAATTTTATAAATATACAGTGCAATGTAAGATACAGCTCTGGACACAGAAAATTAGTACTGTGTTAATCTATGGCTCAAGAAGGAATCTGTCCTGTTGACTCTATGGGTTTTTACCAGCTTTTACCATCCACTTGTGACAGTGCATTATGTGTCATTATTTGCAGCTTGCTAATAAAAATGTGGGAAGGTTGAATTTGTTCTTCCTTAATTTCCTTCTTCTAACTTCCCTTCTTGTAGAGATTATAAAGGCTTTTGTAGAGCCCTATAAAGCTTGGTAACTGCAGGACCAGAGCCTGAATCTGTATTGAGGCCTGGGCAAAGTTAGTGGGAAAGTGCAGAACAGTTCCTGCTCACCTTCCACTCCCTGCTCACACAGGATGGACCCAAACTTGAGCTGCATTTTTACCTACTATGTCCATGGTGAAGGCAAATGCCTGGAATGGCTTATCCTGTTCAGCTTAAAAAGAACAATGCTGTATCACCTGGGTTATGAATTTTTCTCTGTTCAGGAAGTCCCATGTTTAAAAATATGAAAATGAGAAACTACTTAGTCCTTCAGACTTGAAAGTCAAGATATTCCCACATGGCATAGGCCAAATCCTGAAGGGCTTTATGATACATTTCTCTTGTGCAGGGATGCCAAACACAGGAGGAATCTCTACACATGCACAGCAGAGAAAATCTCTGTGGCAGCTGTTCACATTTCCTTGTGGAGGGAAGGGGGAGGAAGTAGGTGTTTTGGGGCCCAAATCAGTAGCTTTGGACAGCACACAAAAGGTTCAGAGTCAGTGTCAGAGCAGGGAGCAAGGAGCAGTGTCCACTAGTCTGCAGCCAACAGCCAGCAGCAGCCCAGCCATGGGCCAGGTCTGTGGTTTGGAGGCCCCTGAGCTCTTGGGACTAAGGATTCCTTTTACTCAGATTGGCAGTGCTTCAGGCATCAGACTTTTCCTAAAAGTCTCCCCATTTCTCAGGATTTGATTATGAACTAATTAGAAGGCAATTTTCTCTAAGACAGCGTTCTTTGATTACGCTAAGAAAACACTGCAGTGTTGTTTTTTTCCTCCTTTATGAACAATTTTTGTCTTCAAATATATGAAATGTTTGTTTGGAGTTTTTCTTGGACTTGCATGTCAGTGGCATGACAGTAAATCTGCCTGCAGAAGTCCAGTAACTTTCTTACACTTTGCAGCCTAAGTGGAAGCCTCAGTTGGGCAAGTTTAAAATGAAAAGTTCTGGTGCTCGTTACAATAGCAAAACCTTTTAATAGCACCAGAGAGGCAGGGGAACTTCACCAGATAACTAAATCCATTGATCTCTAATCCTTTGGGCCATACTTACTGTGGAAGACTTGCATGCATGGCTTCAATCCAGAACCGCATGCTGCCAAAAAACGCTTAGTACGTTAGCAGCCAACAAAAATGTAAGAGGTCTGCTCTGCATGTGGGAAACAACATAAAAAGAAGTGGTTTTTTAGCTTAGTCTGACAAACGTTAGCATATAACACTGATATTAAAATGAAATGGCAGAAAGTCTCAATCATATCTTGGATGTTGGGGGACTTATATGTGCTAATTAAAAGGGACTGGGTGGCACTTTAGGCTGCTCTGTTGTAAGTTTCTTCTCAAGTACTCTAGTTCAAAACCTTCCTCAGGGAAGAAGCTGCTATTAATGTGCATTTCTTGCAGGCTGAAACATTAAAAAGAGACATCTACTAAAGACAGATGCATTTCCTCCTCTATTTAGACACAAATACAGATGTTATTCATATCAAATATATATCATTCTCTGTCTCTGGTGACTGATCTTGAGGAACTATAAAATCTAGCTAAATATATTTATAGCTTTATAGTAGTGCCTATACACAGATAACTCTTAATGTACTTCTTTATAAATATCAATTAATAATGCACATCAGAGGCAGGTCTGTATTAAATATAAGTTCATGCTATGCCTTCCAGGTACCACTGACAGTCTCAGAGACTCTGAAAATGCAGAAATAGTTGCATTTTTTTGGATAATATCACTAAGTCATACTGACCCTTGTGGTTTTCACTTTTCAGCTTACCAATATTTTATTTGTGTATACGTACATGCACACATAAATGCTGTATAAATTACCTTTCAGAATGTTTTTTTAAAAAAAATTCTTTTTGTGTGTCTAAGGACCTACACATCAAATTCTTTTTGAGCAGAGAATGGCAGGCACTGTATCAACTGACAAAAACCCCAGACAGGACAACTATTGATTTTTGTTTGTGTCAAGGTGGCATAAAAAACCCCATGGACTACCCCATTTCTCTGACTACAGCATTCAGAGATATTTCTTACAGGCAAGTTCCAGCTTCCTGAGGGTTTGCACAACTCTTGTGCCTGTTGGGGCTTCCATCAAATAATGGGAACACCAGGTGAGAATGGCCACAGTTGAGGTGAGGTCATGGACACACCTGATACCTTCCAGAAATACCCTTTAATCTGGTCCCATTTGATTGACTAGTAAAATCAGACATATTATTCAGCAAGCGTCTCCTAAAAGTCTAGAGCAAACAACATAATACCCAGGATTTGTGAAAGATTTGGTCAGGAATTTGTACATCTAGTAACACTGGTGTGCTTGTAGGTGCAAACTGGACATGTCTAAAACATATTCTGAGCAAATATTTGTAATTAAAGTTCCAGCTTATGTTCACAGTCACCTTCTAATTCTATCACATGGACAAAAGCCTTTGAGTAGGTGTAAGGTTTGAGTCACACAGGAGTAATCATGGCCTGAGCTACTCCCTGGCATGTGCCCAAAGCACATCACAGCCCACTCCATGGATGGGCAGGGCATGCTCATGCGACATGCAAAACCTGTGGTTCATGTCATCTATCTCAGCTCTGGTGCCCTTCCAGAAATGTCTTGGAGGCTGCACATTGCAAGACATGTGGAATGTAAGGCTGACCTGAGCTTGGAGCACCCTATGACAGAGTGACTGTACCATGCTGTCACCAAGTGTCCAGTGTCCACCAATAGGAATGCACAGACCTGAGCCAGGGGAAATACCACACTTCATCCTGCTGCCAAAGCCAAGTTCTCAGGATGCCTTGCAAGGCCAGTTTCAGATGCCTCACTTCACAAATCCAACACAACATGCCAGCTCTGTAGAGTCAACAAGATCAGGGAGAGGTAAATCAATTAGATACTCTCAGGAGACAATCAGCAACTCACAAGTTAGGCTTTTTAGACAAACTTTTGATAATGTATCCATAAGTTAGAATGGAGCCACTAGGCATCATTGACAAGTATGTCATCTGCCTCAATATGCTTGGAATTAAAGACAGTTCACAGAGCAAAAGTAAGCTATTAATATCCTGTGTTCATAATGCTACATTTCTTTGCTTTTTTTTTTTGTACTTCTGAAAACCCTACAATAATCTCCAGTCCTGATTCTACCAGATCCCTTTCTTCTAGTTCACAATAATGAGATATTACAATATCCTCTGGAAGACAGAGGCACTGACAGAATGCACTCCAGCACTGCATGTTCTACCATACCACAGCACAATGGGATGCCATTACTGGGAAACAAGTCTGCTCAATCTTGTTATGTCCTTCCAGAGCCAAATCCTGCTTGACTTACTCATGCAAAAATCCTATTGAATTCAGTGGGCATTTTGCCTGAGAGGTGAGCAGGGAAGAGCCCTCTGTCTTATTTTTCAGGCTTTTCCCTCCAGAGGGGTCTGAGCATTCAAGATGTTGAGTTGCTGCTGGGTGGCCCAGGACCATATTTCTTCTCAGGAGACCCCTAAGACCAATTAATCAGGTGATTAGGAAACTGTGATTTCTGATGAGCTTTGTCTTTTCAGTTTTGTTTTATTAATCCATTAAAACAAAACTTCAATCAAATGCTTTTATTTATAAACTCTTTTGAAATCACAAGTTTTTATTTACTTTAGATAAATAATACTAGCTGCTTGTGAAAGCAGAGCATCCAAAACCAAGATAAAAACATTTCTTCTGTTCACCCAAAAGTAGTAATCTGCCAGAAGGGCTTTCTTGACACAGCATCATGTTTGTGCTATAGTCCTTCAGACCAATATCCCCTCCTCAGATTATAATGAGTTTTTCATCCAAACAGAGAAAGATTTATCTTAGATTGGGAGGAAAAAACCCAAACAAATGCAACAGAACCCTCCCCCCCTTCCCTCCCCATTTGAAAAGACGTAGTAGCTTCTAGCTGACCTGTTGAAAACTCAGGGTATTTTCACTTTTCAGGGTATTTTCACTTTCTTATGATTATTTAATCTAACAAGTTCACATGACTTGTTTAACCAGTTATTACTGTCCTGATAAAATACAAACAAACCTATTAGTACAAGAACTGTACCTAGATAATGATCCATCAACCCTTCCTGTTTGAACCCCAGCATCTGGCCTATTGAATATGTACTGATTTTGTATGATACAATAATTCATCAGATTTCTGATGGAGCCCCAGACATGATCCTCCAGATTAGACTATGAACTTGACATACCTGAGAGAACAACTGACAACCGCCCCTCAAGAATATTTGGATGTTTTCACAGGTAGATTTCAGTAGAATTAGTCATAAGATCAAATCTCTGACTTTTTCTTCCACCAGACTTAACCTGAGGACCAGAATTATGGATTTATCACTTAAGAACACCTTTTGCAGTTTTTTTCTTTTGTGCTTATACAATGATTTCCAAGCATTTGGTGCCTATTTCTCACCCAAGAACCTTGACATAGCAGCCAACCATAAAACTGTTTATTTTCCCAACAACCTTAAGAGTTTAAAATCCAAAAATCCTCCTTCACAGATTTTAAAGACTCGTTCAGAAGGTCAAGTCACCGTCTGTAGACATATTACTGTTGATGCATTTTCCAGTTCATGTTATCTAAGAAACAGTGAGCAGTTATTGCCATTTGATTGTATCCTCCCCCACCAGCCCCCTCAATAAAGCAAGATAAATATATATTGGTTTTGAAGGATAATTTTGGTCAGAATTTCCTGTAACAGATCAGTTCCCTAGCATGTGAGTCCACCTTTTCCTTCCACTAAATATGCTCCAGCTTGTTCTGTGGAGAATTGTGACGCGTGTATAGAGTCAACAGGAGTGCCCTTCTAGGAAGATTAATGCATAAATTATATTCCTCCTCCCTATTCATCTCTTCTGATGTTTGAGTGAATGGTTGCAGCAGTAATAATTAAGTTACATGAACTTATATAAAGGAGGTATGGATCATGGCATTACACTTGCATGCATATCCCTTTTTTATAGGAAATGAGGTATTATTGCCAAAGATACTCATAAACAAGGAATTTAAGAGGAGGATGCTCTCCTCACCCAGATTCCTCAAGTTAACTCCATGTCAAACTCCATGTCACTCAAACTCTACAAGTAATGGAATAGCAACTCACTTTGGCTTCTTTTGAGTTGTTTTTGGATCTCATTTTGCTTAAGTAACTATACAGGGGGGAGATATTTACATCAGAATTAGTAAGCAGGATTTCAGAGGATTTCAGAAACAAGTTCTTAGCATCACATTTATTTAAGATGTATCTGCATTTTCTTCCTAAACTGAAGGCAGTATCTTTCATCACACTATTGAGAATAACTAAATTTCTTGTGGACTGTTGGAAGGCATGGAAAATTTCTGGCTGTAGATTGGATGGGCTTTTGAGTGATCTCAGGCATTGGTCAGTATGGCTACCCCATGAGCAACCTTCACTGGTTAGAGGAATGCATTTAGACTGATTAAAATACACTTGGCTTGAATAGCTAAACAGGAATTAAGCTGCTGAAGCACTCAAGAATACTCCTCCAACACAAAATGTAGGTGTCACCACAGGACGTTCACATAATTTTGTTTACATTAGTTAGCTAGGACAGCAAGGTGTGGTGATACATGCCTTAGCCCTGGCTGTATTGTCCTGTGCTTGCAAGCCCAACTTCACTGCTGCTGCTGGATGGAAAAAGGTCAGATATGCTGGAATAGACACCTTTATTTTGCTGGGTAGGCACTCCCTTAAAGCTTTGCAGTGGGAGCACCATCTGCACCAAGCCATTTCCAGAGCCATTTCTACAGCTCTCATTGATGCAGTTCTTGGTTCTAACTGGCATAAACAGTTCACTGAAATGATGGGGCAAAAGCAACTTTGCTTTCATTTCTCTAAAGCATTAAAAGTAAAACCTGACCCCAGGTCAGTATCTCAGTATCCTTAGTTTCCACCAGGGAGTATAATAATAATTTCTTCTCTTTTTTTTTTTTTCCTTTCCCTTAAACTGGTGAACTGTGACAGAGTTATTTTGCAACTTAACAAGTCTCAAATTATTCTCATTTCCTCTTTGGCATTATTCCTTGTTGAGCTGATATAACCAGTGTTTAGAAAAAAAAACCACTTAAGCAAGGTAAGGTTTGTATGTTCACAAAACTAGAGAAATGCACAAAAGTAATTTCTGGGATTGGTTAAACATCTCTACAACTAACTTTGTGAAAGTAGGATTGTTGAGTTGAACTATTAGGTGCTGAAGTGTAAAGCAAGAAGAGCCGACATCTTTCGTGTGATAATTGAAATAATTTCAATTCATTTCCTTCTTGGTTGGACAGAAACATGTTTTCAATAGTAAAGAAATCTTGAGGGAATCCATTGACCTAACCAGTCTTATAATGCAAGAAGTTAATGGACAAAAATGATATTCATCTTCAGTTTATAATAGCATTTTCTCTTCACAGAACCAAAACCATACAAAGGCAAAGTATATTATAAGAGCAACTGCTACTCTGGTAGATACATGACCTTTGTTTTATGTAACAATTACTGGGTTTGTGGAAAAATAAAATAAAAAACCCCAACAAATTTTTATGCTAAGATAATAAATTATAAATTATGAAAGTCTAAGGCACTAAGCAACTTGTAAGCAACAGTCCTGTCTCTTAGCAACGAGCCATGGAAAGCAGCTTGTTGATACGAACAGAGCAGACAGGATTGTTTTGCAATGATTACCACCAAGGAACAACATTTTAACACCTGCCTCAGGGCACTTCTGCACCTAGCTATCCATCTCTCCAGTGGCCCACAAAGCCTGGGCTGGATGCCAAGTGGCTTCTGAGTCCTGCCTCCTTCCCCGAGCTGGCCCACTGCAACAAAAAGGACCCTAGAGGAAAGATCAAAGAGGTAGAGTTCAGGTGTGTTGCACACTTGTGCCAGCTTCTATTTCTTTAAATGCCTTTTTACTAAAAAATACGTGATCATTAGTGTAAATGTTTATTTTTTTCCTCTCTCTCTGCTCCTTTAGTGCTGTGTGTCTAATCTATACTTAGCATTATGAATGAGTGCAGACAAGTTTTTGATATTAAGCCAACATCTTTTTCCTGTAGTTTTATTCTTAAATACCCAGCATTAAGAGTTGGAGCAAAAGTGCAATCAGCAGCACCTTGTTGTTGTTTTGCCATTGTGCTGGTTTCAAAAACATACAAAGAAAGTATTTTCAGGAATAAAGTGTCTGCTAAGTCTCTGAACTACCATTAGTGGTGGCTCATCTATTCTCTCAGGTAGAACATTATGATAGTGAAGGGAAGCTGTAGAGAAGGGTTGTAAAAGTTAGGGGGAAAAAAGGATGATGTGAAATTCAGACAGATGAAGAAAAAAATCGGGAAGGGAAGGGAAGGGAAGGGAAGGGAAGGGAAGGGAAGGGAAGGGAAGGGAAAGGAAGGGAAGGGAATAAAAATGATGTGAAAGTGAGAAGAGCATGATGACAAAAGATAGAAATGGGACTGCAGAGAAATAGAAAAGAGAAAGAAATATCATCAAGATCCACACACTGCTTTGCTGTTGGCAGAGGTAATTTCCCTTGCAGAAAAGAGTGCAGGGAGAACAGCTAAAAGGAGAATTTAATTCTGATCTGCTGGAAATCCATCATTGACTCATGAGACCTGGCAATTCTTTCAGTCCACTTTAAGCCCTAAGTGAGTTGGAGCACTGATCAAAGCCTACAGGCCAGCTTAGCCTATAACCCCATCTATCTCCACATTATACCTGAATTTATTAAGCAATGCAACTGTGCTAAGCACGTTTCTATCAACATAGATTTCCTGCTGCTGACTGGAATGCACATATGCCAATTTTTTTTTTTTCTGGACCAAACTATCCTATACTTGCTAAGGATACCTAGAGTTGAATTGGAATATATTTGTTTCACATGAGGCATTTACATGAAGGCCAGAGACCCATTGCAGAAAACCAGGATTTTGTTATTTCTTTTTTTAATTCCCTAACAAGAATAGACTGACTTAAACTAAATTTGCTAAATGTAAATACTGCCATTTCTGCATAGGCATGTTACACAAATGCATGGGTTGATTAACCTCAAGAAACTATTTGTTTTCCCTGATGCAAAATCCTGGAGGATTTGGTCATTGTGTCTTATACACCGTTAAGGCTCACCAGGCAAAAGTAGGCTTTCTCCTTCACTTTTCTTTTGGGTGATTGAATATGAAGTCCAGCTCACTGCACATCCTTATGTGAGATAGTTTAACACGGTACCTCGAGGCTCTGTGGTCCCAGAATGCAGCGCAGCTCACTGGCAGTAGTTCAGCTGAAGACTAAACATTTGGCTCAGTGACAGCAGAGCTGCCAAGAGTTGGCAACAAGAGACTCACAGGGAAGCAGCAGGCTGCTAAACCCTTTCACATTTTTAATTAGATCCACACACCCATGTCTTTGAGCTATCATAAATATACAGATGACATAGAGAGCATTATTTGGGGTAAGGGAAAAAAAAAAGGAAGAAAAGAAAACTGTACTCTGGTATCTCTTACCTGATTAAAATAATTTACCTACAGCTAGTCTTTGGAACTGAGGGGGGAAAAGAAGGGGTTGTGACATTTAACTCAGATAAAAGTCTCTCCCTGCCTACAGTCGAATTCATCCTGCACACTGAAGATGCAGGGTCCTGAGATGACTGACACGTCGCCTTAGCTGCAACAGCATCGCCAGAAGAGGGCATTATTGGCAGCAACTCCAGTGTGTAATTTCCCAGAAGAGCTATACATTCAAGCTCTAAGTATTCTTAAGTGTATATCGTGCTATGATGTTGTTGTTAAAATTATTTGGGTTTTTTGTTGTTTGCACTCGTTACTACTAAAAACTCCTTGATATACTAAAAACTCTTTCATTTATTTTTATATTAAGTGCAAGAATATTTTCCAAGTTCAGTTCTTCCTAAACTTACTTTCTTCCTGACTTTTCTGTTAAACACCTTCCTTCAAAATAATGATGATATTTGATTGGTTGTTTAATTTAGTTCCTTTATTTTTTGTTCTGTGTAATAACAATTCCCCTGCCACTCATCACTTTTTTTTATCTGACACCATTGAGATCAACAGCAATAAAGACATACATCAAATACATTGTATATTGGCAATTGACATCATCATATAGGGAAATCCAATGCATAGGGTTAAAAGATCTCTTCTTATGTCCAAGGACTGTGACTCTCAAAGTATTGTCTCCTGTCTCTTGTTGTAAAGCCTTAATATTTTATTCAAAATAAAAACTGTAGCTGTATCATCAACCTGCAGTGTAAAAACATGCACAAAGGATCTTTGCAACTGGCCTGGAAGGGCTAGGATTTTCTTCTTGTATTTCTCCTAATTTTAAAGAAAATCTAATAATGAAACAAAGTACTTGAAATGCTGTAGGGGGAAAAAAGAATCACATGTTGTCCCGCCTGGAAGCACAAATTTTATAAATAGACACTACAGCAAACATCAAAGAAATTTCTGTGCAAAGAAACCAACAGATCATGTATATTTTACATTGCCCATTTATTCCAAACTGTGTTAGCCACACACTGCCAGTTAACTCTGAATGTGCAAACCACAAGTAGGTCTCTTCATCCTGGATATCTGGAAAATTGTTTGTGTCATCCTCACTTTTTTCTCCTGTGGAAGTTAAACTTAGCCATATCTTACTTCCCTTGATTTTTCTCCTGTGTGCTTCACCCCAAACTGAGAGGCACAGAGTGACCCAGTGCTTTTGTGTCCTTGTGCTCCCAGGGCAGGTCCTTGGTAAACATTTCAGCCTACAAGATCCGTGTCCAGAACCAGTGAATCTGCTCTGGCTCTGACTTTGCATCCCCAGAAGTTTTATTTCTCCCTTAGTTGGGGACTCTGCTCTGCACCAAAGAGCTTAGTGTTTAGGAAGCAGCTCTTACAAATGGACTGGGTCAGTACAAACCTTCACAGCATAAGGTTGTGAAGTAAGACAGGTCAAGGCTGTTAAATCATTGTGTGGGACATCTTTTTAACATTTGTAAAATGATTAGCAAAGTAAGACTTCTCTCTTGCTTTGGGCTACCAACACCCAAGTAAGTGAATCAAAATTTAAAAAAATATACAGATAAACATAATTGATCCTCTTAACAATTTACTGCTGCTAGTAATGAGGTACCCTTCTTAAGGGCAGATTCTACAAGAAGTACTTATGTGAAGTGAAAAAAAAAATTAAAAAGGAAAAAAAATTACAAAAATCTGATTAAAGAATCAGCCTAAAATATTAACCCCATATTTTCACCAAACTTCCACATGACAAAAGCTCAAGAACATTTCACAGGTACAGACACAGAAAAAACATCTGCTAACAATAGTACTAATAGTATTGTTTCTCATTATTAGCTATGTTATAAAACAGATTTCTTGGATAGCAAAACTATATTGTTAATATCTTCTGTGTGAGTTGTATCAGTATTAAATGAGCAAGTTCCAGTGTAATTAATACAAATGTTCTTGTATCTCAGTTACATGTATCTTATCTGGAAGAAGGCATTTTAACAGAGATGTATTTTTTAATGAAGTCTGGGCTTTAGTTTATCAGACATTCAAAAGAAGGAGTGGTGCCTCTTTTCTTCCCTCTCACTCTCTTCCTTGTTTTCCTCTGGAAGGTACCTATCTTGATACTAACCAGCCCCAAGCATGTTTACTATAACTGTCCAACGGAGGTAAATACCTGTGCTGATTCATTAAAATTCTTGTTCAAATCTCATCAAAACCTGGATGTCAAATCTGCAGTCTGCCCATGCAGGCTTCCCCACGCCAGCCTTTTTCAGACCTGCCAAGTTACCAGGCCTCTGGCTATTAACAATTTTAGTCAGAGGTTTCAGCAGAAAAAATGGACAAGTGAGAGGCAAGAATGGAAAATCCTGTTTAAATCATCTACTCTATTTCCATGTCACTGCTGGAAACTTTGCTAAATTTACAGACTTTGCTGTCATCAGTGCTAAAAGAGGTTTCTGTGTACAGCTTTTGCTGCATCAGATCCATGCAGCAAGCTGTTAAAAAAGATGGGGTAGATGGGTGTGATTTTGACCTTTCCAGAATAAGTTGTGCCTCTCTGGATATAGAAAGACCTAAAGCAGAGTTTATGCACACTGGTGTGAGTATTTCCATCGACTCCACTGAGCCTTGGGGCAGCCCTGAGGGGAAGAGAAACAAGAATGACGGCCTGTGCTTGTCCCCACCACCAACCTCCCATACTTACATACCCAGAGTGAAGTCAGACTGCATAGACCTGGCCTTGGAGTGTTCTTCTGAGGGCAGATGGGAGAGAGGTTACTCTGTTGATGTTTTGAATTATCTAGGCACAGGATATTCCCCCAAACTGAAACTGCATAATGTAGTGCATTGGTGCCTCGCAACACCTTTCCCTGCAGAGATCATTTGATTAAGCATGACATGCAAAACTTAAAGCACATAACATTTGTTTCAGAGCTGGGTGTACCTATGACACTAGGAAAATTGGCAGAATGTGTGTCTGGCTGTAAGACATGGTCAGAAGTCTGTAAGTGAAATGTTACCTTCCAGTGCCCAAGCACAACTCGGTGCTTCAGCGTTCCCCCTTTCTGGCACTGAAAATGAAAGATGGGAGAAAACAAAGCAAAAAATGTGTCCTTGTGCCACTGTAAATCTGGTTCAGAGATGTTCTGCTTCAGCTCAGCCACCAATCAGTCTTTCTTGGACTCCTTTACTTACAGAAATGGTTGAAGGACATGTTTGGCACATCCTCCTTTCAGTCCAGCCCTCCCTCCTTACCTCCCAATCTGAAAGCAACCTATATGCCAGACCGTGTGATGGCAGTACTCAGAAGGGAGCACAGCACAGAGAACAAGCCTGAGAGCCCATTACCAGGCACTGCTTGGTCCAGTTGCACTGGAGAAGTCAGATTTGTGATCTGACACACAGTGCAATTGCAAGTGTAACTCTTATCTGTCCCCAAAATTCTCATTATTGGGCTCATGCACCACAATACCATACTAAATTTGTTGGAAAGATTTTTTTTGGCTCTGAAAAACACGTTTCAATCATGTTGATTTCCCTTTGCTGCTGCACCTAAAAAGGCATGTCCAGGAAGTATTTATTTTCAAGTAAAGAGGCAGCTTTCATAGTCTCTTTCATCTTTTAATGAGACACAAAAAATATACCACTTTAAATCAACAGCACTGAATCCAATTAAAATATATGAAAAATGATATTTAGTTTACTGTCAGACTTTGCAGACGTCTTGCTTCTTACAGACAAAAAATTCCTATACATTTGCTTGTCAAAGAAAAATAATTTAAATATTAACTTTTTCCTGGTTTGTTATTTAAAAGAATCATGTTTTTTAATTGCTAGTGTATATTCCTATTGTCCTCATTTCTGTCAGCAAAATAGTTCTAAACAACCCTGTTTAAGCAAGCAAATTTATTACAGTTATAAATAAAGTGATTATTTCAGCAGCTGTAAAATATTCCAATATACACTACAACTATTCCTCCAGTAAGAGTTCTAAACACACCATTTCGTGCATTCCATGTTATGAGCACTGGTAATCCAGGGTTAGGAAAGCTACTTTTCCTGGAACCAGCTTTAATGAACTGAAGAACTACACTTAGTCCCACAAAAATCACACTAATAAAACTCCATTTGGTACTACCTTAACTAGTCTTATAGCAAGAAATTATTAAACAAATAAAATGGACACCAGTAGCTTACTTCTTGATGCAAGTAAGTATCCTCCCCACCCCACCCTTCCACAAAAAATCCTCTCCTCCCTAACACATTAAAAATCAGGAAAAAAAAATCAGGGACTTTCCTGTAATAGGCATGTCATTTTGAATCTGTGTGGTGTTATGTTGCTTCTTTTTTTTCCTCTTTTTTCCAGTCAGAAGTACTACAAAAGTTTTATGTAGTGTGCCTTTATTTCAACATAAAAAGGAACATCTGATTTCAAATTTCCCCTCTACTCTATCCTGAAGATAATTTGGTACACCGAAGGCTGAGAGAAAAAAAAAATTGCAAATGCAGTTGCAGTCATTGTGAATTTTGTCTCTGACTTCAGAGAAGCCAAGAATTCTCTCTCAATAGTCCCTTGTTTATAGATTGCAGTGTCACCTTAGACCTTTTGGCCATAAGATTGCACTGGAAACTTGTATTTAGGTTTCTGCCCTTTCTTCTGCCCTAGCCCTGCTCTTGCTCTTCTTTTAATCTGAGTTGAGAAGAGTGGAGGAGCAGAGTCAGTCACTAAGGACAGGGCTTGGAGGTTCAGAGAAGGGAGCACTACCCTTTACCACAAATACATCTATGGTCATTAAATCTAGCTGGGTTCAAAAAAATCTGTCAGGACAAGCTCAGTTCAGCCTTCCTCAGCCTTTTCTCTACTAGAAAAGTTTCTTACAGATCCCTTGGCTGCCATTTCCAGATATCCTATAAAACTAAAGCTGAGTACATGCCTGTGCTACTATCCAGACACCACTGACTGATGCCTGTAACTCATTGCCAAAATGTAGGAGCAGGAGCGTGCAAACTAATCATTGCAGCAACTACGCATTTAAAATTTAGCCTGTTTTCCACTAACAAGCAGAAATAACATCCCATCCCACTTCCATCCAGGAGCTAGTAATACTGCCAGCTAAACTTCCTAAGAATTCTTTTCAGCCATGAACCACAGAATGCTGAGATCAAGAGGAACTTCTACTAATCCAAACACTGTTTCACAAAGGACAACTGCAAATTTTCTCCCACCCACACCCAGAACAAGGTTCCTTCATTTATGAAATGCCCATAACTAGCAAAGATGTTTTCATTCCTACCTTCCCTGGCAAAGTCCCAGGTGCAAGCAGCAACAAGCACAGGAAGCCTGATACATAATCTGCCAAACCTGACTCCAGCATTCTTTGCTCCTCACATGACAGATCAGATTCTTGGTCAAAACATCTCTGACAATGTTGTCGTCCTTCCAATATCAAGGTAGCCTGATTTTTTAGGGAAAAGCTAGATCTATTTGTTACTGTCTCTTCTATTTGCCCTGCATAGCCTCTAGACATTTACTGTATTAATCACCTCTCTTTCCTTCATTTTTACTCAACATTGTCATCTTTAAATACAGAAAACCTGTCATTGACAGTTACATTCTCAGAACAAAGTTTACATGATCTTTTTTTTCTGTTAAAATTAAGCATGCTGTGTCCAGTTTTCTTAGAAATTGTGCCCTGGATAAATCTAAGGCAAGAAATGTTAAGAACCCTCCAGTGACCCATCATTTCAGTGATTCTGAAGTGAAAGCAGATTTGTGCAGTTTGAGTGTGTCAGTATGGACATTTTGCCTAGTTCAGACTGTCCTATTTACCTGTGTCACCTTCTAAAGAAATCAGATACAGAGTTATTCTCATTTGAATTTGAAAGCACCATGCATAATGTTTTGTTTTCCACCCTTCTGTTCTCATTTCCTGCCTCCTCTCCATGTCCAGATCTGACCCTTCTGACACAGTTCATTAACCTGGTCAAGAGAAAACTTGGACTCTAGGTCTTTTTGTTTTCCTTTTTGGTCTCCTTAGGAAATATTACCTCTGCCCCTCTGCTTCCAGTCTCGTTTCCTACTTGCAAACACAGACAAGACCATATCTCTCACTCTGTGTTTGCCTGATGCATCCAAATGGGATGGTGGTGGAGAAAGTAAAACAGCTGCTGTATAGTCTCAATAAATTATCATAACACCCCTAATACATGCAGTGCCATTCATGTTGGGGGAATATTAAGTCAGTGCTTAATTTGTATCAGTGTGCTAATGAGGAGGGAACATTTTCATCTTTCTCCTCTAGTCTGAGTACATGAAACAAAGAAAATTTAAAAACCTAGATATACTGTCATTGCAGTGAAATTCAGTCAGGAATTTCATGATGTTCCTTTCTAGAGAAAGGAAGCCACTGGTAATATGTAACATATCATGAAGAAACACAAACAACCCAGCAAGACCTTTTCCTCTCTTTCCTTCCCCGAGGGTCAGTGGTTACTTCACAGGCCATTTCAGCGTCTGTCTGTGCTGGAAAAGCTCCGTGTACCTGTGACCTGGATGAATAATGGTGGCAATGCTTTAACCCCAAATGAGATGCAGCATTGAAGTGTCTGACATGAGGCAGATGTCGTAAAGCTGATGCCACCACTGCAGCTGTGGGGGGTAAAAGGGCTGCTCTTTTCATTATTTAGACAATTCATTAACAATCAAGGCACAGCGCAACTGGTGAACACCTTGCATGGTCACTTCCATGTTGAATTCTTATAAGCAAATTTGGATCATCTGGTGGCTCTCAGCATTGCCCAGTCAGGTTGCTTGAATGTGCCAATTTCTGGCATGACTTCAGTATTATTGCCTGCTGACAGAGGGGTGCTGCTGAGACAAGCATGACTGGAAATGGAGGGATAATGAAGATGCTCTGATTTACAAAGTCCTTTCAGGAGTTGTACCAGTTTCATGGGAAGTTTTTTTTCTCCCAGGACAAAAGCTACTGCATTGGCTAATAGAAGGAGGAGTATTACATGATGATGGATGTGTGAAAATGGCACGCCAACACAAAACGGCACGCCAACACAAAACAGCACGCCCCGTTTCTTCCCCAGGGGAGAGAGTGAAAGAACAAACCACAAGTGACAATGTCAGTCATGTTGCTTAATGGACTGCTCTGGGACTTTCAGATACTACAGTGATGTGGACAACATTAGAACCTGTTTGGGGCCGCATAGCATAACAGTAAAGTGGCAAAAGCTTGAAGGTCATGCTCCAGAATTTTATAAGACAGCCTGAAAAAGCAGTACATCAGCTTTTTGGCATGGTAATTTTTACATGCATGCTGGCCTAAGAGTACTTCAGAAGAATCCCCTATATGGTCTCTACACAAATTTGTGGAAAATGAAGGGATTTATGAGGAATTAGTTGTGAATTATTTCAAATTGGAAGTAGAAAAAAGTATAATTATTGTCATAGTGTTCCATTTCTAGATTTTCTAAATGAAAATTGAGATGTCATATTTAGTAATAATTTTCTCTTTTGGGATCTTAATAATTTTAACATAAGAAAAATAAAAAATTTAAGATATAAAATTGCAAAAATAAATCTGGAATTTTTGAAGAAAAACTGATGATTAACATACACACTTTTCTCCATCAAAATTATTTGAGAACACTTTTTATATTTCTGTTCTTGTTCCTTATTTAATTTTATCTTGATGAGGAAAATTATTTCTCATCCTGCTTGGCCCCAGACTTTCCACTCTTGTATCTCTGTGATATAATATTGAAGGCCACCATAAAGATGACTATGTAGACTATAAGGTATTTTAGATATTTTCTATGGCAGAGCAGTCCTCCACTACTCTATTTTGATTTGTTAGAACAGTGTGCTGCATTTAAAATTAGCCTGAACACCTAATAATTTGTTTGGATCAGGGTTTGGACAGGAGACCACAGAATAAAAAGACTATTCACAATCATGTTCCAGATCTTTCACAAATACAAGAAGACTTATCTAAAATTCACCTCTGCTTTTAATAATGAAACTGATGTACACAAGCATGTACTGGATTTTTACAGTGATTAGCATAGAACAGAAAACATACACAATATCTAACATAAAACCCTGAACATTTCTCAAGTAGGAAAATCTCAAAAGAAAACTCAGAGAAGGTTCAATTCATATGTAAAGTCAATGTCAAACTGTTTTATAACAATTTCATATTGTTCTTTCATCTTGTTCTTCTACTCCTCCAACTCAGATGATAATGAGAAATAAGGGGCAAGAATGCAAACTACCAATGGTAGACAAATACAGTAAATAACAGAATACACACTCTCAGCTGCCTATATTTTTTTACAGTCTCTTGAATAAGTGTTTTAAAAGGAAACAATAAGAGTTCTTTTAGAATAACATAACATATGAGTTTCTGGGTACAAAAGAGAGAAGAAAGTGAAGGAAAACATGGATATTTGCTGCAAAGCATTAACTACATTCCTTCCAATAAAAATTATTGAAAGGAAAATATGTAAAGAACCAAACTCAGAGATATAAGTTGCCTTGGAATTGTAAAGGCCATCTCTCAAAACACACATTATCTATTTAAAATACACTGATCATATCCACCACCTCGATGGTATTTATAAACCCTTTTTTCTTCTGTCATTTTATTTTAGACTCATGGCTTTTCCCAGTCTTCAGTCCTCCACGAAGGGAAAATAAAAATAAAAAAACCTGCCAGCCTTAGAAATCTGAAAATGCCTATTCAACCACCTTCAGCCTTATATGAACCTTTCTACAATTTACTGGAAGAATAAAGAGCCAGGCAATCTTTAAAGCATCTTAATTGATCTCTGAGTGTAATAGAACCCTCAGGAGACATGACCCTAAGTTGGCTGTAAATCATATTTGATTCCATGGACTGTGCAATTTCTCCCTGTCTATGGTACATATATGACATGAAAGTAGATTATTAAATCACACATATGCTTATTTTTCTAACAGATCTTATGACTTCCTTTTTTTTTTTTTCCTGTCTTTTCCAAGAGAAAGACAGGAAGTGGATATGAAAATGGCAGGGCAACAAATGGTTTCTTGAAAATTAAAAGGGGGTGAGAAAACAGTAATTAATCTGCCACAGCTCTTACAATTTTTTTTCTAAGAAGGCCTAGTCAATCAATCTTCTTCCAATCTGTCTACCATTGTCCTTTTACCACCAGTATATCATCCATTCGCCCACAAACTCATTTACCAGTTGTCTCCCTTCCCTTCCTGAATTAAAACTCTGCCAACCTGAAATGGTTCAAAATCTTCCTCCAAATCATGCCAAACAGCTTCTCAGAAACCTCAGGCACACACCTATGCTCTAGGCTGAGAACCATTCTCTCCTCATTTAACCTTGCTGGAGCTCAGCACCACACCCTTGGCTCTGGGCCGGCGCAGGAACCTCCTTCTGTCTCCAACACCAGCACACTGTCCTCTAATACAAACAACCAACCCTCAGAATCAGACAGCTTCTTCCTTTATGAGACAGTCCTTACTGAATTGAGAAGAATTAATCTGCTGTCAGCCCATGATCCTGTTTGCAATTAGCATTGAAAATAGAATAGTAAAAGGAATAGGAAGAAAACTGAAGATCCCAGACTTTGCTCCTGTAGGGAGCAAAGAAAACTACCTTGCCAAAGCTTGTCTCTCCTCTGCCTTGTGTTTGTAGCTATAAGGGAAAGGGTTTGCTTGCCAGCAGATTGATCTTTAAAGGGATGAATGAGCTCCAAACCTGAAATATTGGCCTGTTATAAAACTATAGTAGCAAGGTAATAGCTGTGGCTTAGTTTAGCAAATCTACAGTAATCATCTGCCCCTCTTATATTCTGCACACTTTGCACTTACTCTGTCTGTCCATGTCAGTAGTTTAAAAGGGATTGTGAGGCACCAACCAACCAGACCCAGAACAATCAACCAGACCCAGTAAAAAAAATTGTGTTTATAAAGCTGTATGCAAATAGGCTTATGGACAAACCTGGGGCTAAATTCTTCATGTACATTATTGTGTGTACAAACATTTTCTAGGAAACTGAGTTGGAATTATATGGTAAAAATAAGAGGCATTAATAACAATACATTTAAAAATCATGGGCACTAATAACAATAACATTTAAATGCAAGAAGCAGCTTTTCTACCATTAGGGTGATCAAACATTGGAACCAGTTACCCAGACGGGTGGTGTAGTCTCCATCCTTGGAGATATTCAAGCCCCCAAATGGACATGGTTCTGGGAAACTTGTTCTAGTTGATGCTGCTCTGAGATGGAGTTTGATCTATCTGGTCTCTAAAGATCCTTGCCAACCTCAGCCTCTGTTACTTTTGGTTCTGTGGGTGACCTTTGTGCTTTAGTACTTTCTCAAGGGCAAATACATCTTCCACGAGGTCAGATTATAGTCTCTGTCTCCCACTTTAACTGTGGTGGTCAGAAGCACCCAGTGTATGACAAAGAAAGCAGAGGTGTTTCTTGAAAGATCCTTGATGTTGTATGCTGAAGGGGCAGATGGAGGTTGAAGGAGACAGGGAAATGTAAAGGTGCACGTGAACTGCAATGATGCAGAGTACTGTTTGTTCCTGGGTATTGCCAGCTCGTGCCTGGTTTTGAGACCTACACTACAGCATGGAGGAAAGCTGTGATCTCACCTATTTGGTGCACAGCTGAAGCAGTGAGGTTCTGCAAGGTGTTGAGCAGAGTAACAACATCCTGAAGCTGACCATCTCCTAAGGTGTCTTGCTCTCTCTGCTACTCCAAAGGGAATCTAAGGTAAATGAATTCAATCCCTAGGATAATTGCCTTACTGAAGAGCCTAAAGGCACTTATGTAATGTGGACTGGTAGGTGGCACAAATCCTCCTAAAGCTGCCCTAAGGTGCTCAACTGCCACACCACACCAGTTCAAGGCTCACTTTAATGCTGCAAGTCTGGCCTCCCATTTGAGGAAAACAGAATTACCATTATAGACTCACAAACCAGGTGGGCTATATAATATTAAAAACTTTTTCTGCAAGGAAAGCAGAAGGGTGAGAGATGCAAAATAAGTACCGAAAAGGCATAAAGCACCCACCAGGGTTTCCTTAGCAAAGATTAAATGCCAGAGATTTAGTCAACACTAAGAACAACTATGGAGCAGTATGCCTGCAGTTCCCTTGAGAGCCCAGTATAGCCTGTTACCACTCTAATATTAGAATTAAATGAAGAAAATCAAGAAACCGACTCAGATTTGACCTCTGGGTATTCTGCTCAATAAGTCCAGCACAGCCCAAAGGCACATAAACTGATGAAAATTATTAACCCACTAGCTGCTGTCTTAACATATGCCAGGTACAAACCAAACATCCTGCAGTTCTAAGGCAGTTTATTTTGGTCCTAGGAAGCATGTTATGTATCTCACTTCCCAGGAAGACAATGCAGTTCTGTGACATGAGGTTACAGTACAGATGGAGTGCTGGTTGATTGCATAATGGTCTGGTGTTGGAGAATTCAAACGTGAGCTGTCTTTATAGATTGGAAGTGCCTGTCTTGCACCATTTCCAGGTTTGTTGTCACTCATAATATTTGAAGGAATGCTTCATGAACCAATAATGCATCTGTGCTGAAAATGTTCCACAGGAGCTGTCAGCCATCCTATTAGAGCACTCACTAACACTGGCCACAGTCTTAAAATAAAAAATAGTTTTATTGAAGGATGTACTTGGCATTTTTCAATATTAAAATAATAAATAAATGATGGCATGTTTCCTGTTAAAAATTTAAAATGCAACTGTATCTACCTGGACTCGCTTTGCAGACGTGCATTAATTCATTTAGATACTACATCTGAAAATCTCTGAACATATGAGTAATGTGCATCTCTTAGTGAATTATAACATTCCATATTTTCAGTTGTTAATGACCATTAATTAAAGGCACTATAAATACATACTCTATATAAACTGTAAGAACAGGTGGATTTTTTTTCTCCTAAATTTAAGCTTATTTCTACCTTGTCATTTATTCTTCAGTATATGGAGTTCTGAGTTGTCCAAGACACACTGTTCTGCTTCTAATCAGGCAAAATACATATAAATGTAGCCATTTTAAGGAATGCAACCTGATGACTTTCCAGAGTCAGCACTGTAATCTCTGTGCCTTTCTTGGTGCTGCGTTATCTGAAGAATTATCTAAAAATACTACAATTTTACTGTCTTTACTAGTAAGTCACTGGGAACAGAACAGACTTTGAGTTTTAGGATGAACCTTTTGTGACCAATCTCTGAAGAAAAGATAGGAACAAGTGATCATTGTTTCCTGACCTGATCAGTCTTACCCTTGTTATTCCTCACCCACTTTTCCAAAGGTGCCATTCTCTCATGGAGAGTCACGCTCAGTGCAGGAAAAGCTGCATTTGACCAAGGTCATATTCAGCAAGCTAAAAGCTTTGAGGAATCAGACTGAAGCTGGGTAGAAAATTATTTTTCATTCCTGAACATTCTTATTATATTAGTAATTACTATCTAAACAAAAATTAGTTATGGCATGTCATTGCAAAATGATAATTTTCTGGGGTGTCTACCCTGTGTAAGTCACAGAAGGTAATTCTTTAATTACACTTCTCAAGCTTTGGGAATACACTGAAGTATGTAGGCTTCAGGAATTCACAGGCAGACTGAAGAGATTTTTGCCCATGAAGAATGTTGGAAGGAAACAAGTTTGTTTAGGTAAGAGCAGGCAGAAGGGGAACATAATACATTTATTCTGTTCCTTAATTCAGTTTATCTTTTTTCCTGGTTTAAATCAATCACAAGGCATTGTGATTTATAGGGCTTGTCCCACCTAAAGCATCTGGAATCACTAGCTGCAGACTGTCCTGTTCCTGGGCTTCAGCAGCAGCAATGGCTGCACAATCCTTGCTGATAATTTGATCAGAGATCGGAAAGAAGTAGGCAGCTCCTTTTGCAGCAGTGAAAATAGGGTTTGAGCATTAGGACAAACCCCCCAAACCCAGCAAACTTCAATCAGATGGTGTGCAGGAATAGGAAACGTGCTCATGGTTTACAAGCTTCCTTCCTGGGAGCCTTTCAGACTACATCACATTTAGGGATAGCATGGGCCCAGCTGACTCTGCATCAGCTATGATCTTGGACAGGGCAATCTCTTGTGACTCACAAGTGATGCAGCTCTGTATTTCAGCGGTGATTTTACAGCCCTGACTGCAGAAGAATACTGAAAGTCATGATTATTTTTTGTTAAAAAAAGAAAAAAAAATGTGGAAAAAGGGAATTTATTCTAAGTGCTTTGTTTTAAAAATCAAAAATATTCAGTTAATCTTGATGTAAAATAAATCTTTATTTTTCTAAACACACTTTCAGGGAAGCCACAATTTCTCTCTTAGAAAATATCGAACATGGTTAACTTAAAATTCATTTCCCAAAATATTTTCAAGTCAAACAGTTTATTAAAACTGCTTCTTTCCCAAAAGCAATATGTTCTTAGCTAAAGTATGTAAATAGAATGTTAACAATCAGTGCTAATCATCACAAAATATAGAATTTCAGTGGATTCAGTGACAAGGCAGTTTTATCTTGTAGCATTCATATGACCCACTCCTGTGTACAGTACACACGTAGAGGTCCTGAGATCATGGATTATTGAGGCCTCTAAGAATTTGAAGTAAAACATTCAACCTGACTGGAGTATTGTGGTTTTGGCAAATATCTACTTTTTCCAGTGCTATTGCTAACACCTTGCCTAGATTGAGCTTGAGCTAAATCTGTTCATGAGCACTGGTCTCATTTAGGACCTGGAATATAGAGGAGATAATTATGTTATTATAAGTATTAAGTATTTTTACATGCACCAAATACTTCTCTGACTGTAGCAGATATACAAATGTATCCTTTAAATAATACCTTTCCTCCAGTGCTCTCAAACTACTATGCAAAATACAGATACACCACTGAGATGAAACTCCTTTTTCAGTTTTGGAGAACTCATGAAATGTTTCATGAAATGTTAGTTCCATCTTTAATAGAGGGGTTTTTGTAAGGCCTTCTCTATATTTCAACATTTAAGAATTGATATGGTCCCACTGGCATTTAAAGGAGCAGTTATGACCTATTCCCAGCTCACTAAGCACTCCATTGAGAATTCCAAATAGTTACAGATGACCCACAGCTCCCCTCAGTCCCTACCTTCCTTCATCCTGAGCAATGGTGGAAATTGAGACGCCTGTCACACCAGCCTTTTCCAATGCCTCTTTATATTAACACAGGTCAGATGGGGTCACTGGTCTTTGATCTACTGTATTTCTTCATTCTTGTTTTAAACTACCCAACCTTTCTCACATTCCCATAACTCATGACAATGAAAGCAGCAGCTGTCTGCTCCACTTGCCAACTAATAACTTCTGTTCAGAGTGGGAGGGAAAACCAGCTTTATTTTAAATGCAGGATTTTCTGTTGGAGAACCAAGAACTAATTGCTTTATGTTGCGCTCTTGTCTTGCCTCTTACTCCAGGAATACCTACGGACCACCTCTGTTTTCCCTTTGCCTGTTTCTACCCCTCTTCCTTTCTGTGCAAGAGCAAGAAGCAGAACTTGGCTACCTTTGTGATTATTAGCGGCCCTGGGTTCAGACTGATTAGTCCCAGTGGCACAGGGTTAATGAGTTAAGTGTGCTTATTCAATTAAGCCACCTCTTTGTTTTAGCTCACATAAATTTTAACCTGATCGCTTCAAAATTACCTTTGGCACTATTCAGTAATAGAATAAATTGAATAAATTGAATCAAAAGAAAAATGAAAGCCTTAGTTCTTAAATATGTGTGTACTTGATTTGCCCTCAGTAAAAATAAATGGATAGAAAGCTTAGTAGAGGCATTCTGATTCTGAGTTGATCTACAGTTTACATCATGGAACACAGGCAAACTGGAATTGTTTTGGGTCCTGGCCTAATGTTTGGAAGAATTTGGCAAGCTTACAAATTTTAGGCTGTTTTCAGTCAGAGTTACTCAGTTATCTATTTTCCTCAAAATGCTCTTGGACTATACCTCACTTACAGCACCTATTACAGTGCATTAGCTTGAACAGAGGATGAATGAGCCATTTCACTGGAATAACTTTTTCTAACATAGCTGCAGAATACAGCAGTTTACTTTCCTCAGAGTTGCATTTTTGGGACTGTAAATTAGTAGTGGATGTCACACTGCAGCATGGAAGACCAACTGATGGCTACAGCAGAACACAAGGTTTTTTTCAGTTGTAAATAAGATGTTGAAAGAAAAGCCACTGGATGCCAGTCCATAGTTTCCTGCAGTGATTCTTTGGCATACTAAAAAGGTATTTGATTTCAAATGCTGATTATCAGTGAGAAGCATCACATTTGAATCTCTCTGATTAAATGGAGGACTTTCATAATGGCATTACTAATTACATTTGTATACACACTGCCCTTAAAAATACCCTCTTAAGGTAAGATTCGCCTCATCTAACATTAATCATTTAAAAATTAGGCACCTAGTCTAAGCCAATTATCTCAGCTGCCTCTGTTTTCAGTGAAGAGAGACAGACACCTCCAGCACATGATTCATCCCACAAATCTTAGAAGGGGATGAATCTCTTGGTAGTTTGTTCTACTTATACCATGATGTCACCAAACACAATCAGGTGAAATTACTTCTGCCCTGAGTACAAATGAGAAGCGGGATAAAAATTTTAAAAAATGAAACAAAAACTAAAAACCACAGAAAACCCACTAAATGAACCAACAAAATCTTTCCAGTAATCTGGAACCACAGAAAACCCACTAAATGAACCAACAAAATCTTTCCAAAGCCATACAAAATGGGGTGCTATGAAAATTACTGCAATATTATTCATCCATTTTTTTTTCACATAAAAAGGATATTGTCCTTAAAAATGGTGATATTTTGATTATATTCAGTGGTGTACAGAATGCCCTGACCTGAACGTGAAGTTTTTGTACTACGAAACTTTTGGCAGGCAAGCAATTTCAATCTCCCTGCATCTGAATTATTCCAATCCATTCTCTTGGGGATGATTGCTACCAAAATTTCCTTTGGACTGTAGTGATTATACCTTTGAAAATGTCTGACATATTTTGATGTTTCCTCTAACATTTGTAGCTAAATTTCCAACTGGAGTATACTCATTTTTGTTAGAAACTTTAGGAAACTTTGCTGTTTGGTGACTTGCTGCTATTGGTAATGTCACATAGAGGGACATTTACCTGATTCACTCCCAGTGCTGCACATAACCAGCCTTTCTTCTGGACTGTGTTCTTCTTAATCATATGCCTTTAAATCAACTCGTTACTCCCCTTGGGGAGCATTCATAAAAAGATATTTCACAGTAAGTGTTTCAAGGAGCAAAAGAGCGCTTGTGTGTCGTGCAAAAATATAAAATAAAAACATAAATTAAATCAAATCACATTAGGGTGCTGCACAGAATAAACTCAAATTAAAATAGTCATAGAGATCACTTACTTTTTTGGCAGTTTAATCTGGCCTAGGATCCAGAACTGATTGCTGAACTATCTCCTAGAAATGTGATCTTCAAACTTCATCTTATTCACACGGAGACCTTGGCAGCACAAACAGGCAGTACATCACTCCAGCTGTATCTCTGCTGCATTGGCCTCTGGTTCTGAATTACAGCATCTATCACATTCTGGCTTTTGCTTGCCAAGCTTTTAAAGGTGTGCTCTTGCTCACTGTACCTTATGAACAGCTTTCCCTTCCATCATTGGGCCTGCTTTTGAAGTTTACTGATATCGACTTATAAAATATTCTTTCTCTGCATGCCTACCCCTCTGACTACTGTGTAACTGAGACATGCATGCATATCGCAAGTGTCAAGTCCCAGTTTGAAAGTGCTTTGTCTTGCTCATGCAGACTGTGAAAACTTCTGCCCATAAATATCTGAACCTCATATGCTTTTAAATCTAGACACAACATACATCCTTTGGTTAAGACCTATTTATAATTAATAGGGTGGCATGGACTGGCAAATTCTTCACTGGAAAGACTATAGACATAAACTCTATGTATATATGTATACGTATATATCTGGGGACATGCTGTGCTCCTCTTTTCATTTTTAATACTATCATATATCATATTTGTTTTTAAATTATGTTTTGCTCGGAATTTTTATTTTACAATAAATAGATGAATTTTGCACGTTGACAGGAACTGGCCTCAAAGTCACATTCTCACTCTATAGCAACCTGATCATGAAGATAATCCTGCAGCTTTCAGTACTCTGTTGCTTTCAGTACCCTGTCCCTTTTTTTTCATATTACCCTGTTGTGGTTTAACCCCAGGCAGCAGTCAAGCCCCAGGCAGCCACTTGCTCAGTCCCCCACCAGTGCGACTGGGGAGAGAATCAGAAGGGTAAAATGTAGAATACTCGTGGGATGAGATTAAGACAGTTAATAAAGAAATCAAAAGCCACACACACAAGAAAACAAAATCAGGCATTATTTCACTGCTTCCCATGGGCAGGCAGGTGTTCAGCCACCTCCAGGACAGCAAGGCCCCATCACATACAATGCTTAATTGGGAAGAACACCATCACTCCCAATGTCCCCCCTTTTTTCTCTTTCTTCCCCTTCAACTTCATATACGGAGAATGATGCCATAAAGTCTGGAATATCCCTTTGGTCATTTTGGGTCACCTGTCCCAGCTATGACTCCTCCCAGCCTCCCATGCACTCCCAGTCTCCTCACCATTGTGGCGGTAATGGAAAGAAAAAGCCTTGGCTCTGTGTGAACACTGCTCAGCAATAACAAAAACATCTCTACATTTTCATCACTGTGTTCAGCACAAGTCCAAAACACAGCCCCACACATACCAGCCACTGGGAAGAAAGTTTACTACAGCCAAAACCAGCACATATCCAAAATGTTTAAAATCACTGAAATTAAATCACAGTTGACTCTTCAGAAATTTCTTTTTCTTTATCCCTAATGTTGCAGTTCAGTGATTTATATACACAAGGCATCAAACTTAAACAAGAATAATTGGGAAGAGTTAAACTTCAAGCCTGAAAGAAAATGCTTCAATCAACAACCCACTCTATTCTTGTCCATTGATATACAACTGTGTGCCATTAGAGACTCTGTCACCACCACTATATCTGGGTATATTGCCCAGCTCTCTCCTCTGGGGTGTGTCCCTGGTACTACAACTTTGGGAATTACTCAGAGGGACCAACCTTCCTCATCCTCCCTGCAGAGGAAGCACATAGGTGTACCACAAAATCAGAATTGAAAAGGTCTAAAAGAATCCATTAGATCTTTTCTTTTAACCAACTGGGTTACAAATCTTTGAGCACACATTTCAGGAAAGAAAGAGGAATCATTTGTGAGATAGTCATATAGCTCTAAACAAAACACGTCTTTGAGTGCAAGTGCTATTTGTCTTTTATTAATAAACTGATTGTGTATCCAGAATGGAATTTTTAATGTCAGTTTCTGACTTCTTTCAATGTCCAGTGATTATATAAAGAAATTTAAAAGCTATTGCCAGCAATAGTTGATGACAATGTCTTTGGAGCATTCAAGAGAAATCTACAGAACAGATTCTAAGGTCAAAGCAGAAATAGTTGGAAATCACACGTATAGCTTATGACTCAAACTCTAATCATATCTACAACCCTCTAAAAGAGAGAGAATGGAGGAAATAAGTTTAGATATTTCAGTGAGACACAAAAAGGAGCACATTTACTATCATTTCCCTCTTTCAGAAGCCCACAGAAAACAGGAGATCTGAGATCTTAACTAACCCTTCTCCAGAAAGGAGACAAATGAGGGTGGCCGGATCAATGAAATGTTTCATGAAAAAACATCTACAAAGCAAATGGAATAGCAGACTGCTTGACCATTCAGTTAAAAGTGTATGACTTCATTTAGCAATTCATTAGATTCAAATAAATTAGATATTTAAATTACTCCAGGGTTGAGAAGAAATGTTGATGCCAGAATGTGAGTTCACAGACAAAAATACTGGAACCTTACTCTATACTTTTGAAATCACAAAGCCTTTGAACTAAAGGTCAAAACTGAGTCCCAGAAGAATGGAAAATACAACATATGGAAGCTGATATATACCCAATAAAACCACCTTTATAGACGCAAGTTAGTTAAAGAGAATTATGGGAAAGTCTACTTCAGCAATGGGAAAGATATGCTGCATTTTTGTATAGTAAAAAAAGTTACTGAGTTACAGCACCCTGAAAAGCTGGAAGATATCACACAAGTTCTACTTTCTCATAGAGCTCTTTCTTCCTTGCTGTGGGAAGGGGGAAACTGACGGCATCATTACTGCCACTTTTCTCTTTTGACAGGATATGGTGATGTATTACCTCACTTTATTGGAGTCTATATTATTGCATAAATGATGCAAATGAAAAAGTTTGGAGAGCACAGGTATTCCTAGAAAGGGCCAAGCAAACCACAAATCATATTAGCATAACCTGAGGACTTGAAAAGAACTGTGAGTTGAGTAGTTTTTTGGATCATGCATTTGCTGGCTGCAGCACTAAGCACTGGAAATAAAGTCAAGTCTTAGATAATGTAAAAAAGAGACTTCACCCCATTTTCCCTTCTATTAATCATAGAATGGTTTGGGTTAGAAGGGACCTTAAAGATCATCTAGTTCCATTCCCTCTGCCATGGACAGGGACACCTTTCATTAGAGGTGAAAGTACTTATGTATTTATTGTATATTTAGATGTTAGATATACAAAGAGGTTCCTGGCAGAGATTAAGTCTGCATTTTAATAACAAAAAAAATAAAATTCTTGTCTCATTTGATCCAAATACAACATGAAAGACAACAGGTAGATGCAATGTGAGAGGAGAAGGAAAGTGACAGTGATGAGTATTGCAGTAAACAGCAGTCAACAATTACCTAGTCATTGTTTGGCTTTCTATGCAAAATATAGTACATCTGGAAGGCAGCTAATCATTATCTTTAGATATGTCTTTAGTTTCTGTAATGTAGCAGTGTTCTTTACAGCTACTTTGAAAATTTTCCTCAGTGGAGAAACATAGAAAGCTTCCTCTTTTGTCTGTATGAAAAAAATTGAAAGTAATTCACACATTTTGAAATATTAGGGCCTGATAGGGCTAAGCAGATCATCTAGCCTGACCTCTCATACATCTCAGGCAATCTATTTTCTCTTAATTATCTCTTTACTAATCAAAATAATATATTTGAATTAATGAAGAGAGTTGTCATGCCTTGATGCAGAAAAATTGGTACATGAAGCTTCAAAAAGTACAAAGGTACAAAAGCTTCATTTGCTTTTGCTAATTTGCTATTCTACCTAGTCTAACTACCCTGACTGTTAAATATTTTGATATCTTCCTAGTTTAAGTTTATCTGGCTTCACTTGCCGGTCATTTGTTGCAGTTTTGATCTACTGTTAGATTTAAATGTTCATTGGCAGCAGGAATCATCTTTCAGGAAGGTAATTCAGGGCAGTTCTCAACCAACTTTTAAATAAATAAAGTTTCTCAACTCAAAACACTTTTCTCATCTTCAGAATACATTTTCTTTCTTTTTTTTTTAACTCTCACTCTTTAATCTCTTCCTGAGAAACTAGAGTCAGGATACACTGTCCATTTCTCAGGATGATGCTGCTTGTTCTAGATGACAGCACACTTTGCTACGTTAAATCGCACATCGCTTAAATGAACCCACCTTGCTTTGTCCTCTCCTTGTTGTTACAGCAAATGTTGCCACTTTTCTCAGCACTAACTATTTTTCACAGAATCACAGAATGTTTGAAGTTGGAAGGGACCTCTGGACATCCTCTAGTCCAATCTTCTTGCTAAAGCCGGTTCCCCTAGAGCAGGTTGCACAGGACCATATCTAGACAGATTGTGAATATCCCCAGAGAGGCAAGACTCCACAGCCTCTCTGGGTCCAATTAAGGTGTCCATGATGGTTCACACACAGTATGTCCTTTCTGACAGTGTGAACTTAAAATGAACACAACATAACTTGTTTCTATAGACAACAGTCTATATATTTGAAGCTAAAGTGCACAAAAGCACAAAGGGATAATGATTATGTGGCTAAACACACCACAGTTGGCTGGGGGAGATGTCAGGAACTTCTTAGTGAGAGGGGAAGAGCTGAAGCTGAAAACCTCAGAAGTTGATTTGCTCAGATTTTCTATAAATACAACTGCTCTGTACTGTGTTTAAACACTTTGGATTAGTAGCTACAGTTCTCTGAATTCTGCATTTATTTGTCTGAAGGAGGTAGGTGCTGGAAAAGCAGAGAGGTTCAATATAACTGTTTCTGCTGGGTTTTGTACTCTGTACTGAGGTCCTGCCACGAGCAGATTCCAGCAGGGAACTAACATTACAGTATCAAGACTTAGGACCTGATTCAAGTTGCAGTCCAGTCTACTACAGAATGAAATCAGCTGCACTTCACACTTCTGCAATCTCCTCTCATCTGTAGAGATCACAACCTTATCCTCTTTCATTCCTTTTTCGGGGGTTGAGAGGAGGAATAACGGAGCGTTTCCAGGCCCTCTATCTATATGTAGCTCGAGCATATATCTCTTGCTTTCCTTGTTTTCCTCTGAACCAGGAGGAAAAGTCTTTCCATTGAAATGCTAATAGAGGAACAAACTGTATAATAAGACTGCATCCCCTTTGGGCCTACATGTAATTTACACATTAAATGAAATTGCACATGGCCTTGTTTCATAGCATATTTGTTTAATTATCTTTCTTAAAAGCCTTTTTCAATTAATTTTCAATATTTAAAAAGGGAATAAAAATGCCAATTTATCTGTGTACCTGATAATTAAGTACAGTTTGGGGAATAATTACATTATCTAATAGAAGAAATTTGTCCAGCTCTAATAACTGGCATTTTTCAACAGTTTTTCTTGTTTTCTTGTTCTCCAACTGCTCTAATTCAAAAGAAGTTTACATTCTGCATGTGTCAGTCAGTCCTCACTCACCACATCAGACACTGAGCAGTTGACCAAAACAGCTCTGCCTTTGCTGACAATGACTCAGGAAAGAATGGAGAGATGCAGGCTTGAATGCCTCCAAGAGGGCCATTTGTGCAGTTCTATTATATAGCAGTAAAAGTATAACCAATAGAACCAACAAAGTATTGAGTTTTTCATCACCTCTCACTGACTTTGAGAAACGCCAGTCTGACATACTGTTTTGAATTCTGGTTATCTTTTCCCAAGAACACCGGAACATCCTTATTCAATATCAGTAGGAACAGATGTGGAAGAGAGATATTCAATAGATAATCACATGGCAGTGTACTGAGAAAAAAAAAAAGTTGTTTAGCATAGTCAAGAAAGTACCAAGAAAGACAGAATTACTGTCTGAAAATACGTGTTGCTGGGATTAGTACCAAATATTAAAATCTCTAAAACACTGAGGTCCAAATAGCAACTTTTGTGCCAAAACCAGCCTCCTGATTTTTCCTTTGATGAGGCAGGAACAGCTCTGTGGAAAATGTCCTGCCTGGACATCCATTTCTCTCCTTCTCCATATGAGTAGCCTAAATTTGCCATTACGGCCTGGTACAGTGCTGTGAAAGGGCTGAGGAGGCATGGAGGGGTTCTTCTGCAGGTAAAGCACTCGATTCTGCATGGTCCCCACTGCTACCATTGCACAAGCTCACTACAAATGGGGAACCCCCAGTTCTGAATTCAGCTTATTCATCCATGACAGCTGGAGCAATCCAATTTGAACTAAAGGTACTTAGGAAATGGGATCAACAGAAGGAGCAGCTTGGGGTTTCAAGGTAAATAAATGAAAATATCTCCTGGAGATGGCTGGATAGAGTTAATATTGGCTACTATTGCATAATGCAGGGCAGAACAAGACTAATTGGTTCATCAGGAACCCAGAGCATTCATTTAAGTCACTAAGGAACTAGTCACTAAGGAAGTCTAGATGTAAAACAGACTCCGAACTGTGGGCTCCTCTGCCACAGGAGATGGAACTTTCTCATATGGTCCAGATAAATAATACCAAAGATCTATTCTATCCCCATAAATGGAACCGCTTCTGTACTTCTTACCTATGGAGCAATTATGGTAGAGTAGGGGAACCACTTTGTCATTTAAAAGATTTACTAAACAGCAGACAGTTTCACCTTACTTCATTTAAGGAGAAGATTTTCTACCTCTGTGAGCTGTGGTGTTCTGTTTCTGCAGCTGAGCTAGAGACAGTAAGAAGGAAAACAGTCATGTCATGCATTTCACCTGTGAGGGTTGAGTGAGGGCTGATTTTTTCAACCAGAATGGTAGGGGGAAAAAAGAAAGTATTAATGAAAATTCTTCTCAGTCAGTTTTTCCAATGCCATTATTAGTTGCTAAGTTTAGTTTCTGTTGCTGAATCATCTTAGGAATGCAAGGGGAACAATAGGGCTTCAGGTCAAGTACTTGCCAGCTGCCTGACAAGGTAAAGATCAGGTTTTATTCAAACAGCAAACATCTTAAGGCAAAGCTTGGTTTCTCAGCTGGTTCTCTCCACTCCCCAACTATACAATGCTTCTCTCAGCCTGCAGCCCTGGTAGGAGAAATAGTAGCAAAAACCCTCAAAAACTTGAGAAACAAGCTTACCAGCCTTATTTAAACCTTTTTTTTTTGCACTTTCTTCTGCTCCTTTCTCTGCTTCTGGTTTATATCACTTCACCTTGTAGTTATTCAGGCTGGTGCTGACAATTAGGCTTGTTAACACTTTCCTTTCAGAAGGCTTATTCTCCAATTAGGCTGCCTGCCTCATTCCACACGGCCAGAAGATATTGTGACTGTTTCCCTGTATTTAGTCCCAACAGCATCTGCAGGGACACCTGGCAGCTAAAGGTGGGGCTTTTAATCCCTGAACAGTCAAGGCAAACTGGACAATAAATCAGCTCAATTTATAATTTAAAAGAGTTATATTTTAAAATATCTATATTTGTGTATGTGTGGTTTGGGGTGTTTTTATTGTTGGTTTTTTTGTTTTTTGTTTGTTTTTAAAGGAATTAAAGTTCCAGCTAAATACCTTGTAGGAGTCACAAAAGTGCCTGTTCAAAGTCTCTTGTAGAAAGTGCTTGGTGGATGTTAAATACCTAAGAAGCTTAGGCATCTAATTACAAATTTAGCTACTTACATATGTGGAAAATTTAGCTTGGAATGCTTTCTGTGCAATTAACACTCATAATCTATGTTCAGTTGCTGTACCTGAAAGACCAGTTACATTTTTTTCTTAAAAACAGATACCTTCTTCTTTATTACATATGGAGGAGTTCAGTCATGAATCAAAAGTTTCTATTGTGCACAGAAAACTATACAAATCTGGGATCCTTTTTCTGTCCCAAGAACCATCTCTTGTTATTTAATGAATTCATTATAAATGACAGAAACAGTAATGACAAAAGGGTGAAGTAGATGATTAGCTGAATATTATGCTGCTCCCCTTTCTGGTCCTGGAATGGAAGGTCTGTGTGATTACAGCTGCAGTACAACTGAACCATAATACTGTCTTGGATATGTCATACATGCAATTCCATCACAAATCATTTGCTTCTTTTGCCTTGCATAAGGTCTCACAGACTAAGGTCTTAATTCTGATTACAGCTGTTCTTCATGCAGTCAACATCTTATTTATCCTCCCAAGCTAGCACAGACTGTGCTTTCTCTGTGCTGATTGCTCTCTGTTAATTTGATATATGAATTCTGGCTTGCCTCAGTAAAGGACCATAAAGTATTTGATGATGATGATGTGGGCCTGAGAAGTGTTTCATAGCCAGTGGGCAGTGAATTTTATTTGGACCGAAGAATATACACAGGCTGGGACCATGGAACCAAAACTACTCTAAGGGGAATACTGTACTGTTGCCCTGCTTTTTGCAGTGTTCCATGTTTGTAATTTTGTAGTAGAAGTTCCCATGCATTTTCTATAAACATAGTCCTTGTTTTCCTAAATGGCCAAGATTGTTTTGAACTTTTAGATTGTTTTTCATTCCTTTCCCCTGGGGCGGAGAAAGATGATTGACCATGTCTTTATCCTGTGAACTTATAGAGGTGTTAACCTCTTTGACCAATCCATGATTGTCTTAAGAAAGATATATAAATGAGAGAATAAAGAAGGGCAGGGCCTTTTGGGTGGGCCTGCCTGGTGGTTCAAACTGCTGCTCTGAAGCCTGCGTGTTCCTTCCGTAGCCAGCTGTGCTACACTGTACATCACACGGCTTGATTTTCGGGTCATAACCTGTGTGTTTCTGTTTGGACATATTAACAATAATAGTCAACAGAATCCATGATTGCTGATGACATAAGAGTGTGTCTGTAGACTGAGTGGCCATGAGGAGTGACTGTAGTTTTTATTATAGCCCTACAGTCTAGAGTTTGTCAGTGAAATGGCTAGATGTCAAATGATACCTGTCAAACACAGAAATGTTTATTCTTGTGCCAGTGTCTTTGCTTTCAAGTTAACAAGATTACTTCTTCTTCTAGTGAAGCTTCTGACTAAGTATTATAGCCTTATTAAAAATAAAAGAATACCTGAAAAATGCTATAAAAATAAGTATTCTTCAAATCAGTCAAAGTTTAGCAATGTTTATTTTATTCCTTACTATATTTTCCTCATGCTCTGCACCTGGGGGCCATTTAATATGGAAGTAATTACAGAAGCTATTGGTAATGCTAACATACAAACACCAGCTTCTTTCCATACTGCTGGAGACTTTGTGGTTCACTTTCACAAAGGCTTAATTGAAGAGCACTGCTAAGGAAGGCAAAATAGACACTCTTTAGCTTGTTTTGATGAGTTGAAGCTTCAGTGATTCTTTTGTGGAATACTAACAATAGCAAGAATACGATTTTCAACAAATTAAAATTTAAGAACAGCTACTCTACAGTCTCCTAGTGGGTTAGTTCACAGTTAAGTTTGGTTGAGAATGATATGATCTTGACTTCTGTTAAAAGTAAAATTTTAATGAGTATTTAGTCTCTTGCAATTATGCAATGTCAAACGTCCATTTAAATGAAGCTGGTTTCATTTGCTCCAAAAAAAAATTTAAATTTCCTCCAAAGCCAAGTCTATCTTAACACCTCTGTAATTCAACATTTTTCTTTAGGAATTGAAACACTGCTGACAGGTTTCAGTGGGCATTGTGTACAACTTTTGACTTTGATAACACAAAGTTAATAGAGAAAAATAGGCATATACTCCCTGGCATCAAACAAAACTGCATGATCCTTCTTCTTTTCAGACAGCCATTCCTATCCAACTCCACTGCAGAGAGGACAGCACAGAAAAGTAGTGGATACAGGAATGATGGAATTCTGGAAGAATGTAACATAGTGCAGAGGATATCAAGGGTGTTGATGAAGTTGAAAGCAAGGGAAAGAACCCTTAGGTACAGATATGTGGGAAGAGTATTCTGTAAAGCTGGTCAAAGATGTCATCCTCAAACATATTTTTCATAAGACATTGGTATTTTTGACAGAATAACAATTTTTGTGAGGAGGTTTGTCATTTGGGGGAACATTTTTCATTGCTATTAAATTTCAACAGAACAAAATACAAAAATTTTGATAGATGAAAATTTGAGCAAATTTTTTTCCTGGCAGGCAGTTTTAAGGAGACTACATAGTTCTTGGGTCCTTTTTAAGAGAATAAAGAACTGTTCCCTTCAAAACAATTTATACAGTATTAGAATGAAAACAGGAAGGGAAAGGGTGCTAGAAGGACAAATGAAAAGAACAGAGCTGGAAATGAAAATATGAAAAAAAGAAGTGGTACAGAATATTTCTGGGAGAATTTTAATGGACAGGAAAATGATCAGTGTGAACAAATAGCAAGAAGTCAAGAAAAGGAAATAAATTGAGAAAAGGTGGTGCAAAAACATGTGGGCAATCCCAAATCTTTCTCATGACTCTTGGTAAAGACAGTAGAAGATTTGGTTTCAACATCTTAGGTCTGCCAAGAAACTCGTAGTGTTTCAGCTAATCTGTACATAGGTTTGCTTCAACTTGTGCTTTTCTTACTGGAGCCATCTTCGAAATCAATAGGAAGAGTTAATGCCTACATATCAAATGGCAAGAAGAAAGCAGGTGCCATTCTATCTGTAGAGCTGAGGCACAGCCAGGGTGCAGTGTATGCCCACCCCAGCTGTGTCTCATGTAGTTTTATCGTGCCCTTCAAAATTGTGGGCTGCATTGCAAGACAAGGTACAGGAAGTGAATTGCAGAGCCATTGCAAACCTAGGGGAAATCCTAGGGCTGATGGCTGGATTTTTTGTTTTACTCATAGGTTGTTACCATATGCCCCAACTTCACCATGCTTTGCCCCACAATATGTATGGTGCTGACACACTTCTGTGCCTTTTCCTTCTTTTTTGATTGTAACTCATGCCCCTTTCAGCTCTCCCTTCTCTGTGGCTGCTCTCCTTTGCTACCCCAGTTCTGATCCCACTTTTGTGCTTTTCGGCAGCACTCAGAAGCTTCTCAGAGCCAGAGTTCAAAGGAAATCCCAGAGAAGAAAGGCTACCCGGGGCTATGCATTTGCCATCTTAAGCCCAGTTTTTAGCTCCTATCAGGATTTATTTTATAATATCAATGTGTTACAGCAACACAATCTTTTCTGTAGACTCCTGAATAAACCATCTCAGAGAAGTTTAAAGGAAAAAGCCTATTCCCAGTGTTTACAGGGAGACCTGTAAGAGACTCTTTTGTGCTCTAAAAAAATAGGAAAAAATGTTGTTAACTGCCATAACTAAATATCTAAAATAGAAGAGGAGACTAAGCATTTCTAGCTGGAAACTTTTGCTGTACACAGCAGCAAAACACAGACTACAACTCAAGGGAGGAGCCAGTGTAATTGCCTTTTGCTGTGATCTCTAGATTTTTGATTGAAAGGATCATGTCTAGGGTTCTATGCTTGTTCTTTTCTCATAAGCTCTCAGTACTTAGAAGTCTTTTCTTCCACTCTTAATTTGCCTGGAGCAAGGCTTTTATCTAGACTTTTAGCCAAGAGGCACCTGCTGAAATATTCATTGGTAGAAATTGTGCCATGGGTGTTTTTCCCCATTTGTCCAGTTCTATGTCATTAAAATAAGGTTGAATGCAATGAAAATAGGATTTGACACAGAAGAATGGCATTCTCTCAAAAACTTTATATAATAGGCAATTAACCCTTTCCAGTGCAAGAACTGAAGTATTCAAGACTGCTGAATAGTATCCTCTCTCAATGGCCCTTTAGCACCACACCAAAATGGAATTGAATATTATAACTTCACTTAGTTGAAAAATCAAATTTTAATCTGAAATATTTGATAAGGATGATTTAAAGATTTTGATATTTTACTTTTATATTGATCTCTACCTAAACATGATGGTTACTTGAGAAAATGCAAAATTCATGAGTCTTTAAATCTTATAATGTGTACACATTATAAGATTTAAAGACTCATGGATTTTTCTTTCCTTCCTGCCTTCTCATAATACTCATGTGGTCATATGAAATGATTCAAAAGACATTTTCTGTTTGGAATTTTGTCCAGGAATGAAAATAGAAGTATTCAAAAATTTCAAAGGATAAAAATTAAATTGAATCAAAGGGGATCCCAGATATATACAATTAAGTCTGGAATAGTTTTGACCTTATACAAAGCTGGCCTCAAAGCTCATCTGTTAGCCTTGCTTTGAGTGAGGGTCAGGTGAACTCTGTGTGAACTCTGTAGGTCCCTTCTGATCAAAATTGTTCTGTGATTCTATTTTATTATTGTAATGGAAGCAGATACTTGATGTGCAGAAAAGAGTAATTTTTTTTAAAAATAGAGTTTAAACTTAATCATTTAGCAACAGCAGGCAGTAAAACAAAAGTCTCCTGTATGGTATTATTTCACCCGGCATTTGAGGGGGTAATCCTAGGCCTGATCTGAGAGTCTTCCCAAGAATGTAAATCCAATTACATATAAGATATTTTCTTGTAGACATACTGGAAATTTCTTTGCTTTTACTTGCATGGTTCCTGTCAGATTTTGTTATCTGATAACACAGACACATAATATTTTAACAATCTTTCTCATCTCTAAAGGTCTCAAAGAACATGATGAGCAGTCAGAAATTAAACCATGTAAAACTCTTTTAATATGGGGAAATATTTTGGTTTTTTACATGTACCAGTTTAAAAACAGACGCAAAGAAATCAAGCCATTTTCTCAAGATTTTGTAATGAAAATAGAGGGCAATTATGGTTGTACATCTAAATGATGTAACATAAGGCTTGCAGTCTGTGGGTAGCAAAAGCTAAAACAATTTCTTATATGTCTCTGCATCCTTGGCTTCACAGTTCTGGATTGTTTAGAAAACTAGGTAAGTTATAGCAAATCTACAATTCAACGAAAAGATATTTTTTCTGTCATAAGTGGTCATTTGTATAGGTTACAGTTTATGAAGAGTTTTAGATGTATATCCTTATTCAGCAAGCATTCTAACATATGCATTACAAAATATTTAAGTCCAAGACTGAAATAGTTTAAAGTTAAGCAAAAGAGTTTAATTTTAAAGTAAGACAATGCGATACTTGTTGGCATTTTACTGATGGAAAGAGGTGAGAACCATAAGAGATAGTCCCTGTGTATCTGCAGTCTTACCTAGATAATATCTGGAGGGATATATAAATAGATAAATAGATATATACATGGAAGGTGCTGCTGAGTGCCTCAAGGCCTCTAAAGTGAGGCACATCTGAGCCCAGTGGGAAATTTCCGGAGCACAAGTCCAGACATTCAATGCTATCTGAGTCCCGTATCAGTCCCTGAGGCTCCTTTTTGAATTTGACCACAAGATTTCTCAGAGTGGAGATGGTGACCCGAATCAGGAGCTCTAAGGTTCACACATGCAAACCTCATGGGAGCTCTGCAGTGTGTGCTCTGCACTGTCAGACACAGGCACTGGCCATGCTCTGTCCTGCTTTAATCCAAAAGGAAGGAGTACAGGGAAAGATCCAAAAGCCACAATCCAAAAGCTTTGATTCTTTCTTAGCTGTTACCAAGCTAGAAACGATAAATCTGGCGTGAAGTCTCTAACCTTTTGGCCTGCCAATTACAGAGAAAAAAAATCCAACCACTTCAATTGCTTCAGATTTTTCCTAAGATGCATGAGAAGAGAACTTGGCACTCTAGGAGTAATGTGCTGGGTTTACCCTTTTTGGCAAAGTGAGGCTGTATTCCCATCTTTCCACAGTAAAAATGCTGAGAAAAGGCCTTGTCTGCAGAATTAGCATCCTATCACAATGTTGTACATGTACCACCAAATTCTGCTCTCAGGTACCTTAGTGTATATCTGGAAATGCTTTACTGAACTGAATGGCTGTGATTCCAGCTTTACAGTAACATCACTGCCAGTAGATTTTGGCCTTTGGCTGCTTTTTTTCAGACTTTTCTCAGTGCATAGTAGCATATGTGCTATTTCAAAAGAAAAAAAGTCATAATGTTGCCATGATAGAAGTACAAGTGCAGCCAAGGGTGTTAGAGCACAATTCTTGATTAGATCAAAATTGCTTAAGACAAGACTGACTGCTTCATTGACTTAATGCAGCTGTAGGATCTGAAAGATTCTGATAGAAACAGCACCAGTGGTCTCCACAACCTCCTTAAAAACCAGCCTTTGCACTCAGAAAAACCAAAGCTAAACAAAACAAAAAATCCCCAAAACAAAACATAAAAAAATCAAAACACACACAAAGAAAAAACCCAACAGAAAAAGCAATGAATGAACTGCAAGAAACTGCAGTAAATGAGAAGCAGAGTTTTAATGGATAAATGTAAAAATATTTTTCTAAAAGCAAATGCCCTGATAACTACTTAGCACCACTGAACAGCAGTCAGAAAATTGCAATCTAATGAAAAGGCAGTTGGCATAATTGGTAAATGAACTTTCTCTGCTACTTCACTGTACTATGTCCAACCTGATATGTTAGCAACAGAATAAGCTTCATTTAACCCTCGGACTGGATGGATTAGGAGTTAAATACAGCAATTCTGATTATGATAAATAAAAAGAGATGGAGAATAGCAATAAAGTACTTTGCATCCCAAGAGTATGAAAACATTTAAAGTTTATGGATCTGGCACAGGAAAGAATGATCATGATTACAGCTGGATTGCATTTCAGTGTTTAAATTGTGATCTTTGATTGAACACAGTCAGTTTTTCTAACTGGAAAAGCAAATGCAGTCCAACTTTTTTTTTGTGTTAATTCACTTATTAACCAATTCAGCATTAACTTTTCCAAATATGTTCCCAATATTCAGCATGAATTTGCTGGTTTCAGTCAACTCTTCTGCCAGTGGATGTGGATATGCAGATATGGGATATGCAGATATGGGATATGCAGACCTTCAGAATGAATTAATTTAAAACTCCAAGTGAATATTGGTGGAGCTGTTCTGCAATAAGCTCCACTCATATTGGAGATGCAGATCCCTTTTGGACAGTTGAAGGAATTCCATGTGCTATATGGGTATGTTTAGGAGAAAAAAATAAATCTTTTCCTGCCCCTACACTTCAGTTTCTAAAATGGCCTCTTGGGAGCACACAGTGTATACCTGTATAGGTACATATCACACAACCTTTCTGACATTTTTACCCACCTTAGTTAGTGTCTGGCTTTGAGGTTCCATCAGAATCTGCATATAAAAGGAGAACAACAGCACACCTGAAAACTCTCTGAGATCACAGAGTCTTTAGGTGATTACTTGGCATGCTTGGGTTCTTCTGCAATTTACATCACAGAGTGAGGACAGCTCTACTTTGTACTGACAGTTATTTGTGGAAAACCTGGGCACAATTCTGTCTTGCCAAACAGGTACTGACAGTCTAAGTTCTTCTCTTTCATTAAATTAAACTGGACTAAAAACCTATTCAACATTAAGATTGGGTTCATGGAAAAAAATATCTCATAGAGTTACTCTACAGTCACCATTCTCTTTTACAGGGATGGAAAAACCTGTGCAAATGCTTTTGTCACACAGAAGTGGCCGCAGAAAATGACAAATATTTCCCTGTTTCCTTTTCCTCAAAGTCTCTGTGGAATTTGCTTTACTTGTTTGAATTCATAGATGGTACTTCTCTAAAGTAGCAAAGATTTATCCAACTTTTTGTGTTTAAATATGGAGCTGAAAGCCCTAATAGCAATTTAATTTGACTAAATACTTACATACTTTATGGTCAATCATCCAGATCTTTTACAAGGTTCCTTGGCTTTGGAATTAGTAATCTCAAATGGTACTATATATGAGCCTTGTCTAACATGACATATATTGAAACAGACTGTGGAATGATCACTTAGAGATGAGAACCTTGCTACAGTTTTACTGAACCAAAGCTAAGAGGAAAATTATTCAATTATAGTAAATTTACAGTAGCTTAATATTTGATAAAAGTGGTTCTTCTATCATCAGAACATCATATTGAAAACCCTTGAGCATCAAAATAGCTCTAGAAATGCCGAGGATATTTTAGCCACTTCTAAAGAAAATTCATCTGTCCTGATTTTTTTATGAACACTTTGGCTCTTTGTACAATAATGGCTATGAAGATGTTTTTGGCTAGTGTATTGATGGCCCAATTTACCTCAGATATCAGTGCACCAGAGAGAGCAGTGTTAGTGGAAATAGTTGTGGTAGAAATTGTGGCCCCATAATTAACCCAGGGGCTGTCAGTGCTCTGGGTGGCACCTGTAGAAGCATCTAATGTAAACAATTCTGCTCTCCTCCTTCAAAATAACATTGAGAAGTCTCTGGGGAAGGGGGGTAGGGTGTCAGTCCTGATTTTTTCCACAATTTTTTCCACCTCAGATCACTGTAGCTTGTCCCAGTCTGTTGTATGTCTCCCCCACAGATCTGATCAAGTGAGATAAGATGCTGGTAGTGAAGTCAACCAAAAGAAATAATTTTGTGGGACAGGCAGCACAGGCTCTTGAATTTGAGAGCACTCAAAATTACAGGAGGACATCAATAGTCCCTTTTTTAAAAATCAGTGGTTTGTCAGTCTTCTTCTGAAGCCATTATTAAGCTCAAACTCAACAGTTGATTTAATGCTTGTATAAATTCAAGAATAACAGATTGCAGTGTCTTTCAGCTCACCAATTTGTTCTGTAATCAACAATCCAGATGCTCACTTTCCAAAATGGAGGATGTCATCATTTACAGTCTCAGTGGTGATGCAGTTATAACACGTATATCCCACAAAACCTTGTACAGAGTAACTACAGCTGCTGGTGACAAAGTTGTAAACATAAATTCCTTCTAAGGATCATCTCCCAAGTCACTTGCAGTTTTCACTCAAGAAATTAAAGAAGTTCTATGAATGGCCAGATGAAAATATTTATTTACCAGTACTAATTCCTTCTCACCCTCAGTTCATGTAGAATTGGACAAACGGTCAGGCCTTTTTTTCCCACTCCCTCTGAATGAGTGTTGTAAGCAATAAATGTTTGACAAAAGTTCATGAAAACTGGCGTGCTCTGTGCTGTACTTTAAGTGAAAGGATAATGCATGAGTGAATATAATAAAGACTTTTTTTTCATAATATGTGCACCAAGCTGTTCTTTGGGAAGTTATTTGTAGTTGGAATATAGAGAGATCACTAAGTGGTAACTACAAAAATCCTAATTTTCATTGTTTTTTGTTCTCCTTTGGATTCCGGAACTACTCTTGATTCATATTGGAAACCAATCAGCATCAGAAAATGATGCTATGCCTAGAGTGCTTAGTCATCTGTCATGGAATTAACTCTGTGTTATATTTGCTTCTGTAGCATTTATAGTAACTTGCATTGCAGTTCTGTTTGATTTAGCTACTTATTTATTTTTAAGTCAGAATATAGCAGACTGTACTTTTGCGATAGAGCAAAAGGTAAGTATGATGTTATTGTTACTACTATTGTCACTTATTAAAATAAGCCTTTACCTTTCTATTTTTCGCATTGTAATGGGCAATTTAAGCCTGACTAAGCAAAAAGATGCTATCTGTAAAGTGGAGAAGATAGTGTGTTTTTCTTGCCTTTTAACCTGAGAATTGTCAATTTCTTTGTCATAGCAGGGCTTGACACTCAAGGTAGCGCAAACCTGCTTTGCATACTGTGAATTCCTTCAACAGCAGCATGAATTGTGACAGGGACTAATTAGAATTTCCACCCCCTCTATTCAACTCTTTTAGTTTTGATGAGTGCCAGAACCAGTAGAGGAAGTTTAACTAAAACCAGATAAAGAAATTAGTATCCAATTTTGGAAGTTAAGGAAGAAGATGTACATTGCAGTAGGTACTTCTGAGCATGGATGTTTCTGAGTGTGTTATAAATATCTATTTACACCCTAATTCTTTTGTGTTTGATACACAACCGTTTGTGGCTTTGTAACATTCAAAAGCAATACATGTGGTGACTTCCAGCTGCTTCTTCAAGACATCCAATCCAGATTCCAGTGAAGTTAGGGACAGTCTTCCTGATTTCTTTATTTGATCTTAACATCTAGTTTTATGTACATAGGGTGCAAGCTAGTACTTTTGCCATGTGGAAAAAGGGTATGACAATCAACCTCCACCCAGGGTAACCAGCCCCTTTTGATATTTCTCACATGATATGTAAACCTTTCTGAAATCAGGTGAAATCCCATGGGTCGGGGATACATCTACTGGGGTAGACTGCAATTAAATAGACTCCATGAACATCTACACTTATTATTATCCCCACTAAATATTTATATTGCTGTAGCCTGTAAGATCCTCACTCAAATACCTTGCCTGTTATGTGCAACTCTACTTCTAAACAAGTCAAAGACTGTTCCAGTTTGTAGCATCACACAAAGGTGCAGTGGCATTTACCAGCTATATGGCTGAGCTAAGAAGTGAACAGGTCTGTTTAGTACCACCCTCGTATCCTTATCACTGGAAATGCTGCCTGAGATATTTATAAATTATGCTTCTCAACGCAGCAATCCAGGTAACTTCGCAGTCTCATGTAACAAACCACCCTGTCATGTACCATTGGCTCTGCTGACTGAGAGTTGATGTTGTTCTTGTTACAGTTATTGTGCATTTTCTCATAGTTGCCTTGTGCTCATGATCTAGTTATATCCATGTGTAGCATTTAGATTAAAACTCTCTGAAACTAGGTTCTGCTTGTACAACACTAGTGTGGAATGAGACCCTGATCCCTGATTAGGGGTCCCAGTACTAATGCACTCTGAATGAGTGGCTAAAAATAGCAAAGCAAGGACACTAAGGATAGTGTAGCTAAAAAAAAAGTAACTTAAACTAGTCTGCAAATAAATATTAAGTAATGATGATAAATAGTTTCTAAAAAAGCTACTATAAAAGAGCCATTACATCTATTTATTACAACTCTTATGCACGTGTTTGACATTATGGATATGAAGAGTCCAAAGATTTCAAGGATACTAGTCATATACTTAAAAAATTAAGCTTCAAGTTAGTGAAATATAGCCTTAATGAGGACAGCTTGGATAGTCTAATATGCACAATGAATTAATCACCTGACAAACTAATTATGCTGTATTGAAATGTTGATCCCAAGTATAATCATACCAAACTTGTCAAGCTGTTCAGAGCTGAGACAACTTGTAAGGTTGTCTGTGCAGTTTACATGCAGATATTCAGCCAGAGATCAGCCTGACTCAAAGATCTCTAACTTCCACGAATCCTTTCTGTCCACTGACTTGAAGGGGACGTTTTTCATGTAACAGGCTCAAAAGATGAAGTGTTCTTCCTTAGGAGCAAGGAGAGAGTTCCTGAGCATGAAGTCCAAGGGAATCAAATCAACTTGAGAGTGGGGAAAACTGCTGAAAGCAGTAGACTGTGAAGAATTCTATTACTTGCCAAAATTGTGTGGGACCCATCAAAAGAGGCAGTTCCTTCACAGTATGTGTCATATCAATATATCAGGACAATGGACACCCTCAATGGTATGCTCATCTGAGCAGGGTGCTTATTTGAGGAGAGATGTTAGGAAGATGGTTTGATAGTAAGATCTCCCAAGCTTGTAAATGTTGAAGGAGGTCACTTTAGGACTTCCAAAGCTATTCCCTTTACATTCCACTTTTGTGGGACTAATTTACTGCTGTGGTCAGCACATTATTACTATGAATGAGGGAATCATTTCATTCAGGTTATTCAGTGAAAAATCCAAGCATTCACTGCAAGCTTGAAAAGCTAAACTTGTAACCTGAAGTTCCATAAATAACTGCACTTAGAAAGAATATGAGATATCTTCTACTGCTTCAATCTACACTGTTTTCTTCATGGGCAATAACACTGGGGAGTTTTGAATATTTTTCTCTCTTTCCTTGTTGCTTTTTGATGCTTTTGGTTTTTACACAATATAAAGATTGTGGAAGGCAGACCTTCTGCTTTCAGCAAGCAATATCACAAATACAGCTTTGTTTTCTACCTGACTTGTTCTTTAATTACACAAAATTAAATAAAAGAACTTCTCCCACTCTAAGTGTATTTGGGAAATGTTCAGACACTTTCTTAAAAGTGCAGAACTTTAGTGCCTTTAGGATATAACAATGCTTTATTTGGATTCAAGTGATTAAAGAGCTAATTTTCTTAGTGGGAGGTTAGTACATTTATACAGAGAAACTGCATTACAGGAATATGGATACATTTGAGTTCCACGGGGGCCCAGGGAATTTCAAATTCCCATCTCTCTGCTTGTAGCAGCAAAGACCATAAAAAAAAAGAAGAAAAAACCTTCACTGTTTTGTATCTTCTGAGTCTGGTGTCTTCTATATAGCTGGAAACAGTTACATTCATTTTTCCCCAGGGCACTAACTTTTTCTCAAGTAGTCTGTTTGGTCTTTTTAATTGTGAAGTCATAGAGTTAATTTCCTCTGCATTGATTTTCAAATGATGCTGTAAATGTAAGGTTCAGATTCTGTTGCTGTCTAACTGATTTGGTTGCTTAGTACTTTCAAAGAAGTTTGATTTCATCCAAGTCAAAAATTTGAGTACAGGAAAGCAAAGATAGGAGCATAAAATCTGGGCAATACTACATAGTTTTTATAGTGTCATAGACCTGTCTCCAATAAAAGAAAGAGCTCTGTAACTGTAATATTTTCTATAATTCTATATACAGAGCAGAATTGCAGCATGTATTGGGAAAAATTATTTCTCTCATTTCTTTATGTTGTACCAATTTGCTGAATTAAGTTTGATGATGGTGCTCATTGTCCTGATAAACAAGCTGTCCGAATGCTTTTCCGCAGTATTATCTGGAATGAGAGTGATGAGTTCTAGATGATGAAGGCTATGGTCTCCAGTTGAAAGCCAGGCAGGCATTTCACCCAAGAGGAGTGGAAATAATCAGCAGTGAATTTGGTGTGGACCCAGGAATTAGCACATTTAGGCTTGCAGCAATGTCATCTTCAGTGATTATGAGTCATTGGCTTAAATTCACCCAAATGAAGTCATCTCCAGCAGAGCTGCTGGTTCATATTGTATTGCCCCTATACTGAGTTCAAGTGAAATGAGTTGCTTGCTGAGTGAAAGGTGGGAAAACCTTTAAGCACATGTGGTTTATGCATTTTTTTGTCAACAAAACCAGTACTGCTTTTAGTGTGTAGATGGACACAATCACCACCCAAGCTGCAGTGAAGCATCTCCTGTAGGACTCTGGAAAGTCTCACGCTGCTGTTTGACAATGGAGCCATAGTTGCATATTCTGCACACTCCTTTGCCCATTGGCTGGTGATTTTTGCAGGCTATCCATAGCAGTGGAACTGCATTTTGGGGAAGAGCTTATTCCACTGCGATGTAGATGGATGACTGCGCAGGACACCAAAAAATGAACTAGATTTCCTCAACTATGGTTTCTTTTTATTTATCCACCTGCCACTGAAAACCAATTATTTTCCTGATAATATTTCCTTTCATTCATGTTTAGGTCTTTTTGCTTTTCTCAAAGCACTGGCACTGGAAGTGACTTACGACAAGTAGATATTACAATACATTTCTCAAGTAATAAAAAACTGGTCTTTAATTAATTTTCCATCTAACTGAGTTTTGGGCAAGTAAACCTTGCCTAATTACTGACTAGGGTTTAAAGACCTAACCAATGGTGGGCACAATATCCAGTCAAATAAATTGTCTCAAGCCCAGTCTGAGCCCTACTCTGATTTCACAAGAATCGTTGTATGAAATAAATTCCATTACCTGGGGAAGAGACAAGGAAATACTGTAGATGTTTTATGTTGTTGTTTGAAAGCTGAGGAGATTAATGCTAGATCCTTTATTTTAGTGACACAGCACAGTAATGTGGGTTCAGACAGTTGGTTTATTGAAAGGAAACCCTTTTTTTGTCTGCATTCCAGGATTTAAAAGAAAAAATAGAACCTGGGATTAGAGCCAGACTGAGGAGAAACGATGCAGTCTGTCAGCAAGCCCTCAGGTAACAATATCATAATTTATAAATTCTACCAACAATAGGATAGTAATTAAAGATGTAAGTTTCCTTTTTCCTGTCTCTATTTTCAGCAAAACAGATTTCAGAATGCTAAACTGTTTGTGTGTGTCCCAAAGCAAGGATTTAAACCAAAACCAAAAATCTCAAAGAATTAAATCATACACAAGGGCTCCATTTTTGCTTCTGTTATGACTTGTTCTTCTTACTACTTATGCTGTAGTAGGCTAGTGGCACTCTGGACTTTCTGATTTGTATCACTGTTTGATCCAGAATCATTTTCTCACAAAGGCAAGTTGGGGCATTTTGTGGCTTGTTTTGATTTAAAATGAGGAGCACACTGGCCTGGATCTTGTTGAGTTCCTTAAAGTTTGTGAATATGCCTTAATGAGTTGCATCCCTGTTGTATCTAGTGTTTGGCCCATGAATTCATATCTCTTGGGCTAAATGAGTGAAGAATGGGGCTACACATGGGGAACAGAACAGAAATAATTGGCTGGTGTAACAGGACCTGCTTCCCCCAATTACAACAACCCTGATAATATCATACTCTTAACTGTGTAGGATCATGTTGATCAGTAGTGTGAGTTTACTGTTGGCAAGTGCTGGTGTTTCAGTGACAAACAAGTACTGCATTGTTTTTGTTGGGACTAATTAGAATATTTTCAATTCCTATCTAATTTCAGCTTATTTCATTTGTAATGGCCTAGAGTTATGGATGTTATTTTATGTAATGTTTCTATAGTGCACAGCCCAATGGGGCTCTCTTTATGATTGGAAATGGAGGGTAGTAGAGCAATAGTAAAGCCAATAATATTAATAAAACACTAATGATATCAGTTAATACTGTGGATCTTGTCAGCACTCATGAGTTAAGCAGTGTTGGACTAGTCTGATAGTTAAATGGCAGGCTGTCAGGGAACATTTCTGTTTAACAGATGGCACTGTGCAAGTGCCCAAGCATGGTGTTAGGACATTGTGTTTTACCAGGTTGCACCATAAAATTAGGGTCTTGACCACTTACAGCCATAAACAATAAATGCCATATAAAATAAATATACTGAACACAAGGCTTGACTGCAGGGCCAGCTAGAATCTGCAAAAAGACTTCTGACTGTTTGATACTTAATCTGATCTATATTAGCCAAATCAATCTTTGAGACTCTTTCTGCTAGGTCTCCTTCTGCAGTGTCCCTGGAAAAGGTTCCTTTCACCTTGCACATTACATCATTTCACATTGTTTCCCTGTAGTGACCCTTACTAGATCCTGCAAGTCACTGATTCTTTTTTTAAATAGTGAATGGTGTTGTCTCCCTACCTACAGATCTGACAGTTAAGCTAAACAGTACAATGTTCTTATGGCCTCCAAACCAAGGAATTTGCCTTCTAGCTTTCCTTGGGGAAATACTGGCTTATAACTATCAAGGTATTTGAAATGGATTTGTGACTCAAAAATGTGTATTTTTCCAGAAGGGATTTATTTGATTTTTACTTTACCATTTTCAGCTATCAACTATAACGGTCAATAGTGATTTCAATGACTTCATTTGCTTTCTTCTTCTTCTTTTTTACTGAATATCTCATGAAGAAAGAATAAGTGAGAGTAGAAAGTTGGGCAGTCTTTCCAACCATATCTCCTTTTGGAAAATTCTTCTTATCTTTCACAATAAAGGTAGAAAATCTGATTTTAAGATCAGTTTGCTTTTCTTCTTAGGCCTTGGAAAGTAAGGGAAAGAATTGTAATTTACCCAATTTATATCCTGACCAAATAGCCTGAACTGAACCTAAGCAGATGAGTAAGGGTTGTTTGGATTTACTGTTCCATTTCCTTGGTGGAACTCTCCACTTGATGACCTGAAGTGGGACTGGTTTGTCCCCAACTTAGGAACAACTGGGAGTACACATTGGTACATACAACCACTAGGATTGCCTCTGCTCAGCACATCCTGCAAAAGTGGAAATCACTTACACAAAAACCGGGCAAGTATCAAAATGCTTCTGATATTTCCTTATGCAGGTGATAGTCTTTTCTTCTTTCATAGCTTCCAGGCAGTATCCTTCAGGACTCATGTATATGTCTTTTCTCGAGTTAAAGAAGAAAATGCTAATGATTTTACTGGACAATTCTTGCAGTCATTACTGCATTGATGGTAAAAACCGGTATTCTCCTAGAACCACTTGTTTTGCTAATCTTACTTAGCCCAGCAGCTTAACCTGCATATAATTCAAAATATTTGAATTTAGGAAAGAAGAGGAAAGAGTAGGAATGTGTGTTGGTTAATGAAACAAAATCCTAAACAAATAGTGTCACAGGTTGTAATCATTTAAAGCTCAGAAAGATTTCTGGGAAGGCAATGAAATAAAAAATAATAGGTGAATTCATGAGGGCTGCTATCACCATGAACACCACCATGACCTCATCGACCTTCTCCCCAAACAGTGCTACTTATTCATTTCGGGATTCAGTTCACAGTCGCTCTCCTGGCCTTTAATGGAAGTGAATGACTTTGGGGTATAAGCAGGGCATGATTATAATACCATAATGAACTACCTCCTGCATGTGTATCCCTTACCTTGTACTAGAGGGAATTAGAATGACCTCAGCTGTATGTCATAGGCTGTTAGCAGTGAGCCCAGGAACGTGAGGATGAGCTTAGTCTTAACATGGGAATATGTAGTGAACTGGGGGCTGAACCCATAAAGGACCTAGGTCATGCAACATGCAATTTTTAGGTGCCTAACAGCTTAGTGAAATTCACAGTCCCCAGTGTCGCAGACAACACATGAAATGCAAGGAGTATGGCACCTAAAGATGAGCCCTTTAAAACCAGGAGGCTTTAGGCATCTCACAAAGTGCATATCAGACAAGAAGAGGCTGATTTCTTCTCTCAGGGACCAGGGGTCTCTTGAGATTCCTAATCACAAGGGAGCTAGCCACCTACCTTCGAGATAGGCTTTCCTTGTGAGGCATCATGTGTAGAAACAAATACACCTTCAACCTAAGTCCTTTTCAGGGAGCAGTTTTGAAATATTTCTCTTTTTTGATCTGGAGCAGAGACTAAAATTTTTTTGGCTTTGGGTTTTCTGGGTTTTTTTTCAGTCTTTTTTTTCCTCATCCAAGAACATTGCCCAAATCACTAAGTTATCTGACATGCTGGATGAAGTGTTCAATTGCTCCTAGCAAAGAAGTTAAACACTGTATATATAATTAAAGACTCAGAATTTGGCAGCAGATGAGTGAGATGTTAAGGATCATTGCAATGCTTAAAAATTGGATTGATTTGTCCCAAATCTCTCTGTAGACCTAACCCTAAAAATGCACAACATTTGGAGCCTGTGTCTAGCAATATTTAAATTTTGTGATGGTTGTAACAGTGGAGTTCTCTGAGTCGTGCAGCATTGCAATGAAGTCTTAGATGACCACTGTATTTGGCATACTTACCTAATTAGCAAAATCTCACTCTTGTTACAATACTGTAGATGACAGGAATTAAAATTATAGCTGGGTAAACCGAGGCACAGGAAAATTCTGACTTGCACAAAATCACATGGAAATCTCAGAAAACAATGTCTACAAATTAATCCCTTTTTATTTGCACATCTCTGTTCTCCATTTATATTAACTCACCATCTTTGCTATGTGCATGTCTGCAGGAAGGAAAAATATCTGAGACAATGGTTAATGGATGCCACATAAATCTGTAAGAGGTTCTCTCTCCAAAGGTCAGATACTCATGGAAATAAAATCAAATAACTTAACTTTTTAAATGGATGTTAGTTAGTTCATGAAAACAGGGCTGTTTGCAAGATACCCATTCCTGCCTAGCTTCTTGCTCTCAGGCACACACCCATTCCTGGAAATGTGTTCTCTCATGTTAGGAGCTCTGGTCTAACCATCCCAATATATAAGGTTATGAAAGGATTTGCTTAAGGCACTTTTATTTTTATCCAGGCAAGCAGTCAGAAGAAGAGGGAGGCAGTAAGGGGGAACAAAATGATCTTGGATTTAACATGGATGAGAAATGTGAAAATGCGTAACTCTCAAATGCTTGTGCTTTGGGAGACAGTACTACTTCAGCCTAAGAATGAATGAAAGAGACAAGTGATGTGCAGTTTCGTGTTCAGAATGAAGCAGTACAAGAAGAAAGGTTTGGACAAGGGATTTGACAAATAAGTTTGAGAATAATCTAATGGCAATGGACTGGGCAGACTATAAAGCAAATTGGCACTTTCCCATCTTCTCTAGTAAGGGGAAAAAACACTGTGAAGATAAGATGAAACAACTGTATCTGTTGAAGGGAGATTTCTGCCCAAAACATTAGGCCAACAAAATTTGAATCTGAATCTCACAAAAGCAATGCAAAGGAGAATAACACAAGGTCAATGTATTTTTCCAGCTTTCATTTCAGCTTTCTGGTCAGGCAGTGTGATATGTTAAAACCTTTATTTTCAGTCAGTGTTAAGTGAATGTGCAGCTAGAAATGCATCAAAATGATGATATTAAAGTAAAAAAATATCCCTTGGGAGCATGCCTCTGTACCTCCTCATCCCTCCAGCATAGTTAGAACTTCTCCTGGCCAACAAAGCCAATCTATAGCTATTATATCTCTTTGTCTCTTTTCATATCTCCTAATAGAAGCACTGTTGTAGCTGCTGGCTAGGAAATTAACCAAGTGAACTCTCCCTGTCTGTCTCTCCCTCTTCTCATCAAATTACTGGAAAAATTTAACAGTCTCTCCCTCTCTCCTTCTTTCCTTTTCAGGCTGGTAGCAGACTGGAGGGGCTTAGACTGAAACAATTTAACTCTCATATATCTCATTCTTCACTATAGTTGGTGGACACATCCTTATTCTCAGCCTTTGGGGGGAATGATGGGTAGACTGTGTAGTTACGTCCAGATGGTGATTCAGGAATCTGATTCATTAAGAGAAAAGCAAAATATAAAGCAGCAAAACTGAGAGGAAACCAGGGGATAAAGCAGTGGTCTGTGGGCATTTTTCTGAGGAATGTTAGTTTGGAGGAGGTTCAGGTTTATGGGAGAGTGCACAAACATTCCAGTTAGAATGTCTTATCCTACAGTTGCTACATGCATCTGGATAAATTAGTTCTCAAGCAATTAAGTAAACAAATATCTTGTTCCACCTGAGGGGTCCACAGACCTGTTTCATTTGGTCCACTAATTTTCAGTGGTTTCACACAGGCTGGCGTAAGGAAAATTACCTGTCCTGGCAGTTCCTGAAAATCAACAGCTGACAAATACTTGCTGGGACATCCATGTCTCAGGAATGTAGCCACTCATTCATCTTAAATGTGAGGATTTCCCCTGCTTGTGACTGACCAAAGGTGCTCATAGCCTCTACCCCAAACAGTTTTTGTCCCAAAACATTAAGCAAAACATGGAAACAGACAGCTTATGAAGAAACTTTTCATTCCTTACTAAAGGAGAACTTGATGGACAGTTTTTGTGAAATTGCAATTTTATTATAAATGCTCACAAATTGGCCTCAAAATATTTATGTGCAAATTGCAGTGCTTTAGTTTGTTGTTTTTTGGGTTTTTTTAAAAAAAAATTATTTCTAGTATATTAAAGGCAAAGTTCCCCTCAGGCCTTCTTGGCCTGAGGAATGTTGTATGGCGCAGTGACAAAAGAATAGTGGAAAATAAGCAAGTTGAAGTGTTGAAAGGCATGAAGAAGTCTGGCATTATTCTTCACTCATTCCTTTCAATGCCGTGATATCTGAGGTTGGACAAGACAGGCCCAATTAACTCAACTAAAAGGTGGGACAGATAATAGTAATGTGAGTGAGTTGCTGAGAGATTTATTTAATTAATGTTACCAAAAGACTTCAAAATCCTTAGCTAGATAATATTCTAAAAGTATCACATTACCTTCAATAAAGATTGCTTGCCAGCTGGGAGTGCCTGGTCATGATGCAGCAGTTACAGTGTTGCACAAAGTAGAAGGTATTTAACAAAGAGAAATAAGAAAAACCTTTTTGAATAACATATTTGAATTTTTAAAGAATTCTTTAGGCTTGTGACTACGTAGATCTACCACACTGATTGAGGAATCATTACAATTATTGCAATGCCTTAAAACAAGGGACAAACTCAGCATTTAGGCTCTTAATTAAGAACACTGAAAATAATACTTGTTCCTTCTATGCTCTAGAACCAGCTCTCTAAAATATCTCCCCAATATAAAACAAACTATTTTCCTTCTTTCTTTTTGTCCCACTACAAATTACAGTAGAACTCAATCATGAATAGATAGAACTGAATTTCTCAGTTACAAAAGCAAGCAGATGAGGTGATAATTGCTTTGTTTTGAAGGATCCCTCACTCAGTATGATGGCCTGAGAGTCACAGTGAATTGAGAATATTGATACAAATTCGGGAGTGCTCTAAAATTCAGGCCAGAGAGGTTTGTGTCCAAAGATAAAACATCACTTATGAAAATCAACTTCATTATTGTCTTTGTTTTAACTGGTGTTAGGAGGAGACCTGGGGTTTGGTCTCTGCTGTTGCCTTCAGCCCTAGATTTATTTAACTGGTTTGACCCTTCCTTATCCTTCAAGTCTCTCTAATTTTCTTGATTACTGTCTTGGGGCTAATCTCCCTTTCCTGGTCTTTCTGTTCTGCCTTGTTTTTCCAGTCTCAAGGTCTCTGGTGCAATCCCTCTTTCCATGGTTTCAAGAGGGCAGAAGCATCCTCCCAGTCATCCACCAGAACCTGGCAGCTGGTGTTGGTACTTCAGAGACAAACATGTAACTGCCATATGAAATAACTTCCTAAGGGCCAAATTCTGCTTGCATTAGTAATGCAAACAGTGCCATTAACTTCACTATGAATTGATGCTGTTAATTAAAATGGTGTTATTTTTCTTTTATTTGTGGTTCTTTTCAAAAGTCATCAAAAATCAGAAAAAAACCCCAATGTAATAACATCCTACAAATTACTTTAATTATGGAGTAATATTAAAAGGTATCTAAAAATACATTAAATATTTTCCTCATGTTATTCCAGAATTGCAATGCTGAGGTTGCCAGAGCACAGTTACACTGTTGCAGTGCAAGGATGAGGGATCAAGAGACACTTATATTAAGTTTTTCTCCAAACTATATAAGCTTCAAAACCCCATAACAACAACAAAACAACACCTCCCAAACCCCAAACCACAAAGAGATATTTAACTGAATTTTTTACATACTGACAAGGCACTTAATTCCAGATTTTACAACGTGTTAACACTTTTTTGCTTTTTTTTTTTTTTCCTGCCTAGATTAAAATCCAAGAATTAGAATCTTGTGTTCTTGGGATGAATGATGTGTGCTTGCTCCTGCCACAAGATTCTGGCAATACTATACAGCTACCTATCCATAAAAATTCAGTTTTGCTTCAAGGGTCTCAAAAATATTTGAAAAAACCTAATGAATATTAGACTTTGTGATCAAATGATTGATTTTATTCATATGTAACATAGAAATAATTGAAATGTTCATGCAAAAGTATAGTGAGTTGCCTAAATTCCTGTGATAGAAAGAGTAAAACACAGCTGTCTTAATATGGTGCATCCATTGGCTATTTCACCTCACTGTACTAATGTCTGCTATATTTGGGACACAGCAATCTTGTGGTGATCTTCAGCTAAAAAAAACCAAAACCAAATCAACAAAAAAAACCTGACAAAACAAAGCAAAATACCCAAACACTTCAAACAAGCTGAGGTTCATCTATCCATCAGCAACACCTAAGTGGTGTTAGCATCTGATGTCAAGTGCATAAACGTTTCTGTGGCACAGTATTGTACCCCAGCCACAAATGAAAGTTGCAAATTAAATATGAGTGAACAGAATAATATAACAGGGGTTTGGTTTTTTTTGCCTACAGATGATCAAGAAAAGCCTCATTGAGAGGAAAACATCTAGTTTGGTTCTTAAAATGACACTTGGAAACAAATATCACAACTCCAATAAGCCTGAGAATTAAAGTCAATGCAGCATAAATAACAAAGGCCATCAAAAGATAAAAGTTATGCAGAGAAGAAAAGCCCTAAAACAAGATAATGCTTTTATTTGTCTCTCCCAAACTATATAAAAATCTACCAAATTAGAAGGTCTAATATGATCAAGTATTTCCTTCCAGTTACGTACATAAATATTTCCAGCATTTCATAATATTCCCCTTTGATTCTATATAAAAATGAATTTGATTCCTGCCCCCTAAAACTATCATTGATATTGGTTTAATTAGAAGCTTCCGCGAATACATCAGAGCCATGCAGTCTGAAGAGGGAGTTGAGGAAATCAAATGCAGAAACATAGAAAAGTTTTGCTGGGACCTTCTTGACTCCTGAACAGTCCACTGCCCTAGGCACGATTGGTGGTGAAACATCACAATCAGATTCACTGAACAATTTCCATAGTGCTGAGCTCAGAGTAGATTTTCAGATAAATCTCAGAAGAAGAGCTGCAGGAGTTCTGTGCTTTCTGTTTCTACATTTAATGTAGCTCAGGTGCATCTGTAGCACCTGAAGCTCAGGTGCATCTCTGTGACAGATTTTTCAAGAAGATGATGTATTTTATATGTATAATATGCTGTATGATGGGTATCAGCTCCCGATAGAAGGTCTTATTTGTAGGCTTTCACATTTGAGGATTTTGGGATGGCCATGCTGCAGAGCAGAAAATAATACAACTGTAGTGGGAACACCTGTGTTCCTGAACTAAAACTTCCTCTCTAAGACTTGGATCTGGGCCACAGACTAAAATAGTGGGGGATCAAGAAAGTCTGTGGGGATAGGTGCACTGGATTTTTAAAAGCCCTTCCTCTCATGACAAACTCACAGATGCCAATGCTGCAGAACAATGGTTAAATGCTTATTTTATGCCATTTCATTTTTACCCTTAATTCTATTTGAATGCAAGATTTCAAATAAAGACTTGGAAAACTTTACCTGAAAGAGGAAAAAGCTATAAGCCGTGAGAAAAAGAAACCAGATTTCCACTGGAGACTGTTTAACAACCTGAACTAGAGCTGTCAGCACCATGAACCTACTGCTATAAGATCATGCAGCTCTCTTGTCAGATCCCAGAGTATTTGCATGCTGTGCTTTCTGCCACATCTGAAATACTTATTCTTGATCTGGTTTTATTTCAATTCTGTTCCATAAGAACCACATTTTCTTTTAGCAAAACAGAAGATATTTGTTAGAACATTTTATAATTCTTTATTTAAAATGGCAAGATATTCAATTCCTTCTTGGATATTAAACATTATCCTCATGGTTACAGATGAGAGAGGCACATGTCTCAAATTCAAGATTAATCCTTTCCTCAGGTGATATATATAAAGGGAAATTTCCAAGGTTAAGTGTACATCCTATGCAGTTTTAGCTGATTACAGTTTTATGAATGCAATTTTAAGAGGTGCTTAATTCCCACTGAAACCATCAAAAATTTCCATCTACTGTGCACACCTCACTGCTACAGAGACTGTTTTTCAAATGGACCTTTATTTTCAGCAAAAAAAAGGAGCTGCAGTTCTCCCATAGCCAATCTATGGGAACACACCAGCTTTATAAATTTACCCTCTCCTTTACCTCATGAACCCAGGTAAATGTGGAGGGCTGATCAATAAATAAGCAAGCAGGGATTAGAGCACCTAGAAAGCGACAATGAGAAACTTGGCTGATGGTGCTGGTTCACTGAAGTTATAGTCACCACAACAGACAAAACATGTAACTATTTTCAGTCTCTACCCTCTCAGCTCCATTTCCCCTCACAGGTAGGCCATGCAGCAGTCTATTTTAGGCATTACAAAATCATTTCCAAGGTGGGAGGGACTTGTGGAAAATTACACCATATTCAGAGGGGACAGACACAGTCTGGCAGCATCCTCCCAATTCTGGAGGGGGTAGGTGTCTAACTCCTCAAAAAAGAATATATTTGTGCAGGTTAGGATTGTGTCTACCCCCATATGCTCAATAAAATCAGCCAGAGGAAGTGCTGAGGGGATTTCAAGCTACATCTTTATCATGGGTTAGTAAAGTGCCGAAGGCAAGTGTAATCAACCTCATGATTCAAAAGAGAAATGACTCAGATGAAACAGACTGTAAAGGGGATTTTTTTCTTGGAGGACTCCCACACAGGACCCTATGGTTCTCCCATACTTCACCATGAAGTGAATAGTGCTCCCAACAGCTAGAATCTCTCCCACAAAAAATCCTGTGTTATTTCCTGTTTTCTTCAAGCCCCAATTCTGTGAGTGCTTATATGAAGTTGTAACCTGTTTCTAGCTGGAATGGCAGCACAGATGATTATTTTGGGTAAGACTGCAGATAGCAGAAACTCTCATGGTGCTGTCTCCCCCACAAGTAATTTTCTTTTTTCCATTCAAGCATCCTTTTCTCCTTGCTCCAATATTTACTCCAGCCCTTCTATTTCCCAGGATGACATCTGCCCTGGGATCTGTGTATAAAGTTCCTGAACTGTACGTAAAGTCATGACATTATAATGTAAGAACTTTTGACATTCACAGAACTCATTTACATTTACAAGCATCATCCAGAGAATCCCACAAAGCTCAGTGAGCTGCCGTGGAGAAGTAAGTGTTTATCAGTCTGGCCTGTTTTACAGGTGAGGAAACTGGGACAGAAGTTTTCCCAAACCCGACAGAAAGCTTTGTCCAAGGCCAGCTAGTGAGCCAGAGATGGAAAGAAGAGGATAACACGGGAGTTACTGACTCCAGCCATGTTGTCACTGAACCAGTCAACTCTGTTTCAAAATGAATAAGCTTTTTGGTTATAGAACTTAAATGTCTCAAAATCTGATAATTTCAGCAACTCTGTTCTTTACTACTTTCAAAAGGGAGAGATTTCTGATGTTCCAGTAAGTGAAAATATCTCAGAACTCCCTCTACCAGGTAAATACCTGTAGTGGCAATAAGATTGTCCTTTCCAGTGGGTGGAAGTGGTAACAGAGCCAAGAAAGATCTATTCCTTGTTGAAGTAATTGAGGATAGCAGGTACAAGAGGCCAAAAGTGTTCAAATGCTAATAAGAATGCATCAGGAATACGTACAACATTTAACAATTCACAGAAATGCAAGGTTATTGAGTTCTTCTGAGTATTGTAATATACAATGAGTATCTTAATGGCCTAAATTAAACAATTTTTTCTCTGCATTTATTAGTTCTGATGTATCATCTTTTTCCAAATTCCAAGAATACACTGTCTTGCAATTGAAATTTGTGAATGGTGTGTGCCACGGGCATTGGGTGACTAGAATCTCAGTTCCTATGTAATTTCTCTTTTCAGTAATGATGTATTGAAGAGACAGTACACAGAGCCAGTGTAGGAGGTCGAGTTTCTCTCATAGTTACAACTCAGTTACAAAGTCAGCAGTACCAGAATCTAATGTTTCTCATGTTATCCAGGGCTTGAAAGTTGGGGATGTCTGCTGGCATCAGTTTTTCTTGCAGGATCTCTGCCACTTGAAGTGGTAGATTCCCAGCAATGTGTAGCTTTACTCTTGTGTTTTACTCATTACTGGTCTAGAAGATAATTTTCATTATATGATAGTTACATCAATTTTTTTGCTAGTGCATAAAGAAAAAGATTTTACATGCTACTTTGAACTCCAATGGCAGATTATTTTTGTTGCCTAGAGAAAGTTTTGCGTAGTTTCATTTCCTGTAAAATGGAGGAGCATAGTACTACAAAAATACTGCAAAGGGAAAGCTCATGATATGTAATTAATTTTTTACAGATCATGAATCTTAAGTGATATTTCCTTCCAGAGTATAGTAATAATATTGTTATTTAACAAGGACTTGAAGAAAACTTCTAACTTATTTACCTTCTGTGCCTCTTAACAAACACATCCCTGTCATCACCACCTCTTGCTTCCTTATTCTCCTCTTCCAGTTTGCAGTGTTTTATATGTCCTAAAACCCATATGCTGGCTTTGACCCTGAAAAACACAAACCTGATCTTTCTGATGTGGAAGGTTCTAAGTGAGACAAAAGCTTAAGAAAGAGGAGAAACATTAATGAACAGAGGAAACAGCCAAGAACAGCTGCTCTAAATGACTGTGGAAGACAATGAACCTGGTTTTGGGGTGGCTGTTTTACTGTCATCCCTGTGTAGAGTGGTACAGCCTCTGATGAGCCATGAGGCTTCACGATTTTCCTGCAGAAGGCATTTCTCATAAGGTGAGCCAAAGTAGTCAGCCCTAGTGCCTCTGGCCACCCTCAACTCCTGCTGGCCACCAGGCAGGCATAAAGCAGATAAGGAAGCTGACAGATGCAGGAAATACATGATCCATATTAGAAACATTGCTCTGTGTCCTACCTCGTGTTTTGCCCCCTCTGAAAAAAAATTCCTGCTTACATCCCAAGGGAGAATTTCCCTGTAATAATGGGAGAAGAGGGATGCACATCTCCCTTCCCAAAAGTCCACATCTGATTCAACTTCAGTGAACTGCACACACCTCACTCAGCTTTCCCATCAGCACTATAACAATGAGTATGCAAACAACCCACTGGGCTGAGCAGCAGCTGCCAAACCCAAGGGTGTCCTGATATGGCCCTACAACAAAAGACATCTCACCACCACTGCTGCTGTCAAAAAGTAAGGAAAGCAAAATCACAGGAAGACGTAAAAGCAGGAAAATCACAGGACGAAACAAAAATAACAGCCAAATCTGATTTTCTGTTGATTTATGAGGTAATATTAATATTTGGAAATGCACCATTGGCTCATAGTAGGCTGAAGAAAATTCAATAGGCCTATATTCTTTTGTAATCTAAGATTCTGTCAAAAAATGCAAAACTTTGTGAAATTGGGCAGGTTTTGCAACAATTTCATTTAGGGGAAAAACCAGGAAACTCTTCTGATGATGCCAAAACATCCCATTCCTACATTTTTGGAATGAAACACTTGGACTTGTCACTTGAAAAAAACTCCAACTTTAAAAAATTCAGATAATTTGTGTATCAACATTAAAAATTAAGCAAACACTATAATGTGAATGCCCTGAAATTATTACTTTCTAATTATTTAACTTCATGGAGAGTTTGACAACAACTTAATTTTTCCTCAAAGTCCAAACTAGTTTTGAATTCTTGAACTCCTTTGTGAGGTAGAATATCTTTTTTCTGCCTAGTGTTAATATTTCGCGAGGGGAAATGTTGTCAAAACCTGATGAATAGGAGAACAGGGCAATTGTGCCTCTGAAGCTTAATTGGTGTAGATCCATTCAAGTAGGGATTTCAGACCCTCTGTAACTTGTTTTCTAGGATAATGAGATGCACAGAAGGGAACCTAGATTTATCTGAATGAAAAATTGTATGAATCTGGTTACATTTTATGGCAAACTGAGACTTAGTTTTGGATTTCTCATGAAAACTTATTGGAAGTTTATGTGAAAGCAAGTTTTGCATTACATACTAATGTCCATCCAAATGTTTTGGCTTCTAACCCCAGAGGTGAAAACTTGTTTCCACTGAGTGGAATTTAATCAGGTTTGAATGAATTCTAGTCCCTGTTTTTCCACTTGTCCCTTTGTCTTCTCCTAGGTTTTTTTTCTGTAGTGCTATCTGATACTGGTGTATTTCCCATTCCTGGGTGTAAAATGTTCTCCTCCTCCTGCCTGCAATCATTTGAAACAGACAACCATTTTCTGCCTACCTGAATATCCATGATTTTCCATAAATAACCTAAAAATAAGAATTAAAAAGCTTTGTCTTTTGATTTTCTGAGTGTTACCTCCGTCTTATTATTGTTTCTTTTAGTCTTCAGTAAATGTTTTATTTAACACAGTAAAGCATTTTGGGATAGCCTTTATATGATAGAAATTCTAAAAATGGATTTACATTGTGTTGTGAATGATGATACTTAAACTACTCATATGCCTACATTCATCCTCTCAACCTCTATTCCTTTATAAGCAGAGAATGGAGCATACTTAAGGAAAACAAGATTCATTTCCTTAAAAACCTCCAAGCTAACGCATTGTTCTGTTTGTTACTGTGGTTTCTGTGTGAGGAGAGGCAGATGGATAACAATGTGGGCGCTTCTAAAGCAAAGCATTTCCAAAGCAATACCCACATCAGTGGCTGTTTTCTACACCAGCTCTGTCTTCCTTCCTCTTCCTCTTTCTGCTTGATTCATGACGAACTGTGAGACCCTATGCAGCAGGAAAAGATAATTTGCCCACATGGTGGAATTTTACTGCTCTCAGAGTGTGGTAAGATGTGGCCACAGTCTGTACTGAACCTGCCTCAAAGGCCAGGGGAAGCTGTGACCTACAGCCACCTGCAGGGTGTGAAACGAGGTGACAGAGAGCCCTGAGACTGCTTACCACAGGGACAGCAGTGACAGCCAGCAGTGGGCACTGCAGTGACAAAACAGCAGGAACCACCCCTTTCAGGGGACAACACAGGTGTGCAAAGTCCAGTGCACAGTCCTGACACACAACATCAAGTCCTCCGGCTGGCCAGTCATTCATACAGCCAGGTAAACTGGTGTGACAGTTGTGTATGGGACTGCACTTTTCTACCCCATTTCCTCCAGAGCAAAGAAAAGTGGAGAAAAACAATGGCAATGGCTTTGACTGTCCCTTCATCAGCTCACACAGAGTGGAAGAATCCTTGAACCAGGGCTACCTTGGTACACTTGTGTGTCTGAAAAGAGACAGAAGCTGTGTATATGGTACTCTTAAAACCAGTATATTGTGTCTGTGGTTAGATCCTCCGAAAATCAGACAACTATTATGAAGCAGACATAAATTTTGATGCTAAAAGTCTACCATCTAAAAATCTGTGTCTTTTAGTGGCTTGAAAATTAAGAGACTTCTTTTTTAAAAGCATGATCAACAATGTGTGTTACCTAAATCAGTCTCCAAGATCTTGTCACTAGCTAGACTAATAATCCAATACTCTTTCAACAGTCTTCAAAATAATGGACATATTTTCAGCTTTCTCAGGTCGGGCAACTTATCAAAGAGAACTATGTGGCTCCATGCAGAGCTGCAAGTGATTCTTAGCAGCTTACCCTACAGTACCTCATGCAGGGACTTGTGCTACATTCCCGTGGATTATGGACTTCATCAGAATCTTTGAAATGAAGTAGCTATCCAATATATACAGGGATCTCACAGGCGGCTAAAACTTTATTGACACTGGGGAAGTGCACACGTTTATTTATTAAATAAGAAAATGTCTTGTACACATGCGCGGAGACACATGAACACACACATACCATCAGGGTACATGGGGATAAGGAAATCTGTGACATTATCACCTGAGGTAGAAGAGATGAGGGAAAGAGACTTCCATGCACTGCACTTATTTTACCCCTGTTTTTCATTACGTGGATAACCTTAGAACTGTTCTTGTTAGCATTTAGAAAAAGGGAAAAATCTAGCCTCCTGCAGGGGAGCTATTATTGCTAGACTGTACTAGCATTATCTTGCTTATGGGGGGGCATATTGTTTATGCAGTCTATTTATCAGTGTAGGAATATATCTACCAATATAGCAATATCTCTGCAGTATTGGCATACAAGAATAAAAGAGTTTTCATGAACACAGAGTTCCTGCCTGTAGCATGTACATCTGAGATACTAAAGGATTATTTACCTATCATTAAGATATGGATTTTTTTATCTAGTCCAGTTTTTCTTGCAGCAGAAATCATATTAAACTCTCTAGCTATTATATCTAACATCCATTGGGCACCTTTTCATTCTGGGTAACCTAATATAAATGAAGAAAATAAATCCACAGCAATTTGTTGAGGCGCCTTTTTCCCCCTGCTCCCCTCCTCCTTTTCCTGAATTAAATTCACATAATAAAATCCTAGGGTTGCATTTCACTCACATTCGCTTCAATTAACGTGCATGACTTTGTATGAAATTTTTAATGGAAGAAAAAGCTAAAACACAATATTCTTAAAGCATTGTGTAGGGTAAAAATGCTGCATGCAACACAATGTGCTTATGTGTCACACAATAGTCAGATGGGCTTTAAAATTCAGTGTGAGCCCTTCCAGTGCTCCATTTCTCTCATCTTCTCCCATTATAGGATGTCTTTTAAGAGATTTTAGTGATTTTAATTTAATGAAATATTATTCTATAATGTTGCTTTAGGAAGTGTTTGCTTGTCTGAAACAACCAGGGGTAATAATAACAAAAGCATTAATAACAGTAGTCATATAATGGTTGAAAACTGCACTCAGTCAAGAGATTCAAACGCAGTATTTTTTTTTCTCTTGGATAATGGATTTCTGTTGAATGGTAAATTTATTTTTTTTTTAAGATTGCTCTTTATTTAAAATTTCCCATTTCTGCTGAAAGACAAAGGGTAGATTGGATACTGATAGAAGAATTTCATAGGAAAATTGTAAACAATGAAAAGAACTGGTTTAGTAGTATTTTCCACTAGGGAGAAAATATTTTCTGAGAATAGCATGTGAAGAGTAGGTGTAAAAGTTGGCTTCATTAATCCATTAACTCTACGTGCAAATCAGATCACTTACATTGCCTTTTTGGTACCCCAGTTTAGTGTATCTCCTACCTCTCCAAGGTGAGTCAAAAAAGTAATACTACAGAGACACTGGGGTACTTATCATACTCTGCCTCCTTTCTGAAACTTCTGGTGTTCAGCATCTCAGGGCAGCATTGGGGGAGCAGAGGGAGAATGAAGTTACTCCCATCTTGCTGCACACAAGACATTTGAAGCTAGAAAATAATCCAAATTGTCTCTTCTTGCATCTCATCTTAGGCTGGCTGTAAAATTATCCTGAGCCATATAAAGGAATCATTGACTGTGTTTAATACCACTGGAGCAAGAAGGTGTTGCAATTAGAGTCAGAGGCATCTGTTCCTTCATGTGAATAACATGGAAGTAGGTATCTTTTATAGTCCATGGATTCATCTGCAAACTCATGAGTTTTTCCAGCTAGATATCTCACATGCTGACTTCAACCCACCTGAAGTAAATCAAAGGGGTATAACTGCATGTTATTTTGGCACTGTCCTGTTGGGTGGTTCCCTATTTAATTCAGTCATATAAGAGTTTCGGCCCAGGTCCTTCCCAGAGTGCCCCTTTGAATCCTCCTGGAAGAATGGTGCCAATAACCAGGATGTTACATGGACCAAGCACCTCCTGAGAGACAGCGAATCAGGTCTGCACAAGTCACAAGAGAAAAAGGGGACCAGAAAACAGGGTTGAAACTCAGTGGTACCCAGGGGATCAAATGAGTTTTTTCCTTCAATTACTGGAAGGATCTATTTGTTCTTTATTGACCTTTCTTCATCCTAATCCCTTTTTCTTTTGTAATATATTTAAGAGAATGAAGTCCTCCTAATAAGGTTGAATTGGGAAAATTAGAGACTCCACTGACTTATTTAAGGGCATGTGTCAACCTAAAGGTTAACTTATCTCAAACCTCTCCTGCAATACAGTCATATCTCTTATAATAACTAAACACCACTGAAATACTGCAGTGGAGTCTTGTGTTCTACTTTTATAGATTCATAATACACATACAATGATACTATGTTTATTCATTCTGTTTATTGGTTGGAACATGATTTTTAATGTGTAACATAAAAAGAGGTTTTCAAGTTTAATTGGACTGTCAACCCCATCATGCTCATCTTTATCTCTGGCCGCTTTTACTCCCAGACTAGCATTTTTTATAGGATATCCACACATAATAAAGCATCCAAACAACTTTTTCACATCATCTTCAATGAATTCAGAGGATGCAACAGTTTGCACACTCCTCTGCACACATTTTATTAATCCCACTTTCATTCTACAAGGCTAAAGTGAATCATGTCATAAATATCTGTCTTGCACTCATGAGTTGATATACTATTTTCTTCTATGATCCCCTCTCTCAACTTGTAGCTTAAAAATCTGGCAAAAAGTATTCCATGTTCTATTTTCTCACTTTAGTAAAATTTCAAAATGTTACAGAAAATCCTGCTCCAAAACTGACATCTCTGAATTGTATGGTGTTATTTTTAGAAAATCAGAGAATATGATTATGTACAATAAATATATAAGATCAAGCTCAAATCTGGCATAAAATAGACGCTGAAATAAGTGGATATATACCATCTTGCACTTATCAAGGCTCTGGTCCAGAGAACATGGTGCTGAAATCTCTTATAGCATTATATAATTTTCAGACCCATCTAACAGTGATTTTAATCAATGTCAACTCCATGTCAAGTGCCTTATTTTTGGAAGTAGACTTGTAAATATTCACGGAGTTCAAACTGAATCCATATGCAACTGTGTGCATGATATTGAGGGTGTGTAAACCCAACACAAACAAGTGTAACCAAATACAAGTGTTTGTGAACCCTATCAGCCTTTGCTGACCACAAAAGTGAAGACATTGATTTCCTAAGCTGGACAAAATTGCTGTTCAAAATCAGTTCCACCAGACTACATATCTATGATGAAGCTGTCTTCTGCCCTTTTCCTTACCCACACATCTTGTCACAATAAAGATCGGGGTACTTCGTGTCATCATTTGTAATTTGATGCTGAATTATTGGGATATGAAAATATACTACCCTCTTTGTAAGAGGATTCTCCTTTTGCTATATTCTTTCCTGGAATGCTTGTTTTTCAGCCAGTAGGCCATCAACAATCGATGTGAGACTCGGTCATCGATGACATATGTGAGAGTTACTCTGAGGAGACCATACTCATCTTGTGGTCAGATTTGTATTTAGATTTCAAGCTTGAGAGCAAAAAAACTCAGAAATTTTTATTTTTGGTTCAATAGCCCAACATTTCTTTAGACTGTTCTCAGCAGATTTTTGGCCCTGCGTAGTGGCATGTGGCACAAACTGACTTGTGATATTTTTTTTCTGCTTTGGATGTCGGAGGTCTTGTGAGATCATCTGTTTTTTCCTAAAATTCCTGCCATCTTGAGCCAAAACCTCATGAGAATAGTTGTTCTTGGAACATTTTTTTAATATGAAAACCAGAATGAGAAAAGTAGGCCTCTCTTGGTTTTGGATTTGCCCCACAACAAAACCCAATACTTTGTTTAAATACACATATTCTGATCTGAGGTCTCCTTGCTACCCACTCCCCCTTAATAAGCATAAAAGGGTTTTTAATTTCAGAATATGTTTTAAGGCTGTTCTTGTAACAGATTTTGAGTGGCATAATATTCCATGGGCGCTCTCTAGACTTCTTGACTTCTTCCTATTTACTGTTTTTGGTTTTGCTGTTTTTTGATTGGTTATTTTTGGTTCTTTAATTAAGTGGTACGTGTTACAATTAATACAATACCTGTGACTGCTTGTGTAGCATAGCGTTTTACACTTCCACCACTGAAAAGCAAATAAAATATTTTTATTGTTATCTGTTATGTGTTAGCTATTGTTTCTTACAAGGTAATGAGAAAAAGACATGCAAAGTTTTAGAGGAGAGACTAGAGAAAACTGACAATAGATCATTCTTAATCAGACAGCAGAAGCTAATGCCATAAGAGATATATTTGAACAAGAAACTAATTTTTATAAAGGATTATGCTATGTACATAGATAACAAGACTATCAAAATGTAATTTTACTCTATAAAAGAGGTTTTGATGTAAAAGTAGAATCTGTGAGTTAGCCAGTCTGAAAGGAAGAAATTTTTATTTCTGGGGGATATTTCTTTCCACAACTATTATTTATTACAGAGCCTTTCTCTTTAAATGAGATCTTACATANAGGGATATTTCTTTTCCTCTCTTTAAATGAGATCTTACATAAAAATCCATTGAATTAGCTAGACACGCCTGATCCACAAGTTCATTTTTCAGATTCCTATATGAAAAACAGGGGAATTCTCATTAAATGACCAACAATCCTTTCCAAGCCAAACTGCCTAGGACTTACGTACTGAAGATGGTCAATCCACCTTTTGAGATGTATTTGACTTCCTGGGCATTCAGGTGCACCTCCTGTGCTGGGTGTAGCTTCTCTGACCACTTGGAGGTGCCTGATGACATGGAGGGTCTTTTCTAAGCCAAATCCCCAGCTCCAGCTGATGGCATCCCGTAAGATCAGACACTCCTCTGTGGAGGAATGGGTCTGGTGTCATGGTCAGTTCTGCTCCCTAATCAGGTCCCAGAACTTCCCCACCCTTTGGCCCTTCAAGAATTTCAGCTTAGGCTGTGAAAAAAAAAAAAACACCAAAAAACAAAAAACAAAAGCAAAACCAAAAGTAAAAACAAAGGAAAAGCAAAGAAAAAAAAAAGGAGCTTTGTATGTCAAGGAAGTTAAAATCTTTCTTCTAAGCCATAATTACCAACAATCTCAGCCATTGTTCTGTAATGAGGTTTGATGTTTTAAACTACAAAGACACACATCTATGATACAGAACAGTGTTGCTGGGTTTTGTGTGTATTTCTTTTAATTCTAGAAATTTTTTTTCTTTATTTGATATAAATCTGAAGGCAGGAACTCATTGTAGATACACAAGTGCATGCAGTATGGACATATCAAAAGGAATTAATCTATACAGGTATAGATAAAAGAAGCAGGAATAAATGTATCTAGGCAGTGGGTATGAGAGAAGACAAAAGGCAGGGAAGAAGCCAAATACAAATAAAAGAGAATATGAGAAGACTGTTGTATTAGGTTAATACTATGAGAAATGAAAGTATTTTAAGATCCTCAGATGTAAGATAATATGTAAGTATAAAGCTTTTGGGTTTTTTTGTCTAAAATTTGAGTTGAACAAATGCAGTCTGAAAGCAGCTCCTAAATATGATTATATGATGCTATGGACACAATTTCTGCCAGGTATCATGAATTTCAGTGTATTGCTGTGTTATTAAAAGCAACCAACAGCGTGAACCTGCTGTATTATTAACATGTTACATTAGCCATAATAGTTAATCCAGTATTCATATTCATATTGTGGGCTCTTCTTCTAAGAGAGAGTAACAGCTTTCTAAATGCTTTTAAGATTTCCAGGAATAAAATTAAAGCATTTTTAAGTACTTGTTGGAAATTGTGTGCAGAATTCTGAATAAGGGAGTTATTGCATTGTATCAGGACCCTTAAGAGATTCAGCTGAGAAATAAATTATGTAAACAATGCAATATGTGTGTGTGTCTACAGCTGTATATCAATATCACCTATATCTATGTATACAAATATCTTTATCCTTTTCTGTCAGTCTGGAATGTGTTTTACTGGAGACACTGAACCTTTCAAAAGAGATGCAAGACATGTTTTTAATGTTGCTTTAGAATTCAGAAGCAAAACAAAAACTGGATAAATACTTCATTACATTTTATAAACAATCTGCTTTCTGATAATTATTATGGAGCAACTTTTCATTCTTTTTAATGAAGTTTGACTCTGAATGTGTATGTGGGAAATTAATTTTGGTGAAAGAATTCAGTTCAGAGTAATGTATCCTAAATGAGATTTGTTGAAACCCACACGGTGCCTGCAGTTACAGCGAGAAGGGCAAGTGCTGATGGAGCAGAGGGGGACAGGTGCCAGTCAGAGGCTGCAAGGACAATCTACCTCTGCCCCTTGGTTCTGAAGGGAGTTGTACCAGAGCCACATGAAGGCCCCACATTCAGCTTGGCTGCAGGTTCAGAATGGATTTTCTCTCTGCAGCTGCTCCACACTCCACTTGCATGAAGTCCAAACATCTGGGTTTAATGTGAATGGAGTGGATTTCAAGCTTAATTCTTCTCTTTGTGTGTGTATGTGTGTGTGTGTGTGTGTGTGTGTGAAATAATCTTTCTAGAATACTTTATTGCTTCCCTAAATCTTTCATTAGTTTTGCATCCTTACAATTTTGCTATGAAATACACAATCAGTAATGAGCCTTGTCTCCTGTCCTGTTTCCTGCTCTGCCTTCAGAACATACTATTGTTTGCATTGTCTGGAAAACAGATTGAAGACCTAACTGAAATACTGTTAATCATCAACATTTTTTTTCACAACTTATTCTAACATAGGTGTTTCAGGTGCAGAAATCCCTGCTGATAACTGCTTGGTTTTTTTTAAAGAGGAATAACAGGAAAAAAATCATTTATAGGACCATAAATATTGATTTTTGAGCTCTCTCTTGGCAGTGTTATATGTCCCTCTCCATTTATGATGTTTTATGTCTTATATAGATTGGGCACAATATTAAACCTCATGTGAGAGAATGGAAGAAAAAAAAGTAAAAATCAGGGAGTAAATAGCTGGTTTGCTTATCATGCCTCCAGTTTGATTTTGGTAGGTTCCGGAGAACACAGGTGTAGGATACTGAATTATAGCAAATAAAAGACTAAAACATAACAAAGCTACCTGAGGGTTTGGCTGAAGTCCCTGTGCAAACTGTGATTAACTGAATACCTGCCCTGGAATGCTGGTTTGGCAAGAGGTTATACACACATGAATGAATCTGTCTGCATACTTAGACACTGCAGTTAAACTTCTTTCTCATGAAAAAAAAAAAAAAAAAAAGGGGGCTATTTCTGAAGTTGTTGAATATGGAATATGGTTTGAATCTGTCTGTTTTAATTTAGGCTCATCCTCAGAAAAAAAGTGGGGTGACAAGTGTCCTACATGTATAAGAAAGTGGGAAGAAGAGGAGAAGCAGCAGTCAAAGACATGTTTGGGTGCATGAAGACAGCTAGGCAGCATTTATTCCTAAAAATCAGTGTTCCTCTGGGAAATGGAGGCTGATCTCAGTGTAAAAGGTTGAAGATCTATTGATGTAGATTTACCTGAGTTTATGTCTCAAAACCTACCAGACCAGCAGTGAACTTGTCACACATTAATGGAACTTAACAGATAATATACGGAATATACTTACAGATACAGTGGATTAAACAAGAGCCTAAGGGAGCTGAAAGTCAGTGGTCTGTGATCACATGAGAGTTTTCCCAAGTGGAAAGACAGAGTAGCACACTAGTAAAAGTCTTTTCTGCTGCAGTGACACTACTGATGTAGATAGAGCCTTACTTATACTAACATCCCCCTTTTAGAGGACTAACTGTAAATTACAATTCAGGCTAATATAAATTAATCCAGGCTTAAGATGTCTGGACAATGATTTTGTATTAGTGTCCATTGGACTGGTTCCTATATGGTCTAAAGTTGCATATGACTGTGGGGACATGGTAAAGTCAGAGGAGAAAAGTCATTGCTTGCTATTAAAGCAATTACCTTCTGACTTTATTTCCTGTCTTTTTACTTTCTGTTTTGTCACTTTCCATATATATGACATATGTGCTAATAATTTGGATCCTGGACATTAGCCCTACATGTGCAGGGTAAACCCAAAGCCATTTTACTCCCTTTCCTTGCTTCCATTACAGAGAGTCAGATGTCCATTTCCAGCTGGGAACACCACAGCAAATGTGTCCTGCACAGAAGAGCACATGATAGTCCTGGATGCCTCTGGCTCACATGATGTGAGATGGTTAGAAATTTCCCCTGCTTTTCTTTATGCAGACATGTTGTGCATGAACTTGCAGAGGAGAGGGACCTCGCCCTTGATTTATAATCAAGTCATGAGCTCATCTATGCTCTAAAAGAGTCTATTGTCCAAATCTTGCTAGTTTTTCTCCAGGAAAGTTTTGCCAATGTGTGGAGAACGGGCCCCAAAAATGAGTCTTTCTTCTCCCACATTTAAATGATTTCTGACCCTTCCCTGATTTTATTCTTTTGAGTTCCTCACCTTTTTTTTTTCCTAATTTCCCTGGAAATTTAAAGTTTCTCAACAGCAATTATTTTTTTCTGTGCCAGCATGTGGGTTCTGGTACTTGCTGCAAACAGGGGGTGAGAAAAAACATTGCCCCAAAGCTGCTACATCAGATAACCTGATTTTTAATTTATTTTTGTGTGTGGTAGAAGCATCGGAAAATATGCTTTTTTTTTTGGTGTGTGTGGGGACAGTGGTTGTGTGACAGTAGAGTAAGTTTAGCAGTCTGCTTCCTTTGGCAGTTATGCCTAAAATCAGCCTCACCAGGAGGTCACCAGATTCATGTGACAGCTACTGGGGAATAAACCACTGAGTAACATCCCTGTGCACTATTGTGATTTTTTTTTTTTTTATTGCAAGATTTTGCTAAAGATTTCCAGGCATCCTTCATTTTTTTACTGCAATGGGCAATGAAATCTCCCCATATAGGTGCATGCCATCTCTAATCTCTGCATAGAGTTGCTCACCATACATAAAAAACACCCATGCAGCAATTAAATTCAGACACTTGGTGGAAAACGGCCAGTTCATTTTGCTTCTACTTGTTTTGAGAAAAAGACTCCCCCCACCTTCATCTGAATAGGCAAGATTGACATAAAAAAGTACTTCAAGAGATGAACTTGTCTACTGAACACAAATACAGTGAGTTTCTGTATATCTTTAAATGTTTTATATGTCCTAGTCATATATAATTTATTGTGTTGTGAAGCTGAGACCTTCTTTGAATGAAAATTTTACTGTCGGAGCCTGGGGTACTTTAGTCTGATGATTTAAAACTCTCAATGCGCTTGTAGCAAATAGCACTTTTTATTACAGCATGTTTGTCCAAGAGGTCAACTTTCAGCACAGCAGGATTTCTTCCCACTGCAGAATCATTTCTGATGGCAAGAATCTCCCATCTTAATTCATCTGGCACTGAATGCAATAGCCAACACTTTCTCACAGGCTCATTAGACGGGACCTGCCAAGAAAATGCACAAGAAAAGTGTGAAAGCTTCACCTTTTCTTATGCAAGCATTCTTGCTAGCAGATTACACAGCATGTTAAATACTGTATGCCTGCTTATGTCCCTTTGGTCTAAAGAATCCCATTTATAGTTTTGCTCCAGTGTTCCATTTTCTCAGAGATGATGTTGAGTCTAAGCTGCCTTTGTGATGATGTTAAATTCATTTTGGAGATGAGTAAAAGTGACTAAAATTATGTGCATGTTTCCTGTGAAATACTGTACACCAAGCAGGTCCTAGATTAAAAGACAAGCTTGACTTTAAAGGTAATGTGATTAATTTCCTCAGCCAAAACCATCTAGATAGTTTTCATGCTTAGGCTGATACAGTATAGATGCCCTATTACACCCATTTACAGTCTCCATCCCTTTGCTCAGCCCCTGCTGAGCCTATTAAGTTGGTATCAAGTCAACTTGTCCCTTAGTGATAGTACACAAACTCTCAGAGTGCTGCAGAATTCTGCATCTGTCCTTTTACCTGTCACTTCAGCCTCCTTTTACTGATGTTAAAAGAAATCTTTACTGTCAGTCATATAACCAATTCACTTTGTTCACAGGCTGTGACAACCTTGTTGTGTTTCTCCCACCACAGAACCGACTTCTGTGAATTAGTATTCTCAAAATTTAGACTAGCTCATTAGTCTGAATAAATTTGAAAGGTTGCTGTTCACATTTTTTTTTTAAAAATGTAGCTCAGCTTTGCTTGGATATAATTTAGGCATCTTTAGAAAAAAAAGAAAAAACCCACAAACACAAAAAAACCCAAACACCAAACAGCCCAGTTCCCAAGTATTCACTGTATGATTTCGGAGCTAAAGGGTCTCTCAGTGGCTTCATTTGAGCTAATAGGAATTTAATCAAATCTTCCAAGTTTTTCCAACTTTCACCTCTTTTTTTTTTTTTT
>VZTZ01014598.1:158279-276605 GCA_013400955.1 Drymodes brunneopygia
TTTTAATTTATTTTGGTATAAGTGAAAAATTGGCTACTCTTTCAGAAAAGAAAACAGAAGTTCAAATGCCAATCTCAACCATCTTTGTGGCTTATTATGTCCACCAGACCAGCTTGTTCCCACATTATTATTGAAAATATAGAGTAAACTTTCTCCCTCAATGAATGAAACCTAACCCCACCTGCCAGTTCTATACACGACTGTCAGTGCACCAGTCCAGTGCAACAAAGGAAACCTTTTCCACTAAAAAATTTTCAAAGTCCTACCAGCAGAATCACTTAGTTCTGTAATTTCATGAAATCATTAAGGTATTTTCACTCCACCATGTTGTTTCTTGTAGGGGTTGAAGGCTGACTACCAGTGGACATAACAGAGGATACATCTGGTCTGCCCCAGCACAAATCTCATGTGGTGCAGGGATGTGCAGCCACAGAGAACTGAAGAGTTCAACATCTTGAGTGCACACCTGTGGTTCTGTCTTTAGGGACACTCTCAAGCACTGGTGGTAAGATGGTATCAGGACACTGTTTTGGGTTGTGCTAGCTTTCCAGGACATAATTATTAGGAAACCACAAAGGGCAGGGAAATTGCTTTCCAGAAACAATAACCTGTACAGTAATTTGGATCAGTGGAGTACTTCTCATAGGAGGATTTCAATGTTTTATAAACAAATCTAGAAGGAAATGATGACACCCACTTTGGGTTTGAAAAATGAAGTACAGGGGACCAAGTCTCCCCCATTCAAATTCCTTTCTTTTTTTCTAAAATTGCACAAATTTCACTGGAGCTCCTTCTGAGTTACCCTGGAAATACAAAAATCCAGTCTAGAAGCCAGGGAGGTTAAGTAATTTACCCAAGGTCACATCACAAGCACCTGAGCCTCAGAGTAAAGAATAGAGGTCCTCAGAGTCTCACCTAAAAGGGATAATGACGACTTCACCATTAGCTGTAAAATAGAAATATAAAAATGTCTTTGCATTAACATCAGCACCTTAAAACTAAAAATGAGGGAACTTGGTCAAAGGGGTCTGATATAACTGACTACAGAGTCAGGGTGGAAAAATATAAATCAATTGGATGAAACGATCCTTTGCTACTGACTAGAGAAGAAGTTTGGCTATGTCTCAAGAAATGGAGAATTACACTAGACATAAAGGGAACCAGAGATACTCTCAACAGTTCAGGGTGGATATAACTGTGCAATGGAGCAGAACAGATTAAAAATCCCAACCTAAGGAAGGATTAATATATAAAACTGCAGGAGAAAGACATGATGTGATAGAAATAATGTGGTGGTGCTCTTAGTATGCATTTGCTATGTTCAGAATATTCATCTTTTGCCTTTCCTATTGTTTTCTTAATTCTTTCTCTAGTGTGTGACAATATTGCTGCTTCTTCTTTCAGTATCAATGGCTTCTTCTGACACCAACAACTCATAGTGCCAGGAGCCACAGATACCCAGCAATTCCTAACTTGGTTGCATAGAGAAGAACAGGTCAGTCATGTAGAATACAATTCTTTTCATATTTATATCTTGGTTTGCTTACACAGACCTCCAGTAAGTACTGCCCTGAAACAGAGACAGCCAGAAACAAGACAAAGTGATACTTTCTTTTGGGCATTGCAGTGAAGCAACTCTGCCATTTCAAGAGATTACTGTTGAAAATTAAGAGGTTTGCTGTCTTCAGAATGTTGCATAGAAAAGTGTCTGAAACTCATTGTTTAAGCATGTGAATGACTGTCTTCTTTTAAAAAAGGAGTACAGGGCCTCTCTTCACCTGCTCTTGACACCACACCTACCTTTTTCTTTTGCTTTCTCTCTTCATTTTATCCCACGTATTTATAACCATTTGCTTCTCCACATCTCAAGTGCCCTGTCCTCTTCTTCACATATTAGGCATCCTAATATCTAGTTGATCTAGTTGGAATAGTGGTGACAAAACCTAATAGGAAAATGCTAAAAATCACTAGAAAACAGCTGTTTAACCATAGTTTTCCCATCTTCTCTCATCCTAAAGCACAATCAGAGAGAAGAACACAGAAGTGTACATGCAGGCACACACACATGTACAAAGGTTGTACATGAGAGGCACATTTATATATCTGTTTGAGAAAAATAATTATATGGAATTGGTTATAAAAGCTGTATTCTCAAATTTTATTTTTAATTTTATTTTTGGCCAGTATTTTCCCTACTTGGTTAATAGCTTTTAGGTTCCCTTTATTCTCTTTCTCTTTTTTCTCTCCTATCTTCTTTTGTGGCCAACTTTCTCTTCACCCCTGACTGCCATGCCCAGTAAATTCTGGACATCATTGCAACAGCTGCTTGGGAGTGGATGGGATTTGTCTCTGCATATCAAGCCAAAAGGCTCTACAGATTTCTTTGTTGTGGCTGCAGACCTAACAAGGCCAAAATTTTCTGGGAAACACCTCTTCTTTTGGATTTGCCTTAGACAGTATTTTCTGGTTTATTTATTTCCTTTTTCCTTCTCCTTAGATTTTAATCTTTCCTTTTTCCCTTCCCTTCTCATTTTTACTCTGTATTTCATGCCCAATTAATCTTGTTCTCTCCAGCACACTTTTATAGGAAGGAAGGTTCAATAAAAGAACTTTCAGAAGAAGACTGAGCCAATTTCCTTGGTAACTACCAAAAGCAAGTGAAAATGACAGACGGATTGACTACAGTGGATTGATTGATACTGATTTATAGCTGAAAATTGGATCAAGTGCATCCACATACACTTTCTCCAGGGACTAAAGCAGAGGCAGACTGCTTCTGTCAGCATTCCTATGCCATGGAGCTAACTCCCCTCATGTCACCTCATGTCTCCCTTTCTAGCCCTGTCTTCTGCTTAAATAAAGATAGTTGTTAAAATAAATGTGCTTGCTGCCCTATCCCAGGGATATAACATTTTGAAGATACATATGCCTTATGCTTTATCATGAAATAGTGATCAATTTTCTATATATTCTGGAATCACTGCTCAACTGTGCATACCTGCACCTCCCCTTCATATGTCTGTGTCTGCCAGGTATCCTAAGGTGGCTTTGCACATCAGCTTCCTCCTACTTATAGTAGTTTTACTACTGAATGGCAAAGGAGAAGTAGCAGAACCTATCCTAAACCTGATATCTGGAAATCCCTACTTATGATGAAAACTCTTATTCACACATGTGTACGTGTTTCTATTGTCCTTTTAGGTCACCTGACTGAGGTTTGGAAGGCAGCAGTTCTGCTTAAATCTACTACCTTAATCAATTAATTTCTTAAATAGAGTAATAATTAGAAGCATCATCATGTCCTGACCCAGCCAGGCTGGCAGAGGTAAAAAAGGACTGAAAATTATCCACAGAAAATAGGGGAAAAGTTAAAATACCTGCTACTACAAATGTCAAATCTTTTAGACAATAGGAAAGGGAAGCGTTAGTTACTGTAGTATTCAGTTTATAACACATTACATCATGATTTAGTCAAGAAATATGGTTTTACCATGAAAAAAAATGGTCATTAGATTACCTGATACCATCAGATATAGAGACCCCTGTGTTAGATGGAGTTTTAGGACTTCTGTTTCTGGAGAGAATACACACTTGCTGGAGAGTCAGGATGCTGCCACTGTCCCCAGTCCACAGCAGGGGCTGCCGCTGTGCTGCTCTGCAAAGAGCAGCCTCTGTGACTACCTCACTTCTGTAATTGTCAAAGTCAGTTCTGTGCTAAATCCAAATTTCTCTCCTTAGAAAGAAGGGTTGGAAAGCCTTCTATTTGTATATATGATTTCTTGTATATCACTTTATTTTGGGCCTGATCTGACAACCTCCAGCTGTGGCTTTCATTCTTGCCATGTGGTTATGGGGCTGAAGATGAACAGGCAGCAGAGTTGTCCTTACAGTCCTTCGCGTGGTCCTCCACAGTAAGGCTTAGATGTTGGTTTTTGACACAGACAGCTGGATTTTACAGACAAACTGAGCTGGGGTAATCTGAGGTTACTTTTAGCAGAAACGTGAAAATGAGCAGCTGAGTTCAGGGAGCAGATCATGGTTCACTCCAGGAGTCACCTCACTCAGGTAAGAGTTGTGCTGTTACACAACCACAAAGTGATTGCTTGGTTAAAGTCATCCAAAGAAGCTCTGGAAGTATAAAAAGGTGAAATCAGTCCTTTCAAATTCTGGGTTAAATGTTGTAAACACAAGACAGTTATTCCTTCTCTAGGCTAATCACATTTTTAGATTATCAGGATTGATGGAAAAGCAAAGTTAGTGTTACCAAATGGACATTTCTTTGGGGTTTTGAGTCATCACAAAGAAATTTTGATGCAGTCTTCATCGAACTGCATTGAGCCCTAAATATAGACTTAATTACTTTAAACATCTCAAACTCAAGGACTTTCTAGTTCTACAAAATTGAACTTCATTGGCAAACAGCAAATCCTTGGACAATTAGGTCTTGTAACATTATTGTGTAACAAGGCAATTTGTGGTGGGTTGATCCTGACTGGAGGCCACTTAAGTTGCTCTGTCACTCCTCAACTAAGTAGGTGACAGAAAATGTAAGAAAAGTCTCATGGGTTGAGATAAAGAGAGGGAGAGATCACTCAGTGATTACCATCATGGGCAAAACAGACTCATATTGGGGAAATTATATTAATTTATCACTAATAAAATCAGAGTAGGGACCCTTTTCATGAGGTGTAGTGTAGGGATGGTCTCCTTAGGTGAAAGATCAAATAAAGCTCAGGAGAGGAACATCTCCTGGTGATCCAGTCCACCAGGAGGAGGACTTCCCCCCACTGTCAAGGAGACAGTGGTTTGAGCTTAGGAGACCATGCCCCCAGAAANCCATGGGGCCACAAGTCCTGACAGCAAACCTGACCCAGCATGGGCTCCTCTCTCCACAGCCCACAGGTCCTGCCAGAAGATCGCTGCAGAACAGATTTCCCATGGGATCACAACCTCCCTTGGACATCTACCTGCTCATGTGGGGTGCTCCACAGGCTGCAGCTGGATCTCTGCATCCCATGGACCTCCATGGCTGCAGGGGCACAGCTGCCTCACCATGGACTGCATTGTGAACTGCAGGGGAATCTCAGCTCTGGTACCTGGAGCACCTCCTCCTCCTCCTTCTCCACCTGGATGTCTGCAGAGATGTTTCTCTCCCAGATTCTCACTCCTCCCTTTGGCTGCAGTTGCACAAGGTTTTTTCTTTTCTCCTTAAATACCTTATCCCAGCAATGCTACCACTGTTGCTGATGGCCTTAGCTATGGATAGTGTCTGTTCTGTCTTGGAGGTGTCTGGAATTGGCTCCATCAGACATAGGCAAAGCTTCTAGCAGCTTCTCACAGAAGCCACCCCTTCATTCCCCCTGACACCAAAACCTTGTCACAAAATCTCAATGCACAATTCCCCCACAGGAGTAAAAAAAAGTTAAAAACTTTAAAAGGGCAGATTTTAAAACCATGAGGAAAATGGTTAACAGCAGGCTGAAGGGCAAAATAAAAAACTTTAAAACCACAGAAACAGCCTGGAGGCTATTCAAGAACATTGTGTTAGAGGCACAGATGGTTTGTGTATCATTGAGAACAAAAACAAAGTAAAATGGTGAGAATAAAACTATGGTTAAGCAGAGAAGTACGGGGCTTTATTGAGGTTAAAAAGGCATCCTTTAAGAGCAGAAAAGCTTCCTGAACAACCTAGCCAGATCAGGCCATCACTCACATTGGTGAAAGGCAAGTCAGCAATGACAAGAGTAATAAGGAAGTGGTCAGCTAAAAGTACTGAGGATCTGGTGAGTAAAGACTCAGAGCCAGATACTTGTACCATGTGGTTCTGGCACATTAAAATTTGTAACAGAAATATCCCATTGTCCTCTTGAGTTTACCTTGAATTTCCACTCATTTTTTTTTAAGACAAGATGCCATTATCCAATCAGAGACATGAAACTAGGCAACAAACAAAACAAAATTATTCCAGGCTAACGTAGCCTGGAATTCCTTGCCTGGCTATTTCCCATCTCCATCTTCCTGTCCAGGTCTGCCTCCCTGGCTGCTTGCATGTCATCCTTTCTGTCCTGGTTAGATGGCAGGTCCTTTAGCTCTAGTATATTCTGGGCTTGATTATTCACTGAGAGATTTAAATTCTCTCACTCTGAACAAATCCTTCTTGGATATGTTGAATTAATTATTTGCTAAAAAACTGCCCCAATCAAAACAAGTGTGTTACCTGAATGTGTCTATGTACAAGAACTAAATAGCTGAGTACCTTAAACACCTCCAAGAATGCAGAGAAACAATAAAAAATTAAATCTTGTAAGCAATTTATCTTCCCCTAGAAGACAATAAAGGATGTCTGCTGTGTTGGGTTATGGGACTCAGAGAAATGGAAGCTAAAAAACTGAACACTATGCATTAAACTGAGAAATTAAAGTTTAGCCATTATAGATGGTTTCTCAATGTAGTAACAAAGGCACCTTGAATGCTGTGTTCAGTTCTGGGCCCCTCATGACAAGAAGGCCACTGAGGGGCTGGAACATGTCCAGAGGAGGACAGTGGAGCTGGGGAAGGGTGTGGAACATACATCTTTGTGAGGAGGAGCTGCAGGGGAACTGGATGTTTAGCTGGAGAAAAGGAGGTCGGGGATGACCTTATCACACTCTTCAACTCCCTGAGAAGAGGCTGTAGCCAGGTGGGGGTCAGTCTGTTCTCCTAACTAGCAAGCAATAGGACAAGAAGAAATTGCCTTCAGTTGTGCCAGGGGAGGACAATAGGACAAGAAGAATTTGCCACCAGTTGTGCCAGGGGAGGTTTAGATTAGATGTCAGGAAAAATTTCCTCATTGAAAGGGTGGTCAAGGCCTGGACCAGGCTGCCCAGTGAAGTGGTGGAGTCGCCACCCCGGGGGTACTTAAAAGAGATGCAGATGCTGTACTTGTGAACATGGTTTAGTGTTGGGCTTGGCAGTGATGGGTTAATGGTTGGACTTTATGACCTTAAAGGCCTTTTCGAACCTGAGCAATTATATGATCCTGTGAAATCTGTGGGTAGCAGTGCCTTCACAGAACCAAGTCTATGTCGAAATTGTAGGCATTTTAGTGACTTGTTTTAATGATTTCAAAAGAAATTGTTTGTTTGAAATGGGCTGGAGATGGGAGGAAAATGAGAAATAAGTGCAAGAGGCATCACCTGAACAGAGAGTAGACGAGCCAACTTTTCTTCTATATCTCTGCCAGGAGATGACAGGAGAGGGAGGAAAAAGAGCAAAAAAAAGTTAATCTGTAATCATCTCACAGAACATCTCCCGAGATTTTGTTTGTCCTTTGCCAGCATAGTTTTTTTGAGGATATGTTGAGTACTCCCCATTGTTTCAGTCAACAGAATGACTTCCAGAGAGGTGGGAACTGTCTCTGGAAGGACAGAGCACAGATTGTGGGTAGGGAAAGAGGGAACTGGGGAACAGGGCAGTTGGAGGTACAGATGAGCTAAGGAGGGGCTGAGAGAAAGGTTTGGTTTATATGGGCAGAGTTTGAATAAACTTTTAACACTGTTGACCTCCAAAACCCCTGTGTACTTCATTAATCATCCTGTACACAGATGAGAACTTTCAGAACATCTGGTGCCTTCCTGAAGATCTCCGGTGTATAGGAACTTCAGCCTTTAATTTCAAATCACTGTGAACTTTAGATCAAAAGCTGCGACTGAGATTCTGCGTCACTCACAAAAAGAGAAATTTTACATTTCCAGTACTTAGTAACGGATTCTTTCGGGTTTGGTGGTTTTTTTGAGTTGTTTGTTTGTTTTTTTCTTTTTTTTTTTCCTTTTTTGTGTCTGTGTGGGTTTTTTTTCCCTTGCTGTTATTATTGTTTTGTTATATTTTGTTTTGTGTTCCTAGTTTAAAGGAGAAACTGCATGCCACTAATCAGGCATGGCACATGCACACACATACACTATTACATGTGAATACTTCTCCAATGTTACTTTATAAGAACCTTACACACTTCAGTTTGATTAACACTTTGATAAGACATATATTTTCCTTGAAAAAAGTGAGCCATGGGAATTTGTTAAAAATTCAGAAAAGGAAGATACTGTGAAAAGATTTAATTCAGTTACAGTAGGTAATACATTCTACTAATGCAATATGGACACAAAAAAATGTTAGACCCCTTGAGAAATTAGGATAATCTTGTTTGATCCTTTATGAATGTATATAATTGTATTTATGTATGTGTCTGTATGTATATCTACATTTATGAAAATATTGTTATGCATGTCCCTGTGTGTGAATACATTTATAAAACAAATCCATGACCATAAATCAGCTCAACAGAAACAGTATAAAGTGGACTACTGTACATCTTTATTTAAAATACGCAGGATGCCAAGACAGAAAAACACTGAAAAAGAAATACATATTGTTTTTGAAGCTGAAGCATCAATATGGTTGTAATTTTAATGTTTCTTGCTGGAAAAAGGTCATCTTTGGCGAGGTCGGGTTTTTCTTAAGGTCATTTCACATTGAGATATCTGCCTGCTTTTGACATTTCATCTAGAAGAGGCACAACTATTCTGACACATGAAATGGGTTCTTTACAAACCCAATGGCTATTTCTATCAACATCTGTTATTCTTACACAAAAGGGGAATATGCATTGATTGCAAACAAGACTTCGCATTTTTTGCAGAATATTAATATATATATATTTTCTGCTTAAAGGTACAGCAAGATCCGTCTGAAATAGGAACATAAAACACTATAAGAGACTAATCTATAAAAGACTGAAAAAATAGCCCCATAAATGGCATATTTTACTCTTAAATAGAATTAAATTTAAAGATGTTAATTTTTGTTGGTAATTTTTCACACTGCTTTCTGTAAAGCAGCAGGGCAGTGAAATTCACTAAGCATTTGTGCAATTACTTTGTGATGTTGGCACAGAAAAAGCACAATAAAAATATTTTTCTTTACATTTTGTGTGGGATTTTTAATTGCATATTCATTTGCAAATTTAAGTTCCCTCTAGCACTGAGCATGATAGGAAAAATCTGTTGCTATATAAATCCCCCAACTTGTATCCCCATATTTTTAAACCCCATAATTATTATGTATTTGTGGTATGATATCTATGTAATTCAAATAAACTCTGTCAAGCTAATTCTGACTCATAGGGACAACTTATTTTCCTGTAAGACAATCCAGGACTCCAAAAGTGGTTCACAGAACTCCTCTCCCAAGGAACAGCAAACAGGAAGACCATAGCTTGTCCTTGCTCCATGGTTGCAGATATCTCTATTAAGCTTTGGACAATCCAAAGCAGAAGCATTTAGTTGAGCATTCAGTAGTTAGGATTCACTAGCTGAGTGCTGTGACCAGTCACGTGGTGTTATATCTGTTCCCATATTGATGGTCTGTTCACAAGCCATTGCTTTCTCCCAAAATGAATGCCGTTTTATCAGAAAACAGGTTTTGTTTTCTGATTATATTCCTTTGGCAAGTGTTCAAATCTGCTGTTTGTGGATGTTTGTAGGAACATTGCTTTGCTCACATAAGTATTTGAGAACAGAGAGTAATAAAGGACATGAAGAGGCTAAATCCAAATCCTATTCTCTCATCTAACAAGCTGGAAGTGAACAATTTCTGTACTATCTCTACTAGCTCACTGATCTTACAGCACCAGTAAACACTGCATGCTTGGAGTCAGTGTGCTTCTCTACTTACTAAATGTGTCATATTTAACTTTCTGCAATATTTGGACGTATGGCAGACATTCTCAGAGAACTACAGGTGCTGCTTTTCTGGACTGAAGCCATATGTCCATAGGGCATTGAAGAGGTTAACATCCAGGTGTAGGAGCTTTATTGTTGGAACATGTTCTGCTTTGCTTCCAGACTTTAGCCTCAAATAAACACCTTTAACATATTTTATTAAAATGTCATAATTAGATTTATTTAATGCACTGGGATCCAGATCATGTAAGCTTTGTGGATGACTGAAAAATGCTTCATCAGCTTTCGATGGCTTCATAGGACAGCAGGGCAATCCACTCCTATTTCCCACTAATGCATCTCTATTTGAAAACAGGACTTGAATGTTCTTCTCACTTTGTGCATTTACTGATAGAAGGAGAGTGCAAACACTCTCATGTTCTGCAGTGTTGCATTTGATTAGAAAATAATGCTTGAGGTATGAATACGCTGAAGTAATGTTAAGGAAACATTAAAGCGCCCTTAAATCTGCCATTTTAAGCCTAGGGCTTTGCAGTTATCATTTGAAATGTGTGGCCTTTTTTTTAAATGGTTCCACAAGAGTAGCAACTGCTGCATAATGGTACAAATAAAAATAATACTGAGGTGTAAGTAGTAGCTCTGATAGTTGTACTTATTCCCATATAAAGCCTGGAGTGACAAAATAGTTTTCCAACTTCCAATAAAATCATCAGAACACTGTGCTTGGCCAGATCATGGGACAGAGAAGCAAAGAAGCAAAAATATTAGCAGTTTGTTTTGTGCCAATGTACATACAAGTATAAATTTCAAGTATCTCCATTTAAGCAAATAGTACATATAGAATTTAAAATAAGTAGGAGCAAGATGAGAGCATGGTCTATAATGGAAAAGTAAAGACAAAATTGTGCCCCATACTGATTTATCACATAGAAGGGCCAGAAGCTACTTCAAGCCATCAAACCAGTTACACATAGACAAAAGGGGATTTTGGGGAGCTGTCGATTGATAACTAATGAGAATTTCAACTCTCGGCTTTTAAATATTGTGAGTCTTTTTTATGTTGGTAGTAATCTAGAAAGAATAAAAGAAAAATTGTGCAGCAAGGGTCTACACACATTTCAGTAAATGGGAACCAGGAACTACTTCACACCAGGATGGACTAAGCTTTCTATTTGTTTGCACAGTTGCCTCCTCTGGCAATAATCCCCATAACTTCTGTACTGCAAGCAGCATAAAGGCTCTCTGCCTTCCCTGCACTGTAATAATATCAGTTNGGGACTCCTGGAACCCACCATCCTAGCAGGTCAGCTGCTGCTCCAAACCCTGGAAGCGGCCGCCAGGAGAGACTGGTTAACGCTACATACCAGGACAGTTTAAAATCTCCTCCATATTTGTTTGCACAGTTGCCTCCTCTGGCAATAATCCCCATAACTTCGGTACTGCAAGCAGCATAAAGGCTCTCTGCCTTCCCTGCACTGTAATAATATCAGTTGAATGATGAATGTCTGTCCCATCCGAGAAACCCAGATTTATCTTTGCAAGGCTGAGCCCAACAATGGGTCATACTTTTTCAAGCAGAAATAAAGATAATTGAAAATATGTGGATGTCATTTTCTTCCAAAAAGTGTTGATCAGATGTTTCACTGATGGGCAGAAGATGCACAGATATCATAATTTCTGAGGCAGCTGAGCTCACTTCCAAGGGTAATGGGCCCCATGCTATTTGCTTGTCTTTATTCTCCCATCCCAACCAGTTAAGACCAAAATGTGAGAAAACAAGGGGGAAAAGGGTATGTATCTACTTGCATTGATTTGAATAGCAGGATGATAGTTATCTTCAGTCACTGTGGAGGGTGGGAGCCTGACACTGAAAGAATTTGAGGAGGAAGTGCTGAGTGAGAAAATCACTGCCTAAGAGAAGGGTTGCATACTTGACACATGGAAAATATGCACTCTGTAGGTGGGTATTTAGTAGACTAAGGTAAAGGAAGGAAAATGCAGGAAGAGAATAACTGAAGAAAGATTACATGGAAGAAAAGAAAGTATCTGAAGTGACCAAATTTCTCCTTGGACTCTTGCATGGTCATTGCTGCCATTGCTAATGCCTGCATATTGATCTTGGTCTTGCTAGGGCACCACATTGGGGTTTTAGGCTTCCCTTAATCCTTCCCCTACAATCTCCTATTGAAAGGAAGGAACAAAGAAATCATTCTAAATATCTTTCTCATCATAAGGCAGTGATTCAGATTCTTTCTTCCATTTTCATCCTTTGTTGATTGAGTTGTCAAGCACCCAACCTTGGCAATAGAAGCTGAAATAAGCAATGTCTTCATGTCTTTGCCATGCTGTATGTCAGTACTGAATAACTGAGCCTTATCGACTGCATGCTGGGTCCGACATTCAGCTGAGTTCCTTTGGAATTTTTATCACTACTTTTTATATGACACTCAGAAAGGCCTTACCCACAATGAATTGTAAACTTGAATTCTGCTTTTTCTAGACACCTCTAGAAAGCACCCACATCTGGAGGAATTCTGCTTATAATAGGAACTACATGTGATAACTTGAGGTCATTCTCAGGGACTACATTCTGCAAGTTGCACTATAATATGTTGAAAGCCCTTAGAGTTTCACTGGAGATTTACTGGACATGAAATGTAGCAGTCTTGCTCTGTTATAAATATTTATTGATAATTCTATTGATGGCACCAGAAATAGTGCCATAAATATATTTTGGTATATTTACCAAATATATGTATACCATAAAAATATTTTGGTATACTAGGGCATATGTCAATATTGGATGGTGGTATGACAATATTTATGCTGCAAAGACAGAATGTACATTGATAGCTCTGGTTCCAGCACTGGATAGAAGAAATCCCTTAATGAAATCTCCAACTTACTTGTGTGCAGGACACAGAGACACAAAAGCAATTCAGTCAGAGCTGAATCATAGATCCAATGCATTCCCTGATATAGTGTTGTTTTATTGGAAAATTTTGTACTTTATCGGTTCCCAATAAACTAATAAAGTTTATAAGCTCAGTATTTTAGTCATTTTGGCCCAAATGGAATTCACTTCTTTGATTTCTTAGTTACTTATGATTGAATTAATTGATGACAACAATAGGAAAATCTCAACCATGCCCTGATTAATTTTGTGTCACAGGGAGTGGGAGGGAGGACTGGGAGGAGTGAGGGGAAGGAATCCCATTTCATTTGGCTGTCATCCATCTTAGATGTTTCTGGATCTGATGTCTCCAGTGTGTTTCTCATCACAGCTGTTTGATATTGCATTTTATAAAAGTATATTTCCACTACTGTTCAAAAAAACCAACAAAAACAAGGCTGTTTCTGGAACAACATTCAGATGACCTCACAGTTTTGAAGTCATTCTAGTATGGAGACATGGTGTAGGATCACAGATGCCTAATTTTTGCCATCCTTCTAGTTCCACATGTTTTTTACAGCACCTACATATGTATTAATCACACACTTGAGGTTTTGTACATCACACACAGGTTTTGTACATCATTTTACTTTGATAACATTTTACTAAGGTATCAAAATTTGGCCTCTTTTAGGGAAATCAGAGACTATCTATTATAGTTATTAGGTCAAACACCACTCCATTTATGTATACTGTTTTTTTCTCCTAGCAATTTATATACATTTTTATCTCATGCTTTCATTACAACTATGAGAGAGCACCATAACAAAGCACCTCTGGCACCTCATCTTCAATCAGAAGAGGAATGACTATTCTCAAGACTCCTCAGCTCCACATTATTACCATTTTGGTCCTGCATATCTGCACCTAACCTTATCTTACTTCTAGTTTATGTGAAGGAGTCTTTAATCTTTCCATAAGCTATTAAAAGGCAAATAAAACCTAAAAAAAAAGAACAAACAACCCAAAACACTCAACCAGTACTACTAATTTTACCTCAGGAGTAGAAAGAATGACTATATTTTTCAACTCTATTAGAGGCCACTCTTAAAACTGTTGAGATATTCTGTATGGAGTGGATCAAACTATCCTCTGGAGTAAACTTTCTGAGTTCAGCAGAGCTGTATAACTTTCCAACAAGAAAGATGTTGACGTCTACAATCAATTTGTATGTTATCTACCTGAAAGTATCTATTTTTTCTGAATCTATCCTTCAATATTCTAATTCTAAACTGCAACTATGAAGAAGAACAATGACTAATGACTATGACTCTATTGTTGTTTATCACTGCTGACACTACTTATTTTTATGCAGTTACACATCCTGCACAAGTGAAAGAAAAAGTGCAAACTAAACTGAAGTTACATATTATTCAAAATGTTATTTAGAGGTCATGATAGGCAGTGTGAAAATTCAGCATGAAAACAGGACTAATCTCCAAAACATTAACTCAGACAAAATGATCTGCTTAATCTCACCACAAATACAAAACTATGTTGTGTCTTTTAAAGGTTTTGCACTTGTCTGTAATATATCCTTTTCATCAGTGTTAAAAACTCCAGATTTCTAAAAGCTATTCTGAGAAATAAAGCTTCCATATGTCATGTTGTTGAAAAAAATACATATCTGACTCAATTTTAAAGAAAAGCAGTAATTTCCAATTGTTACAAAGACATTTTTATACCCTCTCATCATGTCTTAGGACCATCAATTTCCTCAACCTTTCTCCATTTTAAAATTCATAGAGGTAAACCCTATTAAAGTACGTGGTGGAGGTGAGCTTGAAACTCTTTCCAGATAATTTTTTGTCTGCAATGAATGTATATAATATTGTCTGTAAGTGTTTTCAAGAACTTTACATGTATTCAGGCAAGCAATATAAAAGTCTGTGCTTTCATCTTGAGGTTTTCTTTAAAAGGGTTTTAAAGTTTGGGCCATTGGATCATCAGAGGGCACGTCCTACTGCAGGAGGTCCAGACACTTTCGTTTCATATTGTATATGTTTTCATTGTGGGTGAAAGAGAAGCAGTTTTTTGTTTGTTAGGCTGGATTTTACCTGCTGATATGTCCCTTGAAGTTTGTGGCCAGAGGCTGGTTGATTCATTTTGCCAGTAATGATGGCTTATTTGTGGTTACTGAATCATGTAAAAAAAAAGTTATTCTTGCTATTTTTAACATATTTTTTGCATGCCTGGCATTGCAACTGAATTGCATTAACTGTTCTAGTGAATCTACATATACAAGAAGCCTACCTTGTTTCAGCTGTAAAATAGGATATTGTTATTCTCTAACTGGGTTTGTATTTGTTTGTGGGCCTTTTACCAAGAAAATTGGGACTGTGAGCATTCCATAAATAATCCATTATTATTTTCAGCATATTAATTCAATTTTTTACAAACAATAACAGATTTTAATAGAAAAATTAAATGACAGACAAAAATCTTTCTTTAATTTTTTATTGTAGAACAAAACCTCCAATGAAGATAGCTTGCTTTCTTGCATACTTCCTTATTCACAAAATGAGTAGTCCTTATTCCTTATTTTACAAGGTGTGTGCTTGATCTCATTTCCAGAAAATAGTTGAAATATCCGTATAATCCTTCCCTTTCTTGTTTTGTTCAGTTTATGAGCTAACATATGACAGAACCACAAGAAGCAAAACATTTTCTCAAACTTTTTCTTCTGAGATAAAGTTAGGGTAAAGAACATTTCCTTAGAACAGAGGTATGATGTACAGAATTATCTTTTTCGGCAGGGACAAACACAGCATCTTGTCTTTAGACACAAGATATGTTTGGACAGTTTCAGGCCAAAATGTCTAATGTGAATTTGGATAAATGGCTTTGTGGAGATATTGGATATGAACCATGAAGCACTGATTTTTTGTTTGGGTTTTAAGTTGTATTTGTTTCCTTCCTGCATAAAGGCAAATTTTCTGATTTTTTTACCCTGTGGATGAGAAATTAATGGTCAGCCACTGAGGTCTGGATCTACTTCCAGGGGAGGGCGACGTTAAAGTAGTGGGAAAAATAATTTCTAGATGAAGTTTTAAAAACTTCAGATCAAGTTGGTTCTTTTGATACCATATCACATAAGCCCATGAGATTCAGTATCAGGGAAAGGATTCTGTTTGAAATGAGACAAAAAACTTCAGCTCTGATTGCAAATTCAATAAAATTCTCTGCTACATTGCATGAGGTTATTATGGCTAAAAGTCTAGGACCCGGCTCTTGGTCTCTTTGAACTTTATGCCATTGGTCATGGCCCATTTTTTAGCCTGTCAGTGTGTGAAAGACCAAATAAAACATTCAGCTCCAAGTAAATTTTTTTTATTTTTTCCTATTAATTTCCTTGCCAAATAGTAGATGACATGGGAAGTTTCACGAAAGTATTAGGACATGATTGAAAATACCAGTTGTGAATTTTGAGGCAGCTCTAGTCTTTCGTATCTGTTAGATACCAAAGACCATGCTATTATTTTCATTATTAGTTTTAACAGACGTCCAGAGTAGAATATTGTTAATTTGCAACTATTTCCTTTTATTAAATAAGTTGTAGTGTTCTGCTCTGCTATTGATAAAGTCCAGTACAGTAAGCAGCAGTGACATAAATATTCAGCTTCAGATCCTGTGATTCTTATAGGTATTTTAACCTAATTTACTGGAGCTCAACAATGCTGGGAAGTTCAAGAAGCAACTAAAATAAATAAGAATCGGACCCCATTAGTTGTTATTTGCCTTTTGCAAGAGTTACGTCTTTGGATGCTTCTTAATGTCTAGACAGCAGCACTGACCAGCATTTTTAAAAACTGCTTTTTTTGCCAGTGTTTTGTGATTTTTCTTCCCAGATATTGACCATGCTGTCACCAGCCATACACGTGTCACATGCAGACAGGAACATTTCAGCACATGCTTCAGGAAATTATAAATGTATGCATTGCTCAGGAAATGAACTAGAAAAGAATGTTCTTATCAACTTCATCTCGAAGTCATTTTGCATTCTAGGCACTGTTTGACATCAGTTACGGACAATCAAAATATTTACTGTGAATTAGCTAGTAAGTGAGCACAGCTTTTAAATTTATTTCTACATTTTTTTCTGGGTGGGTTTTTGGTGGTTTTGGTGGTGGTGGGCAGGGTTGTAAGATTTGTGACACAATTCTTATTTCAAGGTACTCGTGGACTAGTTTAAGCAAACATATTTTAGTCTGTCAATTGCTTGTGAACTATTCACATCTACTATTGGCTTATTATTCCTTTGAAACTTATTGCACTTAAATCATATAATTATGCTCTTGCTCCCTCAAGTCAGTGGAAAGACCACTTCTGAAAATGGAGACACTCATTAAAAGTGCTTAATGTGGATGAAAAAGGTAACTAAAGGTATCGTTTTGGTGTGCTTTGTCTTAAAAGCTATGAAATCCAGTTCATTAAAAGCACATCTGGGATAGGACAATGGATTTAAATGTGGTATGGTTAACTTATATAGAGAAAATAAATATTCATAGAAGTCCTCAACTTTGGCTCTTCTTTCACTGCCTTGTTTTTAAAGTACTTTTCCGTTTCCTTAGTCAACCTGTAATCACTGGTAATGCTGCATGTGTGACAGGCAGTGGTTATAAGTGAGCCACTGTAGTTGTCATCAGCTCCAACTTGTTTTTCATTCCATTAGGATTTCCTGATTATGCACTAAAAAGATATTTGATTGATAGTAGAATAGAAGACATTTGAAGAAAAAAAATTAAACTGAATTCATGCCAGTGGGGAGGGGAGCTATCTCATTAACAAAATAATTGAGCTGTTAGTTAATTTTACTTGTTATTTCTAGAAAAGGACAAAAATCTTCCAAAGAATTAATATCCTTCCCTCAAATGATTAAAAGAACAACAAAAGGGTTTGTATCTTAGTTGTATTTAGTAATTATGTCTCTGACACCTTTTTTCATATCATCCAAGGCAGGTATAAAAAAAAAAAAGAAAAAAAAGCCCCAACAAACTGGTAATTTACAGAACATTGTAAGTGTCAGCTTTTTCTGATCAGTTTTTCTCTGTCTCTCCCCCAGTCTTATTAGAAGCAATTTCTGTTAATTGATAATACCTTTACCTTTGTTAAAAGTAGCTACTTGTGTATCAACATTTCTAGTTTGATACAATCAGTATATTTTACTATTAATGTAAATAGTGCATAAAATTAATTATAAAAAATATTCTTGCAGAACAAATTTTACATTTCACTTATTTTCGTCTTTTTTTTTTCAAATTTTGAAATTCTTATTCCACTAAAAAAAATTGTCTGTATATTATGTTCAACGAAATTGATGATGTCTTCAAATTAATAAACATTTGGCCATGTGAACACAGACAAAGGAGTGTTATCCAAAAGGTACTACCCTCAACATAACACTGGTAAATTACCCCAGAGCTACCCTGCAACCTTATTCTTTCCCTTATACCCACCTCCCTTCAAGGCTCAGTGGAAAGAGTTTCACATCAATATGAGTGAAGCAAAGAATGTAATTTTATTTATATAACATCCTTATCCAGGATTTTGGTGAAGAACAACTGCCAGACAATTGAACACAGATAGAAGAACAACTGATTCATGACTTCAGGACTTGCTCTGATCTGATACCTTATTGTGATACCCTTTCAGCAAAGAGAAACCCTTCATGTAGGGATAGACTTGAGAGGAACTAACATCCTGCTACAACAAAGCAGGCGGTTTAGATTTCCATCATTTTGGGTATGGAACAGAGATGACAGGAAGGGCTGGGCTGGAGGAACTGCAGCCCCGGTCCTGGCTGACAGGACTGAGGGGTAGCTCAAGGACAGAGTGCTGTGGTTGCATCCTTATCTGATAGCCAACACATTAGTAGCAGTTTGGTTCCTGACAAAAGCACCTCTGTCCTTGGTATGATAAAACACTATTAGATTCCTTCTAGGCAAAAAGTGCCATAGAGCAGGAATGTGTCTGAAATGCTGAGAACCAAACCTGTGTGTAAGCAAGGCTCAAATAAGCATTATAAGTTCTTGGTCTTAAACGTCATTTGAACAACCAACTTTGTGCTGCGTTCTCTGGGCTTTGCATGTAGTCTCAAGCTGTAGCAAGGGAGAGAACATTTCAGTTTCCAAGACTCAAATCTTGGACAATCATATCAAGGTCTGCTGTGGATTCAAGTGCTAACAGGTAAAGAGAAAAGAATTTGTTTATCTAAGCTGCTGCCTCAGAGTTCAGGACAGTTTGAAAACTAAAATAATTTCTCAGTTCCACGTACAAATTGACATCAAGATTTTTGAACTAGGCATGTCAGCGCAAACCTAAACAATTATTCTGGTTACTCGGCCCTCTATTCTCTTTCCATCCAGTCTTGTGAAAAATGAAATCAGTCTTTTCACTATGCTCTGAGCACTGATGTCACATGGTATCATGCACTCTGCAGCCCTAGCAGAACAAACTTGATAGACATCACTATACAGAAGATACGCAAGAAGATAAATAGAAGATGCGTCTTCTCCTCACCCAAAGTAATCCATTCATTTGAATTTCACTGAAGAATGCTATTGGATCACACAGCCTTCTCATCATACAATTTTTTTTTATATTTTACTTGCATTTATCTTCACTTGCCATGCAGAAAGGGGAAGAAAAGGGATGACTGGTTTTGTTTCTCCTAGCATCAGAATAAATACTACAGCTTGGTTTCAAAAGAACAATATACCTCACAACAGCATGCAAACAGAATAAATGTTAAGTAGTAATGCCAATTTCAACCATCCTTTTTTTCTCCTTTTGACATACAACTCGTTGGTATATCTACTGTCTTCTCTGAATTGCAACAGAAATTAATTTGGCTTATATATTTTGGGAACCACTGGAAAATCATCACTGGGGTCTCAGAACCACTCTGTTTCCTGATGTGCAGTAGCTAATACATACAAACAATAGCTAAAGGATGGTAACTGGTTAATTTGGGTGGGTATTTTTCACACAAGACCTCATACTGCTCTTCAACCTGCTGAAATATGAAGTGCCAACTGGCAAAACACTGTAAAACTCTGTTGCTAATATGAAATGTATTAAGCCAAAAATACAAGCAAATCTTAGAAAGGAAAATAAAGCAAACGGAAGGCAAATATCCATTTCAGAATAAAAGAGTATGATCAAATTAGCGAAGCATTGGTAAGACACTAGACAAAAATGAGAAAAATAAAACTAAAAAGCCCTATGAAAAACAGAAGAAAAGTAAAATCCTGATTCCATGTGTTTGAAAGTTTAGTTGTAATCTCTTAATGTAAACCCATACAATGAAATATGTGGTTTTCTCAAGGTATTTGTCCTAATTCTACGTGATCATCATATTCAGGGGCATTTAGGAAACGTCACAACTAGAACTCAGCAGACTGTATTTTGCCCTCATGCAGGTATTTTCTGATACTCTGATGAATATATTTTGAAAATAAAATCCCAAACTCTTGGAAGGTAGCTGAGTAAATTGATATTCATTTCAGAACCTTAGAACATTTTTGTCTTCATAATTTTTCCCTTCCCTCATATAAGTATACTTACCTTATTAAATAAAAAGTACCTTCAAATGAAAAAGGGGATTTTTAATTTCAGAACGTTGAAACCAGTTGTTTCAATTATTTTTGTTCTATTTTTCCTGATTTTTTGAGAGACAGAAAATTAGCCAAAATCAATCTTTTACTGCTTAGAGTTTTGGTTGCAGTGAATTGTCATTTTATGACGAGGATATATTTCATAAAAAAACCCTCCCAGCCAGGTTATAAGAGAAGAAGAAATGGAAAAAAATATCCTTTTGTCCAGCATTGCACATTGAACAATGACTCTTCTGCCGCCTTGAATGTGTTCTTTTTGCAAAGTCATAAACCCTATAAATCAATACTACATCATCCATGGAGGTATTTTTTGGTTCAACACCTTGATTTTGTATTGATATTGAAAGAGAAAACCATTTCTGGCAGAGCGGTTCTTTCTTTGTTGGCCCTTCTGTCAACCATATGCACGTTCAGAGAAGGCTTTTTTCTGACATGCCTTTTTTTTTATTCTGCCATCAAGATTCCGAAGAAGTGGACATTGGTATTTTCTCCAGACCTGTGCCTGCAGGATACTTCAGAAGTGATTTGAGAGGTATCCCCAGGCTGCTGAGAGAAGCAAGTTCTCCCAGAAGTGCTATGCTCTGAAGTTTTGCTCTCTTCTCCACAGCTACCAGCACATGAGGTGTGTCACTGAACACCACTTTTGACTGCATAAACATTCTTTAGCTTCTCTGGTCTTCTGTTTGCTGCTGCTGCTTACAAGTCCACAGCTACTAGTGGATGCCCACCTACCCAGGGTACACAAGCAATGGCTTTTCTACACCTGGACTAGGTAGAACTGATATTCAGCATCAGATGAGATTAGTTTGTCAGTGACAGAGGCTGAGCACAAACATGAGTAGTAGAGTTAAACACTATTTCTGTTGGCTCTTTCCAATACCTTCAGTGTCTGATTCAGGCTCCTGTTCCCATTGGTGAGTGGTGGTTCTCCCTGAGCATTTTTAGGTCTGTAGTAATCACTGAAGATGTGCCCAAAAGACATGGATAGCCAAAGAATTCTCTGGGCCTGATCATTTAAATATCTCCTGGATTCGTTGGATCCCAGATCATAGGAATATATATGTGTATGTATGTGCATACAGGAGTTATTGAAATAGGCCAAACCAATGGGGCTTGTACAAAAATAGCAGTATAAATAAATAAATATGCACACATTTCAATCTTGATTTTTCCAGAACAACACTCTAGGAGTGCTTTGCATTTTAAATGGGACCTGACTATATGGAAAGTACAATGTACAGTAGAATTAACTTTTTTATTTTTTATTCAGCCATTTTTTGCTGTTCTAGAGGTCATGACCTCTCACCTCCTGTTTATTTCTTCCCATGTTGACCTTTCACTGAAGCACAGGGCTAATTTTTTGCTCCAGTGACCAAGAATAGGAATTTGTCACTTTATTCAAAATGGAATGAATACAGGTATGTCTGGCATTCTCAGCTGAGCTTAACCCTCTGCATGCTGAAAACAGTCAAATAGCCAAATGATCTCTATTAGAAAATATCTTTTCTGAACTTGTGCTATTTTTTCTAACAAAAGAGTTTTGCTTCTTTTGTCTGAAAAAGGGTTTTTCCTTTTCTGTGCACAGTTGGGTACAGTTTTCTTTGTTGCAAAATACAATGAACTAAACAGAAGAAAATGACAGGTTAGAGGTCCATAGAAATTTGCAATGGTTCTGAGGGAGAACTTTCATTAGTGTTAGGAAATAACCTCCATCTTAATTGTCTGCTGTACAAACAAAGTTTTATGTGTTATCTTTGACTGAGAAAGAAATAACTAATTTCTCCAGTAAGATGCCAGTAATGAATTCTTATGGACTAATCTTAATAAGTATGTGCAAAGTAATCTATGCTTCTCATGTTGAGTTATAAAATAGAATTCTTTTCCTTATGCAAATACTTTCACTGGTACTTATCCACCTATTCAAATCTCCTGTGCAGTAGGGTTCTTTTCTCCAGCTGTAAGTTCTGTAAAGGGAAAAGACGTCAGTGTATCCATGCATGATTTGAAGTTAACACTTAAATCCTGTGTTTGAATTACAAAGGATAAGGGTGTCAGCAAAAAGCACCCCAAAAACCAAAACCCACCAAAACCCATGAAACAAACAAACAAGCAAATAAACAAACAAGCCCCAACAAAACAAAAAACAAGGAAAAAATACAACTCAGAATGTCTCTAGTGAGACAGTCAGTAGATTCAGGCATCACCTGTCAAAATGGAAAAGCTGTGAGCAATGGAGTTTCAGAGTGTGATTTCCTACAAACACATCCTTAGTATTTCTATGGTCTCACTGAAATTACTGTTGTCTCCCTTTTCCTCTTGGTGGCTATATTAATATATTTTCAGTTCTTTATGGCATTCCCCTCATCTTTTGTCCTAAATAAACATTAACATTGTTGCCTTCCCAGATCCTGTCATTACCCATGTAAATGCCCAAGGTCTGCACGTGCCTTTTGGTCAGCCAGTGTCTGTGAGCTGGCTACCCAAGAGGACAACACTGCTGAGCTCATGGCACTGACCTTCCTGCATTGGAATCACTTGTTGGGGCATTTATCTCACAAAGCTTTTCAAGTATTAACATATCTGATCACTTTACCACATTGATTTAATTTACTGAAATTAAGTTCAAAGACACAGGAGATGGAGAGAACAAAAGACATAAATGGCATTCTCCTGTAGTCTTCCTAAGCCTCAGGAAACCAAGTCTAAAAAGCCTTGGTGGCCTTGGACCCTGTTACAGGTCACAGGCTGAACCAGTCCTGTGCTTTCATCCAGGATCTCCCAAACATGCCTGCAGTGAGGCCAGTGGTTCTGATCTCAGGAAAATCAAATGAGCATCATTTGACATTATTTATGTAGAAATTTGGTCCATCTCAGTTAAAATCAGCAAAATACTATGAAAATATAAACTTGCATACTTTTAATAAACCTCAAATTATCTCCAGATTCTCCAAGTCTTCTGTATCTTCACGCAGCATCACAACTATGTGCAGAAAAGGGCCAGAATGGTGAATTGTAAGGTCTTCTATGTGGACTGGGATCTTCTCCTCAGGAGAGTGCACTTTTAGTGCTACAAATGTGAGCCAAATTCTCTATGTTGTTTTAAAAAGGAAAATTTCAGACCCTGGGGGAGGTTCTGCACATACTTTCACTGAATGGGGACTATCCTTAACCCTCTTTCCTCGTGCTGTGCTCTGAGCTGCCAGCCTTGGCAGAGTTTGATTTTGCAACAGCCCCCCTGAACACAGGATGCTCTGAGCTGCTCACTGTTGGGTCCATTCCTGGGTGGGTGTATGCTGAAGGGGCTGCAGGCAGATCATGGGCTTCAGAAGCATTGCAGTTTGTTCATTTGCCAGTTCAAACCTTCAAGTGACTGCAGACTTCCAGTTGTGAGAGCAAGGACATACAGGTGTGGGTGGAGTGTGATATGTTTGTAATGGCAATCATGGTAACTGCAATAACATCTGTAACAATACAGAGAGGCACAACCTTTCAGTTACCTGAAAAGACCCTGCTTTATACTGTCCAAGGTAGAAAACCAGATCCTAAGCTTGGCTAAAATGTGATTTCCAGATTCACCTGAAGAATGCAAAATAATGTGTTCATATGACATAAGAGAAGGACAAGAGGGATCCTAAAATCAAGACAAAAATTTTCAACTTTTCTCCAGCAAATGCAGCCTTCTGACAAGCACAAATAAATATCTGGCACAATAATGCCATGAAAACATTTAAGTACAGCTGAATCTCTTTAGTGCAGTAGTTACTGGTGGTTAATATTAGTCTACCTTTGAAAATTCTTCCTGTTATCATATGTAGGGTGTTTTAGTCACAGCTAGGAGTATATTTTTCTTTTAGACATAAAACATCATGTCATTCACTGTTTTCAGTCCTCACCTCTCAAAGTGCAGAATATGATGCCAAAGGAGTGGGAGCCAGTGAAGAATGTATGCTTCTGGACCAGTAGATTTATAATAGCTTACAGCATTATTACTGGGGTTGAAGTTCATCCAATTTGTTGACAAGTTAAGGACTCAGCTTTCACAAGCTAGTGGAAATCATTCTCACCTGTGCCAGAGCACCTATCTTTTCATCTCTTCTTCAGCATCTCTCTTTATTTTTTAAATAAATGATTTCTTTCTATTATAATATGTATGTATATAGATTATTGTATCTTACAGGCCTGCACTGTCCATGGAGCTTCCTACTGGTTGAATGACACCAGCAGCAGTAGCTTGGTCTGACTGGGGGCTTTGGCTCCTTTCCTGGGCTATAAGGCTTTGTGCAAGTGTCAAATAAGGGAGGCACCAGTACTAAAACCATCCCTGCTAGTCCTGAATTCGCATATTAACTGCTTCTATGGTGACCACTTAAATCTGATATACTGATTGCTGAAGGGAAAGAAAAATCACAGTCTAAACAGAACAGAACACCATCCCTAAACAGTCCAATACCACATTTTCATGCTTTACAGTGTTTTACATGGGAGTTTTTCCTCTGGGAGCATGCACATGCTCTGATTTTGATCTTTTGAAATTTCTGCATCCCTTAGGTTGTATCCTTTCACTCCAGAATAACTCTTGTTGTGATAGATGAACTGGAACAAGTGTGGGCTTCCTCACAGCCACTTCCTGTCAAAGTGCCCTGTGCTAAGCAGCAAGCTGTGCAGTCAAATGGAAGGAAGCACAAAAGTCCACTTTTCCCTTATCCCTTCCCCATGGCAACCTGACCAAGAACAGTGACCCCCAGCAGCACAGCTGAGGCCTGAAACTGTGCTGAATTACTCAGAAAGAGAAACTCCTGACCCCAGCCAGCAGAACCCAATGAGTCATCGTGACCTCTAACTGCAGAACCCCTTGTCCGACATTGCATTTGTACTGTACACAGCCAACACAGGTCAGACCCTTTCAGGAGGCTGGCTTAATGATTCTCAAATCTAATTTAAAGTGAAACAGTGAACCTAGAACTCTTCAGGTTCTGCAATTAGAGGGTTTCACATTAAGCAGTCAAAAACCCCATAGAAATATCACACCTCCTTGAATTAGGTATTGAAATCAAATATTTTTTTCTCAGGGCTGACCTTTGTTAGCTACATGTAAACTGAACTGATGATGAGTCACTGAGCTAGCAAATTAGTACTCGTAGTTGTTGACAGGGTCAGCAAGAAATCTACCACATTTTTAAGCAAAAATAAAATCTTCATGTAGTTATTGTCATATGTACTTCTTGTCCTTAATGACATTCAGAAACCATTGGCAACAAGAAGAGGAAAAACAGGAGATTTTGGGGTTTTCACACTCTCTACGAAGTGTAATCAGAAATTTAACACCATAAGCTTTGGTTAAAGAGATATAACAGTATCTATTTGTTGTGTTTTCAACTACATAAATAATAGAATTGACCTCAACAGTGGGTAGAAAAGGGACCAAACTCTCTAACCCTCTACCCTGGTTAATATTGTTTCAATACACTACAGCCTATTTTATAATGTTTCTGCACAAATAACTATTTAGCTTGTGCCAGCAAGGTAAACCAATAATTCACTACAAGAACATTTTTTCTATGACTATCTCTTAGAGCTGTATGAGTAATTTGGAGCACAGCTAAACAGGGTCCTGAATGTATATTTTTGAGTGAGAGCATCTTACAATTAACAACTTTAAAAAATTTATATGAACAGCATTTTAATGACAGAATGAATCTCAAAGGTGGCTGATTAGCAGACTTAACTTGACCTGTGTCCATTCAGTCTGTGGGCTGCTCCTGGGGTAACATTCACTGGATCACAGCTGATGCACACAATGAACACATTACTGTGGCCACTGTGGGAATTCAGAAGAGCTACGTGATTGAAACTGGGTTTGGCCATTCCAGCTTCATATTTTTTGTCAGCATGTCCACATACAGCTCCAGTGTGCAGAGCACAGTGCCCAGTAGAAAACACTGAGTGCTATGGAAATATTTAAAATGAGATACCAAGGGCCTAACAGATAGAAATATTTTGTGCTACAAATACTTTGAATTTTTAAAGCAGCTTCTCTTTTGCCTGTCTAGTTTCACCTTCTCTCTTCTGTTAAAGGCCTTTTGGCATTTGTGCTGGTCCTCTGAATCAAACTATTTTGCCTCCCTTCCAGTATGTTACCCAACTCTGTTGTTCCTTCCAGTATTTGGCATTTGCTTTGGAATTATGTTTGTCCATCTGTTATTTGTCCTTTTGGTGATGCGTTCTGCTGATTCCCATTTGTTCCTCTCAGCTTTCTCAACAATTTGGGCTTCTGAAGTGTTGCGGCATCAGTCAGCTCTATCTTGGCCCAGGACAGCATTTGTGCAGAACAAGAGAAAGAGCAAAAAATGGCCTAGACTGATATTTCTGTTTCTTTAGGAATTCACAGGCACAACTTTTTGCAGTGGTCATTCCCACTAGCTGATCTCACTGGTTCAAGGAACATGTAATGAAAGTGGCTTTCTTCTCTTTTGATTTCTGTTTCACTCTTTCCAACTTTTTGGATGTTTGTAACCAGTGTGAAACCATAAAAAAGGCTAAAATGTAAGCAGATACTCATCCAGTCTTGACTGAGCTTGCACTTTTGTGTTACATATTCCTTCCCCTTTGGGAACACATCCACCTCCTTTATTAACTATCCACAAAACTTTCTGCCCTGCTGTGGTCTAAGGAGAACCAAAATTGCACCTATTCATACTTTCCCCCCCAGTTATCTTTTTTATCCCTTTAAATAAACCACAATCACACTACCTTCTGCATGCAGCTGCTGGATATGACCTTACTTGTAATGACTTCATTTTTCAGGCTTAGAACATTTTGTAGAAAGAATTCCAAATTTGTCAGCTCACAAGTTGCCTGTGCACAACAGTGTGGAATAACTAAAGGGATGTTCAGCTATTGATCAGTTACGTGGATATTGTTTTCTCCCCCAACACGGCTCTGAAAGTCCATTTTAAGTTCACACTATCATCACACTTATGCATTATACTGGGCTTGCAGAATTTTGCTTGCCTGTCAGGCACCAGGTAGGACCATGTCTCTTTTTACACATTTGTTTTGGATTTAGACTCGTCCAGTAAAGCAGTCTTACTAGAAAACCAGGATTCTTACAAAAATAAAACATCCTTCTGGAAAACCTGACTTTTTCTGAGTGAGGATTTGTTTTGTATCAGTGACCCTTGGAGATATTGGAGTTCTGTAAATGAATGAAGGATGCTTACAACAGTTTATTTTCAGCATTTAAAGGAGGCTTTACTTAACCTGCTTGCTTAGGTACACTGAATTAATGTAATTTCTGGCCTTAGCCCACTGAAAGCCATGTGAATTTTGCCAATAACAATAAGATACAGGTATTCAACAGCACTTGTCAGAATAGGCCTGTCTTTGAAAGGAAGAAACTTCCTTTTCTTCCTTCTTTCCTTCCCAACCCCAACCAAAATGCTCCCAACCCCACAGGTTTCATTACATAAATGCTGGGTATTAAGAATAATTTATGAAATGTTTATGATGTGGGTAGGATGCTGGTTTTGATCAAATCAAAGAATCAGGAAGCCCCAATTAGTAAGGAAACCTTGAACAAAGCACCCATGGTACGTACGAGCTCACTGGGGTTTGTAGATAAGAGCTTTGCACATGCAGACTGCTTGGAGTATGGAAGCCCCTCCTTCTCCTGGACATCCAAACCAGTCCTGGGTAACACAGAACAAAAATACCACTGTGGTTACAGGGAAATTATCCCAGCATCTTTGGACTCCTTTGGAAAAATTGACACAATCAGCTCGATCTCATCCAAGTGAGGCAGTGTGTGCTTGGGCTCTAGCAAAGGCAGGCAGAGAATGCACAGAGTGCTTTGGGGCCATCTCGCTGGCCAAGTGTGCCAGAAAATGGAGCAGTACCACATTAACTACAGCATTATTATATAACAGGCATGAACATGACAGAAGGGATGAAAAGGAGTCAAAAACTAGTACCAGTTATGCAGATCATCACCTTCTGATTGAAATCACTAATTAATTGTTGCCCTTTAATATTTTGATTCTAGTCTAAAACCACAAAGTGTGTGCCCACAAAACACCCTTGGACCCTCAAGACATGGACAAACATAAGTGCTAGGTAACACATTTACAATTGCAAGAAAAAGGTGTGAATAGTGTAATAATGATAAATGTAAGCAGTTAATTACAGTTTCAGTGTTGATCATAGAAGGTCTTTTGGAAACAAAATTAACGTAGCAACTTTCAAAGGAAAGGCCAGATATAACTGAACAACAAGTGACCATTCAGTCTAACATGGTCAGCAGTCATTAAATTGTATCTCATTCTTATTCTTGTACTACATCAGTCCAGGAGTTGCCATCACAGTGAGAGATGTCAGCTTATGAAAGTACTAATCAGCTGATACATGCAAATATCATTATTACACATGCTGCAACATACAAGGAGAGCCACATCATCCCTTTAGATGCTACTCCCATGAGAGGTACAAATGTTACAATTTTTTCTCTGCATGAGGCTGCATATCTTATATCATCATGTTACATGATTTTACACTTTTAAAATAATTAAAAAATTCCAGTTGCAGCCATGTCACATTTAAACAGCAGCAGCTATGGGAGGATTACAGTCACCGCCTCCCATACTGCATGCAGGCTAAATTCAAAGGCTTGCTGCCTGTAAGCTAGTTAGAAGCATCGAAAAAGTGGAATTTAACTTTGCTGTTTGGTAAAGGAGGAAACAGAGGAATCTCCACTGACTACTAGCCCTGTACAGTACACATTGTTAGTCAAAAGAGAGAATGGCAATTCTGCATTATAAACAACAGCACATTCCTCTCTTTTTATTCCTGAGAGCTACAATTAAAGGATGCAAGTCATAAAACAGTGTATTATATGATGCATTGTTTTTAATCTTGCTGCCTTGTTGTATATAACAGGTTCATATAATTCTTCAGACAGGAAAAGACTTGTTCTGTAAAAATACAGAGCCCTGCATTTGAAATATAAGTTCACGCACAAGCAATGTATATATCGCCAAACCAGCAAACTAACTCACTTACTTAATACACTAAACTTCAGGTTCTTTCTATATTATGTGAAATGGCTTGAAACAGGAGGCAGCTGCCAGGAAACATCACTGCTTCTTTGCTCAAGAGAGACAAGGGAAGGAAGAATGAAGAAAAAAATTCCCTCGATGGATGCCACAATAGCATGTCTTTCATTATCGCCCTGTGTCAAGGCACTGTGTAATGTTCATTGTGCATGCATAGTAAATTACTATTTACCTGCCAGTGCCTTTGATAAGTCAGTCTTTTCTCCCTCTTTTCGTCCACACAGCATGGAACAGTGAAACCTCTTTGCCTATAATTCTTATTAAGGTGATACCTTTTCTGAATAAGAAAGTACACACTTCCAAAGGAGGCATTCTCTTGGGTTTTTAAGGGCCATTGTTTTTATTGTTTTCCTTTTATTTCTCCCACCCTGCTGTGTTTTAATGCTATAGTGACTTCTGTGTATACAACTCTCATATTGAAATGTCTGCCGCAGATATATGCAATATTAAAGAGTGCTTATGAATTTTTGACATCTAATTAGTCGCTACCCAGTTAACATGTCAAGACTCAGAGGGATTAGGGAGTCAGCCCTTTCTGAATAAGTTAAAGCTATGCCCTGTCCTTTTCATGTATTATTCTTTAATGTAGGTGGTGATTATTTTGCTGTGATTAATTGATGAAGCTCATTGGTCTGGCAAGTGTTACAGAATTCACCATTCCTCACTTTTATTTCTCTCTGTAGGGCTTTCCCACTTATTTGAAAGGAATTGGTTCTATTCGGTCTGTGAAGCTTCATTGTCTTTCCTCAATACATGCACATTGGTTTCTCTTAAGATTTTATCTATTTAATTTTATATCTTTTCTACCATAAAGGAGGCAGATAACTAATAATGCTTGTTTAAAGTCACATGTTTCATACAGGGCTTCTCTAATGTGTTGTTTATTTTTATTTTTGATGTATACTTTTAGACAAAATTACTGACATGTCTTTTGAAGCATAAAAATAGATTTAAATTTTTTTTTCCTGACACTTTACGAAGTCCCCCACATTCAACAAGGCTTGCTGAATTTCGAGGTTTTCTGGTCCCTGATTAGAAGCAATATTTCACTTAGGCAAATTTTAAATTTTTTTAGCATTTTGAGTGGGTTTTTTTCTTAGAGATGATATAATATTCTCTGTTGTCAGTTCTGGTGAATTATATCAATTTTAGCATCCAAATGGCAGCCTTAATTATACAATCTCTGTTTTCCATGTGCACGCCTTTCACAAAAGGAACAAAAAAAGGAAAAAAAGAGAATGTTGAGGCAAATCTTTAAACACCTGTAGAAATCTAAGTGATGCATATTTAAAACAATGTGATCACTCATAAATTCAGCTGTGTGTCAAGGTTCCTGCTGACCTGTGGTGCACTCCAAAGGAATGTTCCATTGATTATATACAGCTGTGGATGCTCAGAAAGAAACAGCACATATGTGTGCTTCATGGTCTGATATATTTGTTGTATCCCCCTCTGTGTAAGTGATATTGGGTTCTATATAAAGAAACAATAAAAACGTATGCTGAGCGCATAATGGCTGTGCCGTTTGCCTACACAGGCACCACGCCACCAGTATTTAACTCACTGCTTTGTAAAGCACTGGAAGATCTACTGTAGCTATAAAAGGCAAAGCAAAAACATACACATACACATGCACAAAGTTTTGTGCTTTTTTTTTTTTTTTCCTTTTTCTAAAATACTGTGAAGGAACATCCTGCTATATTACATTGTTTTTTGTTCACCGTGTCACTGTCGTCGGCTCTAGAGTTTTGGGCCTTGTAAAAGTGCAACGCAGTCAGGCAGTTTCCCTGAAAGGATAAAATCAGAAAAAGAATTTTCTGAACACAGCACAATAAGCAAACATATAGACATGATTATGGAAATATTTAATCATGCACTGTGGCTACTGAGAAGTTTCTTCCATTCCCTACCTCTTCACTGCAAAGGATCTGAACAAAAGGCTGTTGCCATCCGAGTTCATTTCTGCAGCCTCCTGGTTTTATGGACAAATAATTACTTTTCACAGAGCAGAATCAATCCCATTATGAACCTCCAGTATTCAAATCTGTAATTGGGACAATAGTGGAGCTCCAGCCGGTTTATCTTCTTTTGAAATGAACAAACTCATGCACACACTTCTAAAAATTTGATCATTATAAATAATTACAATCCTATTTACCAGTCAGGGTTTGTGCTTTTTAATTTACATTGGGGAGACTTTTTCTAAGGTATTTTTTTGGTGAAAATATGTAAACAATTCTCCTTATCAGGTTTTAAAGAAAACAGCAGCGTGTGAGGAAAAGAGGAAAGCAAAGGGGGCCAGGGGGTTTTAGCAAGGTGATCCTCCTAAGCCCTCACCTGGGTTTTGAGGTTATAGGGAAGCTGAAAAGAGGAGTCACAGCAGCCTCACACACCCCCAAACCACAACGCCTCGGGAATAAAAACTGACATCGACCCTGCCATGGAAAGGAGAGCCACGAGGCAACAAGGAAGGGAAATAAAACTGAGCGGGGTGGGTGGGTCGGCTGAAGGGGCTGTGAGTACGAAGAAGGAAGAGGGGGCAACATTAAAAGAAATATCAATCAATTGGAGCGTATTCACTTTCTCCTGCACAGTAGAGTCTATCAGAAGAAAACACTGAACTTTGTAGTGTTAGCAGCAGCTGAAATTTAGAATTATTGTTTCCTCCTAACAGAAGACTCATTTTCCACGGCCACATTTGCAGCATAATAAGCTCTTTGTTATTTTTTCAATTAGAGTCAATTGACCTAACAAAATGGTTGGCAATTAAGTGATTTTTGTAATGGTCCGGGGGTAATTTAGTCGAGCTTGTCAGCTGTGTTTCATGAAGCCGAGATGTCTTTTTTTCCCACTGCCTCTCTCTCTCCCTCTCCCTCACTCTCAGTTACTCCCTCTCTCTCTCAAGCATAATGGTTCATAATTTCAAAATCTTTTCCTTCTGTTTCCCCCACAATAATTCGCAATTACAGGAAGTTGTTGGAGGTGATTTTTTCCTACCTTGCTTTTTGAGTCAGTAATTTTAAATAAAATGTACATACTTGTAAAAAGGGGGCTATTACAGAAATCACTTTTTGTGTAAACTCAATTATTTTATGAATAGTGACACCAGTTTCTGCTGGGTTCAACTCCTAAAGGCTGATGTATTATTATTTTCAGGGTAAAAGGTGTTGAACATTTAGAACACTTTTTCAAATCAAACCAGTATTCAGGAAGGTAAACAACAACTTAAACGATGAGGAGCCTCGTAGTAAAGCTGACAGTTATATGAGAAGAAAGCCATTAGGACATTTATACAATAGTCTGCAGCTACTGGACTTTATTTTCTCCTATTATGATTTAGGAAGAGATTCCTCATTTGTCTAATTGATTCATTTTCTTAAGACAACATCTGGAGTTGCAATTCATATTAAAGTGCTGTAGTTAGATCTGATGACTACATCAGATGTTCTTTCATTTGTATTCTTTTTATTATCTGTTTTTGTAGCACACACACATTCACACACAGGCTGGAAACTGAAGCCACGCACCCGTCCACCAGTGAATCCGGAGACTTCCCAGCATCTGCCTGCAAACGACTGCCTTCTAGTTTTTTTGATTTTTAAATCCTTTTTTCTAATCCCCAGCCATGCTGTACATTTCCCCTGTGTCTCCAGCCTCCCTCCCAGCCGCGGGATGCGAGGGATGCGCAGCTGCCCGCAGCGCCGAGCGCGGCTGCGGCCTCGGCAGCCGGCAGAAGGGGGCGCTGCTGCAGCGGAGCAGGCGGCACCTCGCCCCCTGCCCCGGCCACTGCCCTTGTCCCTGCCCTTGTCCCTGCCCCTGACCTGGCCACTGCCTTTGTCCCTGCCTGCCCTTGTCACTGCCACTGCCCTTGCCCCTGACTGCCCTTGTTCGTGCCGCTGCCCCTGTCCCTGCCTGCCCCTGCTCCTACCCCAGCCCCTGCCGCTGCTCCTACCCCTGCCCTTGGCCCTGCCCCGGCCACTGCCACTGCCACTGCCCTTGCCCCTGCCCCTGACTGTCCCTGCTCCTGCCCCAGCCCCCGAACCTGCTCCTGCCCTAGTCCTTGCCTCTGCTTCTCTCCTTGCCCCAGCTCCTGCCCCTCTCCCTGTCTGCCTCCTTCCCCAGCCCCTGTCCCTCTCTGACAGGACCCTGCTTGCCCCCTGCTCTCACTCTGCCCCCTGTCCCTGTCCTCTGCCCCTGCCCACGTCCCCTCACCACTCCTGGCTCCCTGACTCCTCCTGACCCGCGCCCTTCTGGCCATCACCCTCTGTCCGTGTGACCCTTCCTATCACAAGCTCTTATCGGAAAAAGCTTTCGGGCACGGCTCAGAGGTCACCGGCGCAGCTGTTTTAGCCCCATGCTGGTTTCCAAGGTAGGGCAGTTGACACCAGGCTGGGGGCTGTGTCACCTACCCCTGAAAAAGCCTCCACACTGTATGCTACCAGCACGGGTTTACAAATAAGAAAGGATGGCTGCTGGGGTTTTTTTGGGGTTTTTTTGTTTTGTTTTTTTTGTGGGAGAGAGGTTGGTGTTTTCTTTTGGTCCTGTTGGGGGTTTTTGTTTGGTTTGGTGGTTTTTTCACTGTTGTAATTATGTGTTGGTAGCTGAATTTTATTGATTCAGTATCTTAATTTGCCTCATCTCAGATTCTTGGAGTTTTGAATCACATTTTAAGCCAAAATCTGTGGGCCAAATTCTGAGAGGCATTTTTACCTTTGTCTTTCTTTTTCCTCTCCTGCATCCAGCATCTCTGGAAACTGGGTTGTGAAAGACTGGCCTTCCATCTTGCCTACTGGGACAGTAAGATCTGTGTGCATTATCCTCCGTAAATATTACTTTTACATTTGGATCTCTGCTCATTTCCCTTATGACCCCTGACAGTCTTCTCCTAGGGTTTGATTATAAGTCACTATAGCCTGGACTGTACTGGAGTCTCGTAAGGCTTCGATTAATCCACCGCACCTAAGCATTGCTGTGACTATAAAAGGAAAAGTTATGATTCTGAATAAGCATCGTGCGGAAGAAAGAAGCAAAAGCATAAAGTATTAAACTTTCATCCAGCACCATAGGAGAGATGTAGTTATTAAATTTCAGCTGCTTATCAAACTGATATGAAAGTCATTTTGCATGATTGCTTTGCATCCTCGAATCTTCTGCTTTTATTTGCAGTGCATCTCTGCGCTTTCTTATTAGAAAAATACTCAAAGGATAAAAAAGCTGATAATATTATTCAGTTTTGACAATTAGGTAGAAAAAACATTTTAAGAAGTGCTTTTTTTATTGCAGCTAGTAATAATAGTGGTGGTCCTCCTGGTAGCAGTCTCTTCTGATGCTACCCAGGGTGATGCTAGCTTTACCCTATAATGGCCAAAGCCCTGATGGTTATACTGGTAAAGCTGCTAAGGAGTGTGAGCCAGGATGTCATTCTCAATATCACAAACAATGTACACAGCCACAGATTATTTTGTCTTCAGAGGTCCACAGTTTATGGCTTTTTCACTCCCCCCTTCCTATTTCAAGATTCACAAGTGGACTGGGGCTAGTGCCTGTGAAGAGTGGGGCCAGAGGAACAGAACCTTCCCTGTCCTGGGCTTGCCTGCAGCTGCTGTCCATTCCCTCAGGATCACTGTCACGTTAACCACTTCAGCAAACCTATCTGTCTATTTATAATCAATCTCCCATACGCTTGAGCCGCCCAGCAACTGCCTTTAATTATTACCTCCCCACATTGTGGTTCCCTTCCAGTTCAGCTTAATCTGCTCCTTATGTTTTGCGTGTGAATTTATGCAAAGCTATAAGCATTCATGGGAATGTGCAGCCTTTAGAAGATGAGAGCAAATCATCCCATCTCCCACAACTCTCCCTTTCCCCACCATGGGTTTCCATAACTTGATGCTTGGTTGTTTTGTTTTCCAGTGTTCCAATCATTTCTTCAGTATTCTCTCTGCCTTCCCATTTTCTGTCAATGCTTCCCCATCTCCTGCTGGGTTTTACTCCTCTATGATTTAATTCACTCTCAGCAACTGTCACAAAGCTGATGGCTCCCTAGCATTTATCTCTTTATCTTTGGTTGCTACCTTCTGTCCAGTCCTTTCATCTCAGACTATCTGCTCACATCAGTGTCCAGATGTCTGGTCATGAGCCCAGGACAGCAAAAATGCAACCTCTTTGAGCCACTGTTTTTCCACAATTGTACAGAATTATTTCTCTGTGGCACAATGCTGGAGACTATTAGCACCATACCTGCTCTTCACAGTTTCTCTTCCAGATTTAATTTCTACAAATCAAGTCTCTGTTTTTCCAATCATTACAAAATATATCTCTGTTATATTAAAAGACCCCCTTAGATCTTGCTCTCTAGATTTGAGTTGTCATCCCCAGGCTATGAAAACTTTTTCCCCTCTGAATTTTTTTACCTCTGCAGACAGCAATTTTCCCCATGTGCAAGACAACTCAGAAGAGCAGTCTTATATACTTCTAGATGCTGAAAAGATCTGGAAAGGTCAAGTTTTGCTCCCTGGGAGAGGAATTCCCGTGACTATCCCCGTGTAACACATCTTTGAATTAGCATTTAGGCTCTCCTGAATTAAGGGTGGGGTAGTTCAGATTGTAACTCAAGGGGTAATTTTCATTGACCCCTTAATGACAAAGGTACTCAGCCACCCACCAAAATCTTGGTCCTCAGAGCAGGGGTGACTCTCACTTGGCATTAGGGAGCAATGCAGTTGTCCCAGGGAGGTGCAGAAGCTGGGCTGGTAAAAGGGATGAATTATAGGAAATATTTCAGCAGGAGAGAAGGAGAGTCACAGTGTTAGGAAAAATATTCTGACAGTGAGATGTGCTAAACTGGGTGGGGGGAGGACAATGTCTCCTTTGCAGGATTCATCATCAGAATATATTTATTACTGTGTTGTCCAAAGTACTTTACAAATTGTAAGATATGATTGTATCTTACACCTTGGCAAGGAACAGAACAGATGTCCTTATAAAGGACAATTTAATCAAGGAAAAATAACAATTAGGCAGGAATTTGCTAAAGGAATCAGTTAACTGTTAACTCATGGTCAGCCCAAAAATGTAAAAGCTATCTGACTGCATTTTGCCATGCTGACCTCTGGCTTCTCAAACTCTATGTTTCAGTCTAATGTAGTTTTTGCACCAAATACCACTTTACCGAATTAAAGTAAAAATATTATCTTATTTCACTGTCTGTGGGCTAATATTTTCCCTCTGAAGGTTGATAACTCCATTTTCAACACAAAAATCAAAGGCAGGTCACATGTTGAAAATATATATAATGTCCTCTGCAGAGTGCTTTAACATGCCCAGCAGTATATTCCACTTTATTCCTAGAAGAGTAAAATTACAGTGTGTAGCAGGGCTGGCACCACGCTTCCATGCCGTGCAGACATTAGAGCAGAGGGAATAATTCACAATGAATAGTTTAGTCAGTAAGTTTAGCCCTTTTTCTGCTTATGGGATCTCCATGGGCAGACTGAGGTTTCCTTGAGTTTATTATGCAAAAGAATTCAAAGAGATCCTTTTTCCTCTCTAAGTACTTCTAATTGCTCAGGAACACTTCTCTGTGAACATTCCCCAATCACTTCTTGAGCTTTGTTAGATATGACTGCTTTGATGAGTCACATGGTGTTGATTTATTTTTCCAATGTGTTGAGCATGCAGATATTCATGTGTGTGAATCTAATACCCAGTTTCCATCAATACTTATGCATGCTGTTCTGAAATTCTCAGGGAATAGCCACAATAGTAATTGAATCCTACACATGTCCCTAGAAAGCAAATACAACTAGAAGACAGTATGGGTGATAGGAATCCATTTGCAAATTTCAGTAAATGAACAATGGTTGATAGCAATCCGTTTCCAAATTCCATCAAAGGCACTTTTTTTTTACCATACGATTTAGCTAGCTGTACTGGATTCTTTGAAAAATATTGTCAACTCTCTGCTTTCCATTCATTTTGTCCTATGTTTCTCTCTTCTCATTAAGTAGCTGTGGAAAGGAAATAATAGCAAATTTCTCCTTCCCCCCCTACAGACCCCCTCAAAAAAAAACCATAACAAAAAACCAAAAAACAAACCCACAGGTTGAAAGTAAATATCTTTGAGCACCCAATAGCTATCTCCTATTTTTCAAGCCCAGATTTAATACATTGCAGTTGTACCTGGGAGGTCTAATTCATTCAGCACCTATTGCCTCCAGGATGAGGATTCAATTAAGAAATATGAAAGATAATATGATGCTATAGGGACAAAAGTACTTTTGAAACTCTACCCAGGCTTTCTGTAAATAAAGGTACACTTCTTTGAAAGCAAACATTTCCTGTTAAAATGCATCAGCTTTCTAGTCCATGATCCTCCACTCCAAATTATAATAGAAAATATATAATGGAGCATAAAAACCAACAGATGAGAAAAATGCACTTTCAATGTGAATTTCACCTCCTAGCTACATGTCTGTCCTCAAGAACCTCACTGTAGATGCAGACTGTTATTGAGGCATAAATTACCTAATCCTCACCAAAATTCCTTGTTGTTTTCTAGGCAAAGTGAGGTAGTACCTGTTCTTCATCTGGGCAACTAGAACAGAGATGTGAAAAATCATCAAATTTTGCCTACAGAGTTTGTGAGACAGAAAAAAAAAGATTTTCCAAAGCATTTATACTGTGCAATATTTCTTGTGCACAGGACACTGGATGGGCGACTTTGCTTACCTGCTGAGAGATTTGTGTCCTTCTGCAAAGTTTGTTTTGGACTGGGAGATGAGCAATATGAGAAAACAGAAGTGTACAACTGTGAACACTTCAGGATGCATTGTTGCTTTTTCATTACAAAGGGATAAGAAGTGAAGTCCAGTCCTTTGGATATAGTCCTAGTCGTTGTTTTGCACCTGGATTTTTTGTAGTTCTTGAAACAGGGTTGTTAAAATTAATGAATAAATTCCCTATCCAATTAATAAAAAACCTGAAAACTTCCCCATTAACTCTGCCTGTTTGGGATTTTATCTATAAAATTTATGTTTCACTTACACTGGTTAGGCAAAGTGGAACTCCACTCTCAGGAACAGGGCTGGGTTGCAAGCAGTAGGGTTAGATGGCATTTTCTACACCCTCAGATGCCTGAACCAGGAGAACCTGCTAATTCAGAATTTCATGGCTTGCTTTAAATTTCATTAGGTGCATTTTCATTGTGTTTTGGAAATAAGGGGATTGAACAAGCAAAAATTTTGTTGTTCTGATCTTCACACAGAAGTGGTAGAAGGCACTTACCCTCTGCATAACCTGTTATTAGGCATGGGATGCAAAACAATTTGAATGGAAGTTACAGTTAATTTGTTAAACAGTGCAGTGAAATCAGAACTCAGGACTAGTTATTTTATGTTTAGGCTCAATAGAGGTGGATGGAATGTATTTCCTCTTCCTCCTTCCAACATTTAACATCCTTTTGCTCCTTTGCTTACCTCCTTTCTGGTAGCACTCATGCACACCTTTCTTCACATTTCTTATTCTTGCATAATCTTACATCCAACTCCTGGTCATTTAGTCATTCTCCTCAAAGTTGGGGTTAGTGTCCATGCCCACTTGTTCCTCCTTAGCTAGAATCTCAGTCTAAATATTCTGGCCAATTTCATACATCATGCTCTGGACCAACATAATTTTTTTCAATTTTTTTCCCATAACTGTCAGAGATGGAGCATGTGCACCTATCAATAGGTATGTGCTCATTAGCTTCATGTCCAAAGTGGCTGGTCTTTTTTTGTTGTTAAATACAAGCTCTGCCAACCACTCCTCACTCAGAGCTCTCTGTTCCCAGGTTCCTTACACCCTTTCTTTCCCATCTTTCAGTGACTTCCTGTGGGAAGCTTCTTCCTCCTGCTGCATATCCTTTGGGCTCCATCAGAACCAGGGGAGAGAGATGGTCTCTGCTATTAGTCCTGGATCCAGAGATCCAGCCAGCTCCAGCAGGCAGGAGCAAAGTCCTGCTCAAGTGACAGGGGTGCATATCTTAGGGAGTGTGGTGTAACTGTGCAACCTGATTGACCATAGACAAATGACAAACACAACAAGCATCTAATGAGCATAAATGAATGTTGTTGGGTTTTTTTTTTTCCAGAAGCTTAAGTTTTGACCAATTTTTGAGACCCTGTTTCAAAACTGTAGAGCTGTTAAAGAAACAACTGAGAGGTATATTTATTTTTAAATACTGGCAAACAACATATTTTCCCTAATCTTTTTCTCAGAAGTGAATATTCACCTGAAACAGAGCCATACAGCAGAAAACGTCTGACCTGAATGTTAAATTCTGGCAAAGCAATATCCACTGCTAGTAGATTTTGCCAATGAAAATTTTCATCCACCCTCATTATAGATGTGGATGTTTCAGAAAAAACTGAATTCCACACTAAAGAAAAAAGCTGTAATAACAACACTTGAAAATTAAGTTATCTAATTAATTTTCAAATACAAACAGGATGGTTTCCTTTCTCTGGGCTTGGCCTATCAATATGTAGCATTCCTAACCTATAGTGAGAGTGAATATCTATCCACCTGAACTTTTAGTATTTTAATATCTTATCAGGATTGATCAGAAGGTAACCACTTTGTACCTCTTCTGCTGATGAAGTGAAATTTTCTCACTATGAGCAAGAAATACGAAGTATTTACAGTATACAGTACAATATACAGTACAAACTGTAGGTCATGCCACAGAATATCCTTCTGGGCATTGGTCACTGCCAGTATAGGCTGATTTCAGACAGGAGAAGTACAATTATCCCCATTAAAAATCTATACAATTAACAACACTTACTACACAGTGGAGTCTAGGTTACCATGGTACTGCCCTATCTCTAGAGTAGGAAATAACTGTGGTATATCAAATTCCATCTCATGGTAATTGTTACTTTTTTGCTGACCACCCATGTGGCATTAAAAGTCTCCTGCTCAACTAATTCACCTATTTTAAAGCATATTATGGCTATATTTATTCTCCATTCCACCTCAAATCACTAGTGTTCCAAGTACATAATTCTGGGTTTTGAAATACTCCAGAACATATATTTATATGATGAGTAGGAAGGAGGCATAGAAGGTGGAAGAGGAAAATGGAAAAGAAACATATTGGGTGCCTGGGGTTCAGGGGAGGGTCTGAGGTGCCTCTGTGCAGGAGAAGAGAGATGGGAAAGAAATGAAGGCAAATGTGAAATATGTGTATCAGTGATGATTTTCTGACTGCACAGGAATATGCTACTGAAGGAGACAGGAAGAATAAATTCAGCAACATAAGTGATGAAGAAGATGGTGAAATTGTGCCTGACATGATGATTGAGCTTCAAAGAGGGGCTAACTCAGAACTGAATAGAAAATTTCCTTCCATAGACTTCTCCTACAAGCAAATGAAACCTGCCCCCACTGCAAAGAGAGCTAGGGATTGGTGGAAGATGGGTGTATGGTGAAACAGAAGGAGGTATGTGAATGGAAGAAGTGAGTGGGGAAAAGAGAGAAAAAGGAAAAAAACCCAAAAAAACGTGAAACAGGAAGGTGAGAAAGATGGGGCAGTAAAAAACACTTTAGGATCTTCATAGGCAGGAAAACAAAATGCATTTGGTTGAATTTTGCACCTGAAATGACCCTACCTTATTTGTGATTTCTCCTTAAACATGCTGATATTCCAGCAGAAAAAAAGAAAAGAGCTGTGACATGCTTTCAAAACAAAATACAAGTACATAGTAGTAAATTACTTTACCTATTACCCTCCATCTCCTCCTCTCTCCCAAGATTTATAGAAGTTTTCAAACCTAGGGAATGGTTTACTGTTTTTCTTCCAAATAATATTTTTTTAACTATGTGCATTGCTCTGAGACACCCTGATTTGAAGGACAATTTTCTAGGATGTCTCATTTTTAGCATCCTAGGTTCTGGTATGTGTGATATCACACAAAGTTATGTTTGGGAATGTCCTTATCAAAGGAGAAACTGCCAGATTATTGTACAGGAGAAAAGAGAATTTTTGAAAGCTACAGTAAAACTTACCTGATGGTTGAGAGATTCAGGACATATTTCTGAACTTAACATAATTTTCACTCCAGCTTTGCAGTTCACCTTTAACACATATCACCTCTTAAAAATATTTCCATGAGCATCATGCATGCCACCATCAGAGTGTCAGCTTTGCCTGCAAATTCCCTGGCTCCATTATCTGTTGGAGTTTAGCTGCTTATCGCCAGGCACTGCCATGGTGGCCACGTTGCACTGCTCAGGTGGGGAGGCTGTGGGTGCACAGAGAGGGTCTGATGGAGCAGCAGATCCCTGCCCATGCCCAGCTTTACACACACCATTATTGCCCCCAAGCACAGGGCTAAGGTGCATTGTCCATGGCATGGGCTTCTGCAGGATTGGGCCCGCAGCCCGTTCAAGGCAGGCTGATAAATCTGAGCCAGACTCAGCATTAGTTAAACGTGGCTCTTTGTATTTATAAACAGCAATATGCTGCTGTTATGAAAGCTATTTCATTTAGTGCCATCTTACATTCAGCAATTTAATTATTCTCTTAATTATTGAAACATTCATCATAGTTTTCCCATTGATTCATGAGGGGCTGGCTGCATTTCTTTAACTCATTAATATAGTGACGGAACATTGACAGTCTTTTTGCTAACCTCCTATCTCTGAATGGTAATACTGGGAATACAAAACCTTGAGTCTTTTTTTTTTAATTTTTAAAATTTGTATTATTATCACCAGCAATAACTATACTCATAAAAGCCTCATTTCGTAGCGCAGGAACAGAACAATATATGAGGAAACCCTAATTATCAATAGTTTTGATAGTGAGTTTTGCAAACTAATATCTTCCTGAGACCATATTTTTATTATGAAATGGGTGATAAAGCAGAGATAATTCTAAATCCAAACACATGTTATATGAAATAGGTAAACCCAAAATAAAAATTAATAGTGACCTTCCATGCTGGGATATAAGAAATATAATCAAGCACATATATTAGTCATGGCTGGAAAAGGACAGGGAGATGCCCACAGGTGAAAGATTAATTTACAGAGTTTTAAAATGCATTCAAAATAAAATCTGTGACATCTCTCTTCCCTCCCTAGTCCTGGCTTTGAGCATTATCCTTATTGCCTGTCTGCAAAACTACTTTCTTAAAACATGTTCCTAACTTGCATTAAAAGAAAAATTTAATCTTTTTTTTTTTTATTGTATCTCCTTTATTTACAGCCTATTTAAGTAAAGGCACAACATTCTATGTCTCTATAATTTTTTTGCAACTATCTGCTATTTATTTCAATTTTATAGTTTCTCAAATGTCTGGCACTACCCTCAAAGACCTCTCTCAAATTCATCAGTTTTCTCTCAGGAGAGGTTGTCCAGAGTTTGAAGCATACAAGGTCTCATCTTAATGCTTATAGGAGTACTTCTGCCCTTGGATATTATTCTCATCTTCACAATACTATGCAAATCGACAGCTACTTCCCTGTGCTTCCAGCTAGGACTTCTGAATAGGATTTCTGTGAGTAGCTGGAAAATAGCTAAAAAAGGGCTTCAGAAATATAAAAGTTCAGCCCTGAGCATGTCTATATGTGTGTGTATATATGTGGATGTGTTTGTAGCTGTGTGTACTAGTCATATACTGTAGTTTGAAAAGTGGATCTGTGTAAATCAATGCATTTATTTAGCTCTCTCCCCAACTCTCTCCCCGAGTTAACACCCCAGCACACACAATGCTAGCGAAGGTGATTATCTCTGCTAGCATAATTCCTCCGTAACATCTGCTTTAGCCCATAACACTCCACTAATTTTTCCCTCATTTCATTACACATAATTTTCTTTCAACACAATCTACATGTATTAAGTGGTAATGACTTTCCAGTTAAGAGCAAATCGACGCCAAGGGACCCCCCCCTCGATTGCCTGCCGTGCCTGACTCCGGCTATTAAAGATAAATTTGGTGCCTCAGAAAGCTGCAGTAAGCTAATCAATCAATTAAGCGGTTAGGACATACATTATCAAAATTCCACAGTGCGGGGGTGCATGAGAGCATGCTGACATACTTGGTATGATTTTAGAAATAAAAAAAATTTTGAGGTTGAAAGTCAGTATTCAGTGTCTTCTGAAATGAAAACTCAAGCTATTGCACACTACCGATAGCAACTTTGGTGTCTGTGCTGGTACAATTTCCACTGCAGCTTTTATACCTAGTGCAGTTTACAAGTGATACCAGAATGGAGCTGATGACACAGTAAAATCTATTTTTAAACGATATGAGGATTCTGGTGCAGAATAAGGCAATGCTATTCACAGTTAAGCTGGATGTTCTGTCCCTAACTTGTCATTGTGTCTCTAGGAACTGCCACTGCCTTAAAACACTGATTAATATTCTGTATTATGTGTGTTGCAAAAAGGTGGTTTAAGGACAGAATGGCAGCCATCACATCCTGTTGTGTCAAGTTTTATCTTCAACACTGCTTTAATATTCATTCTGAGTTTAATTTTAGAGAGTATTTAAAGCTAGTAAAATAGATTCTAAAATAAACTGAAAATTTTTTTCGACTTGTTTTTTAAAAAAACAGCTCCTAGTGACATTATATCCTTTGCTGCACTGACTTACAAATCAGCTTCAACCCAACCAAAAAAAGTTACATTCACTGATAATCAAGTTACATTTGAGTGCAAGGAAATATTATACAGAATATCACTTACAAGCCCTTCATTACTTTGTTTTTCTGTGTTATCTTTGTGTCATTCTTTATATGGAAAAATGACTTAACCAGTTAAAGGCTTTTTAAATATAAAAATATTTTCTCTTGCACTGTGAGGAATGGCTGGTATGCCAATATTTAGCCAAACGCTAAGGAAATTGAAACAAAACCCCAAAGACCATAAGAATCATACAAGCAATTTTTATAGCTCTGTCAGGACTAATACAAAAGGAGAGCTAAATAGAACTTTATAGCAGGATCCTGAACAAGACAAAACATGAAAAATAAAAAGGACATATTTTCTGAGCAATCAGTAAATTTATAAAATATATAATATAAATGGATCATTACAAGACTTTGCCAGTTACTTTTCCTGTCAGTTTTAAGCAAATTGCCTAAAGCTTTGTTATCGTAGTATTGTAGTTATCAGATGAAACGACATGGCAAAACTCCCTGCTTACTTTTCCAGAGTGTTTTCCTCACTTTCTGCAAATTACATTGGAGCATATTCAGTGCATACGCTTCTACTTGTGGAAAGAACCACAACATCTTTTTACTGTCTAAATAAATATTCCTTAGCAAAAAGGAAGCACGTTGTCGAAGATAAAAAGGGTGGGTTTGTTTTGTTTTAATATATAATACAAATAAAGGAGGTAACTCAATGGCTTCTCTCAGATGTGTTTGCATAAGGAAAAAAGCCCTGAAAAAGCTCTAAAAAGAGCGGTACAAATGTCTACGATACAGGCAAAACACTTAATCCGAGCCCTGCATGTAAAACACAATTACAGAGAGTTAATAATGGCAAATATAATGAAATAAAAAAAGCTCTCCACAGAGGCTATACAAGTGCATCCTTCAAAAAAACCCCCAAACCAGCATGTTTCAATAATATGATGCTGTCCTTTCCTTTGTGGCATTCTTCATTGACTAGGCTGATAATGAAAAGATGTCAGGGAGATTCACAGTTTAGACTTGTATTTTCTTCCTTTCTTTTGTGCTGTTTCTTCCCATTTATGGCTGTTTTCCTGCCTTTGCTCTGTATGGAGGGTATGAAATATTTCATAGTTATGTTTTCTCGTGAGATGTAGGGCTGAATTTGACTTTATTATCATTACTAAGAGCATGCGAGTTAAGTTTACTCAGTTGAAAAAGACACAATGATGTTGTTCTTCTTGATATAGAAACAGCTATATGGGCTTTTATAGGTTTTTTAGTGTAGGCTTCTTCTTCTGTCCTAGATTTGATAGCTACTCTATCAGCTGGAATTATTTTTTTTTCTTTCTCGTTCTCTTTTTGAAAAAAAAAATCATTCTGATTTATCTAAAAGCACATCAAAACATCTTTATCTGTTCATAGTGAGTGAGAAATTCCTTCAGATTAAGGGGGAGAGATGGTGGGGGGGAAGGAGGGAAGAGAGGCAAACAATAAAAAAAGCTGAGACCAAACCAGTTTGCCTTCTCCTTTTATGCAGTGCATGTAATGACTGAACTTTTGACTTTAAAGTTTTTCTCTGGTGCAGTACTGTAGAAAAAGAAGCAAATAAACAAACAAACAAAAAATATCCCCTTGGTGCAAAGACCGGTCTAAGGCAATACCTGGTGAGTGGAATTTTTTTTTTTTTGGTTGTTGTTGTTTACTTGAAGCAGATAAAACACCCACCTTAAACCCGCCCTCTATTCAGTTCAGCAGCACCTCCATACTCCAATAAACCGTTTTCATTCCATCTGGTGTGCGTTTGCTCTGAAGACATTTTCCTGTCAATCTCTCCTGCCACATTAAAAATCTGTCATTACTATTGCATTGCCGCCTGGCTCCTGAGATTTGTCTGACTGCTTTATTGCTCCACTCATTTTTTTTTTCTGCTACAGCCGAGAAGCAGAAATAAAGGTTTGTTGTTGAAACATGGCCGCAAGGAAAGTAGGAGGCACACATCTGTCAAGGTATTACCTTTCTTCAACCAGGGATTAAGGTGTTTTACTGCTCTCGCTACTGAGCAGTCACACTGAATAAATTTTCTCAGTAGAACATAAAAATGAACTCATACATTTTGAACTGGGTTTCATTCTTTCAAGCCAACCCATATAATTATGCAATGGCATCAGTGTTTGGGGGAAAAAGAAGAGTCAGAAACGTTTGTGTGCACCCCCCCCCCTTCTCTCTCCTGCACCACCCTTCACATTTACATTATTTAAATGCTTATTAAGAGGGCAAGACTCAGGCAATCAGTACTGGGGAGAGAAATGGCTTTTTGCTCTTACTTGTTGTTGTTACTGGATCTCTTACAAGGTCAGATGGGGTGCAGGGCTTTGCTCCCCGTGTTGTGTGTCTGTGATCACAAAATATGCCTGACCGTGAATATTCACTGTTAATTCACATTGAAGCAAGCCAGTAGAATTGTGATTTGTGAAATATTGTTTTTTGAAAAAAACCTGGCAATATTACCTGCTGTGTAGCCTTCCCACTTCTGCTGCAGACATTAACTTTACAGTCTCAATGGTACAAATGAAAATAATTTAAAATTTAAGTATAACCAGTGGAAATGGTTGTTACACTAAGACCATGCCAGACCATCCTTCTCAGTCCTCTGCTGGACAGTCCTGCAGACTTATCTTAGTCCAGTTTTAAAAGGTCAGCCTTCTAATGCAGAAGGGGTTATCTCACAAAATAAACATTAAGGGGTAGGCAAATGAAGGATCAGGTCAAACATGCCTGTGAAGGGGGACAATATAAGGAGCTTTATGGTTTGTTTTTTGTAGAGTTTTGGGGGTTTTTTATGAAAAAGAATAGTACAGCTTTTAAATTTGATGAGACCCCAGGAGAGAAGGACTAACTTCAGTGCAGGAACCATAAACTCGTACAAACTTTCAGGAAAGAATAGTTAAGGAAATACTACATAGAGTCAGAAATCACAGGTCCATCTGTGGCATGCGTATACCTCCAGGTAGCTCTGCAGCCTGTCCCCACCATCAGTTTGACTCATTCTCTGTTTTGCCCTAAGGTCCCTGCCTCCTAACTTCCACAGTGCTTCCTCTCAGGCTCCCCTTTGGAGTGAGACAAACACCTCCCACCAGAGAAATTTACTTGTGTCATTGCTGACTGACATATTTATTTAGCAGTAAGGTAGCTCAGTTCAACATAGATATATACCAGATCTACAGTTCTACGGAAAAACTGCTACTTGAACAACAGCAAATGAGCTATCCCACAGGTCAGCAGATAATCTGTCACTCACTTATTCTTCACAGTGTCCCAGGAAGGTCATAAATCACCAGGATATTGGTTCAGTACTGTATTCCCCCAGCCTCCACTTTCTTCTGGCTATTGGCTTTTTTTCATCCATTTCAACCCAGTGAAGACACAAGGAAAAGTGAGCATTGTGAAATCTTACACTCCTCTCCCCAGTCCCACCTCCTTCCCAGAGCTAAGTTGCATGACTGAATTTACAGCTTTCTTATGCCAGAACAGCACCTGGGAACATGTCAGGCTGGATTGTGAGGCAAAGCTCCATCCCAAAATATTTCCAGGTTTTAATTCTTCAGGGGAAGGAGCCATCTTCTTGCTCTGTGTTAATATCTAACACCTTGCACAATGTGGGATTTAGGGTTGTTGCATAGTGCTTCAGTGCAAATGATAAATAATAACGTGCCTGTGGAAATATAGTTCCTTCAGCTACTTATTTTATGGCATCCTTCAATGTGCCTCTTTGCCTTAGACCATATTTGCAAGTAGGTGATGCAAAGGAAAAAATGGATATAGTGAATAATTGGTGCTAAGGACCTTGTGTCCACAATGCCTATCTTTTTGGGGTTTGTCTCAAACTCATTCTAGTCTGGTCCCATGGACTTGATGCACATTAACAAGTGGATACATTAGGTGTGATTGCAGAGCACAACTTCTATATTTATTTCATCCGAAAGAAACCCAGTTTGCACTCCCTGAGCCCACTCTGCTGTGCAAACCACAGCACTCTCAACACACTGGTGTGAAATGCAGCTGATGCCTTTTCTGAAACCCCTCATGTTTGCTGGATCCTGTGTGTGACTGATGCTCCTCCATGGGTGCTGTTTGCAGAGAAGCAGTGCAGTAATCTGCTACCCCAAGTAAGTGCTGCAATGTATAGTTGGGATGCAAGTCATCTGCAGATAATCAACAAATAAAGAGGGAGACAGACAGAGAAATATATACCTCTTCTTATTCTTTTTCCTTTTTTTTTTACAGGAGCAGCTTTCTCAGTGAGTTAGCCCAATACAATCCTCAGGGAACTTGAAGCTTGTAGCAGTGTTGCGTTTGACTTTAAATTCAGATAATTTGCACAAAGTGGTGAGTTTAGGGTGGTCTTTCAAAATCAAGTTTCAATATTTTCTTCCAGAGATGTGTTTGCAGGTGATGCCCTTTATCTACTAACTACTTCTGTCCCAGTATAGATAGTTCAGAGTCAAAAATGCTGTCAGTACCAGCAGTTTCATTTGCAGAACCTGTCTGAACTGGGTAACTGCTTTATACATTTGGGTGTGTTTAAATCACGTATCAGGATACAGATCAAAGATGGCAAATGGCCTCTTGCCAAGATACTTTAAAAATCAGATAATATTTGTAAGAGACAACCATAAGGGGCCAAATTTCCAGAAAATGTGACACTACTGGCAGTCCTTTTGAAACCCTCAGAGTTCTGTTTCCCTCTAAAAAAAAACTGTGTCCCTTATTTTTAGTTGAACAAATATTTAAATAAAAACAATTGAAACTAAAGTGAATTCCATATCTCATTCGTCATTAAACTGACCACTTGATTTTAATTACCCAGGAAAAACATGACAATATTTTCCCATGGATGAGGAACCTTCCCATCCGATCAAAGCAGCTGGAATCTTGAATTTAAATCTGCATAGCTGGTCCACACAGAGGGATATGGTTGATAAATATCTCAGATGAGAATCTGGGCTATACAGTTTGATCTGGTTCTTGGGGTTATCTGTCTAACCATGGCTGCATCTCATCCTGTCAGGCAGTGGTTTTCAAAGCCTTACGTGCAGTCCCAGTGGAACAAGTCAACTGCATGTATTATCTTCATTCCAAGAACCAACTCCAGATACACAGAGCTTTAATAAGTAAATGAATTTTCCTGCCCACAACTCAATAATTAATACCTCCTCTCAAAAAATTAATTCAAGCTGCCTTCACATGACAATTTTAGACTCCATGCTCTCATCCCAATTAACATAAAGCCACTCCCTGCTCTATGCATTTAGGTCATCCCATCTTCATCTGTTTTTATTCTCCTGGTATCAGTGAAATTAAGTTAGATCCACCTCAGGTATATATAAATAATCAAAGGCCCTTTTCCTGAGTAAAACTAAATGTATCCATCTTCTTCCTTCCCAATAGGAATGTGGAATTCACTTATTCCAGTCTCATAACTATCCCTATCACACCTCTCCACAGAGCACTGTCAGCTAGTGCCAGGTACCCAAGGACAGACATTGCTTTAACTGTGGGAAGAACAGAGAGAGTCTCTTCAACCAGTACATTTTGAGGGAAAGAAAGGGCACAGAGCTACTCAGAGTCAAGCCTTGAGTTCATTTTTTTTTTTTTTACTGATGAAAGTAGCAGCTTAGCCTGTTCTTTTCTATATCACCTGCCACTGGAAAAGAGCGCGTTAGCTTCTGCACGGGATGTCCAACACCTGGACCAGAACTACAGTGAGGAAGTGTCATCTCCTTTGCTTCCATCCACTGAGCCTCTTTACACAGCTACTGCTTTATCATGCTTAGGCACATACAGATTTACTGAGGGGGTTCCTATTCCTGTTAACTCCAGCCAGCACAGTACCTGCTCCCATGCTTTGTCAAAGGTCTGTTGAGGGAGCAGCTGTACCTATCATTTGCAGGATGGACAGAAAGACATTACAGAAAGGAAGGACATCCACTAATCTTCAGTGAGTTCTGAGAGAGATGTTTTTCTTTCTCAGGTCTCCTGAACTAGAGAAGTTCATGTCCACTGTGCAGTATCTACGTGTGGAAGCAGGGGAGGCAGCACCTCCTGCGCCCATTCTCTGCCAGTCTCTCTGACACTGTGGTCACTGACCATACAAGTACCACACAAGGAGCAGTGGAACAGGCTCAGGGATGTGTGCTTGTGAAACCCACATGGAATCACTCCCAACAGGACTACTGCTCATGTGCTTACAAGTACATGTTAAAGCATCTTCTGTGTCATGGTGTCTCATTTCTCTGCTGCCAGAAAGGAAGTACCATGAATGATTGATGCAGAGAGGTATGAGCAGCTCTCTTCCAGGTTTGTTTTCTTCTGCAGAGTTGGCACTTGTGGTTTTCCTTGTCTTTTCTGTTTTTCTGTCTCCCTCTGTGGTGTACATCAGAATGCTACTGCATGCTGCGTTGCAAACATGGTGGCAGACATCTAGCATCATCTTCCAAGGGCTGCAGTTTATGATTTTCTACCCCAATATCAATCAAAAGTGATACTGGCATTCTTCATTGATCAAAAGTTGCATTTTGGCTATTAATTTACTAAAGAACTCCAATAAAAATTTGATATTTTTGGTCATATTCCCCTCCCCACAGCCTTATTTAGTTTGTGCTCCCCACATGATAAGTGCTGTCTTCCTGATAAGCCACATTGGCTCACAAATTAAACCAAAAAAGCTGCCTCATTCTGCTTACACTGTATATAACCAGGAGATTTTGGGAAGAACAGGAAAGGAAAGAGAGGTACTCTCTTTTTAAGTCTGTCCATCAGATAGCACTGCTAACATGTATCAGAATAACCTCTGCAGCAGACTTGGCTGCAGGTAGGCTTCAAGAAGTTTCTTTTTTGCAAGCCAGTGAGTACTTTAGAATCCAGGGCTGTTTGAGCACCTCTCAGGATGCCTTCACTGTCTTCTATGGGTGGACCCTGTGCTGCACTGTGCTCAAATATTTGTGGATTACTACTATGCAGGAACTGCAAGGATAGACTGGTTGCCTCTTCAGAAAATAAGTGGGAAGAGCAGAAGCCCCACGGTCCATCCTGATCTCTGTGCCTGCACTTGGCAACAGGAGTAAGTTTTATTAAGAAATATAAGAGCTCTTACCCCAGAACACAGAGGTGAAGTGGCTGCTCTCGTGTCTCAGCTGAGGCTGAAACCAGCCTGGAAACCCTAAGTTCTGTTTACCCAGGGAAAGGAGCCTGGCACTGTGACATTTTCCTCTGGAGGGAGACTGCAGCACCTCGAGGGTAACCAGGGCTCGGTGGCTGTTTATTTCTGTTCTGTGAGGCCGTGTCCTGCAGGGCGTGTGTAAGTCCATGAAATAATGACAAATTGAAGGGGTAATTAAAAACCACAGCGACCTTGATCTGCTGAAATTTCAGAGGGACTTCGGGGCACACGGGGGGACTATCCATCTTACCTCATGCAGGGCCAGCTTGATTGGCCTACTGAGGATTGCAGATGGCAAGGCTGCTCACCTGTGGCCGGGAGGGCTCCCAGTGCAGCAGCCCTACTGGCTTCACAAAGCGGCAAAACAGGAGCATGGGGAGTGTGTGGTCACAGCTGCCCTTGCAGAGCAGCAGAGAAATCATTTAAAGATACAGGTCTGTTTACCAAGCCTTGATCTTTTATCCACAGGAGGCAAACCCCATATTTTTACATAAGGACTTTTCCCCTACTAAGAACCATTCGGTTTTCAGAATTCTTTGTTTTATGTGGTCACTATTTAACATTGATTCACAACTATTTCTTCTGGTTTAATCCACCTTCCATGAGTTTATTTTCTTAATTCAAAAACTCCAGGGGATATTCCACATCAACCTCTACCTCAATATGGAATCTCATTTCATTTTCTAATTCAAATAAGAATAAATATAAGCTAACTTGGGATCGATTACTTCCCCTCAGATAACAAGCTCTCTTTCTTCAGTCTGGACTTCAATTTGGCCTAAGGGATCATTTCTCAACCTGTAACTTAAAGATCATAGGTATCAAACTACTTTCAGAGGCTGTCTTTATGTCAGAGCAGACATAAATAGGGAGCTCACTAAGTTAACAGTGATGTCATAGCTTTCTTTGGTAGCTGGCATATTCTGTGCATCATTATATAATCACAGTTTTTTACATTCTTTTTATAAATCACAGCCTATTTTTCATTCTTTGCTTCCTCCCACTTCATTTGCTATTGACGGCTGCTGCTAAAGTTCCCTTACCTCTTGGAAAGGAAGTAGGTTAAGAACAGAAAGAGAACTCTATCAGATTAAGGCAAACATGTGGGTCCTACTGAGAAATGATGCATCTTACAATAGTACCAGCAAAACAGCTTACTTTGAAGGCTAAATTGCTAAATATATCCAAAGGTTTCTGTGAGCCAAAAGCAGCTGTCTTCTGCTTGTTTTCAGTTGTTAGACTCCTGATGTCCCAAAAAACGCAGCCTCATAGAGGGTCAAAATTGATGCAATCAGGATAAAAAATTCACTTTGACAAGACTGCAGTTTGTACTCAGTTTATAATTAGGAGTCTGCTCTTTCAGGTTAAGATACTGTAAAGTTCCAATGAATTGTTAAGCTATTCACAGCACACTGCTGCTACTAAACTAGGAAAATCTAAAGTCCTAAAAATACCCTCATGTAAACACATCAGAAATGGAAGGATGGGAAATCCAGACAAAAAAGAAACCCGTCTAGAGTCGTGTCTTCTACACAGGAAAATGGTAAGACTTTGCCACTATTAATTTGAGGATAGCTGACAAAGAAGTATTATCTTTAAGAATAAAGTGAACCAGTGCCTCAATTAGGATGAATTTTAAATATTTTAAGGTGATTTTTACAAATCACAGGTTATGGTTTTTGTACTTTAAAACTGACAAGGACCTATTCTGATCAACCTATTTTTTATCATTCTAAAGACAAATAAGAAGATTCCTTGTGACTTCTGATCTGGAGGGCAAATTAATACAGATTTCCAGTTTTGGACTGTATCTCTCATTCTAGGAGCTTCTCTGCCCAGATACAGTCACCTGTCTTCATGGACCTGTTTGAATACCTCCAGCCAAACTTCTTTTTTCTTGTCTAGAGGACATCTCAATTTTGCCAAGGTTCCTTAATGCATTGTTCAGCTCCAAATGATTACCTTACCTCCAATCATAGTTGGCTAGAAGAGTGTGAATTTTAAACACCTCTTCCCCCTGCAGTGAGACATTAGAAGTGTTTCCATGATTACCTGCTATCAGGGCCAAAAAGCTGAAACAGCATCAAAGCCAGAGAAACTTCCTAAAAGCTTGTTTGAGTTATTATCTGTACTAATGTTACTTTGGGCAGACTCTGGGAATCTTCTAGCCTGAAAAAGCCCAATACCAGAATTAAATCCTATGCAATTCTCTAGTACTTTGTGTTCATGAAAAAGAAGATTCCAGAATTATATTGGTTTCGATTTTTTGCTTTTTTTCTGGGTCAGAAGAGTATCCTGTTGGTTACAGATTTTTACTTTTCATGTGCATAGAAATGTAGCATGGTTTGTGATTTATTAATTTATATTTCTCATAAGTTACATGAATTAGATGTAGATCTAAGGCATCCAATTACAATTTCAGATTTATCCAGTACCTCCCTCTCTCTCTGTGTCCTAAATTAACAGCCATCACTATTCAAAAATCCAGAATTAGCTCCCAAAATAATGTGAAGCTGGTGTAGAAATCACAATATTTTTAAAGCTCATCTTAAATATTGGCTTTAAAATAAAATGTACTGAACTTTTAAAGGTTCCTTTTTTTCAAACTGTTCTTGGCAAACAGAACAGCTATAAATGCTCATATTGCTAAAATAAAATAAAGAAGGTTTTTTTTTTCTCTAAATCCTACAGGTGTTAATAACAACACCAAAGATGGCATGATTCCTGATGCAACCTGGAAAATTGACTACACTGACTGTGTAGCTGTCCACAGTGAAAGGTTTTCAGCATTGACTTCTACTCTGTGTCAGTATTTACTGCTCCTTAGAGCAGAGTGGCTCAGAATTAGGGACCTGATTTTTAATTAACAGCCAGGCTCAGTATTTTGGGTCGTAAGTGCTGTATCAGTTTTCTGTACAGAGCTGGCTGAGGTGTGCTGAATGTGCAGATTTCTCCGAGTGTCCTTAGCCCACTTTGGGGATGATACACAGTGTGCTCACAGCTGGGCAGTGGTTACCTCCCCTCTGAAAATGGCTTTAACCATATAGCAACGAGGAGCTTTGCAGGCCCTCTAAAATTCCCATTTACACAGCCACATTCATCACTCAGTAGCCTAAAAAAGATTTTTCCAAAGTTAAACATAAACATTCAGCTTGCAGGTGGAACCCATGGGACATGCTCAGTTGCCTGGAAAATCACTTTAAAAATTAGCATGCCTGCTCTGTAATATATTATGTGTGGTTTCATTCTTGCCTTAGAAGGAATGAAAGCATTGACTATAGGGCCCAAATTTTATTGTGCTGCACAAAATTGCTTTCCAAAAGGGATGGACTGGTAAAAATATTGGTTTCACCTTAGCAACACCTCTTTTTCTCAAGAGAATTCTTCAAAAGTACCAGACTTTCCTGCTGAGTCAGCCCAAGTGCCTGTGCCAATGGCCTCTGGAGAGAAACACCTCAACACATCCACAGAATGAAGGCTCCAGCTGCAAAAGTCAGAATTTCCATATAGAATTTTTTTATATACTAACCAGTCTTCATGTCAGTTTTAGAGTCCCATGACACCTCATGGCCTTATATTTTATCTGTCACACTGTAGTTGTAAACCAATGAGCAATAGCCAATGCCTTATACATTTTGGCTAAGGCAAAAAAAATAAATACAAATATACCAAACCAAAATATATTGATAGTGTTTCAAAATTAAGAGGAAATACCAAAATTAACAGATCTGGACCATGCCCTCTCACAGACTGATATTAAGGCCATGGACAAGTCAATTGAATGCCCTCTAATTGAGAAAGTCCCCATCAGTGACAGAGGTTCCATAAAAATATTAGAGCATGATTTTGAGATGATACAGAAATAATAGTGTTTATTACCAATGTTATTTTCATACCTTACTGGCTTTAGGTTTAACTAAGCCTTCATGCAGAATGCACTGAGAAATGCATTGTCCTTCACTGACACAAAGAATTTGCAGTCTAACTAGACTGGAAAGAGACAAGGAATGCTTATTCATCCTTTGGCCATTATTCCACATGGAGTGAACTGAGAAAAGTCATGGAATAGCACCAGAATTGTGCAGAAGATTTGTGGATTGAGCATCATCATATAAAGTTCAGCGTTTCAGCTTCTACTTCATTAAAATATAAATTCCCCACAATTTGGGTTCTTAGCCCACCCCACTGTGCTGCCAATACATAACATTTCACTGGTAAATGCCACAGGTTCACCAGCTCACTGCCTGCAGTGGCATTGGCGAGGACATACATTTGCCATATGGACAAGGCCAGTCCCCTGGTGGACTTCACTGCCCTGAGGACTGTTCCTGATCTCATCTCATCCCATCTCTGTGCTCCCCCACCCAAATATCTTCCCTCAGAGACTCTACAGGAATCTGTGCTCTTCCCCCTGAAGGGGTTAACCCCAGTTCCTAACTGACCAGAGACACCAGCCTGAAGTCCATGTGTCTTCATCCTACAAATGTGGTTACTGGAGCCCACTCACACAGGCCTAGAGGAAGGACTGAGAAGGAGGTACACAGACTTCTGTGGGCTGATCTGTACTTCAGACAGAGCACTGTTGTGTTTGACATATGTCTTAGGTGTGCATGGAGTTATATCAGTGGAAACCTATGGTTCATTACCAATCTGCTTTGGTCCTAGAGGAGAGGAGGTAGAAACAGGAGGGGGAAAAAATACCCAGATGGGAAATGAACCTGTGCATCTCTCCTGGGAAAATACATTTCAGTCATTCAAGCAACAGTCTAGCCTATGGAAAAAAAATTGTTCTTTCCAGCTGTTATGCTAAAAGAAAAAATAAATTTAAAATGGAAAAGTGAATAAATTGAGCATATTTTTATCATACTCTTTCTTGCAAATTACTTATAGCATTCTTGTTTCTTCTGAGGAACCATTTTTAATATTAAAGTAGTCATACACTTTTCCAAAAAGTACTTCCTGAAAAACCGAAACCATTATTATCTTAAACTCCCACACAGTTTGTTTAAAAATATCTTTAAATACTATTAAAGAACAATCATTATGTAGGTTTATGTCTTGTGAGTAGGAAGCAGAAACCATCAATGAATCATATTATTTCTCCTGCTGTAACAACATCACCATCAACTACCACAATAACAAAAAAGTTTATGCTCACTGTATACCTGTTTTGCAGACAGTTTCCTGCCTTGAAATCTGCATAATAGGCAAGCTGTGGTAAGTGTAATATGCTGTTTACTGCCAATCCACTGTGGATAGCCAGGCATGCTTGGTCTGGTGCATTGCTCCTCCTTTGGGTACAGCTCCTTGCTGAAGCGTATGACAGCCCTGAAGCAGCAAATAAAGCTTCCACAGATTCCAGAATCTGTTTCTGAAAGATGCTGCCATATATGCAGAGCTAGATATTGAAATTATTTTATTTTCATACACTGTATTTTTTCTTTTAGGTAAAAGCAATTGTTTTAGTTGTAGAAAGTATTTTCAGTTTTATGCTGCTTTGCAGAGTGAAGTGACAATGGGACATTGGTGAAGGAAGAGAAAGATTGCAAGAGACATGGCAAAAACACCATGGAGATCAATATTTAATCTAGAATTATGGGTGTACAGTATGTACTGTGCATTTTTTAAATTTAACTTGGCTTTTACTATTACTCAGTAGGAGGGGAACAGATACTGAGAGCCCTGGATAGCAACCATAAGAAGCATGTTTAAATACACATATTTTCATGAGATCTGTAAGTACAAGAAGGAACGGATGTCATCTCTCTGATCTTTTTTCATGTTGGAAAGTCTGAGAGCTTTACCTGGGAGATTTAATTTCAGGTGAAAGAATTTGTAAAATAATTTCCGAAGTTTGTGCTGCATACTATTACAGCACATAAGAAAAGATGTTTGTGTTAACCTATTCTTGAATTAAAAAAACAATGTGCACATCACTTTTCACAGTGGAAATACTGATGGTATACAGAGTTATAAATACTAAGTCAGGAATCAGTGGGGGAAAACCCCCATCCTCTTTGTGGTTTCAGTCAGGAAGCATGCAGGTAGCACAGACTAATTCTGCTCAAATAGTGCTGGAAGAAATTATGGCAGCTTGTATGCATCATGATTTTAACAATGCTTTGAGTATATGCATGTGTATATATATATGTGATGTCTCTCTTATACGGGCATTTACATGGCACTTCTAGGTTTTTCTGAAGGCCTTTGAAGTTAGCTGGCCAGAAAGGATTAGGAGCTAAGGGGAGGAAAATTATTTTAAGAATTTTAAAATTATGTTATCAGGTATCATCTGCTTGCTAATGAAGCTTCAAAGTTATTTCTAGGGCAGAATTCTGCAGATTGCTCCAGAGAAAGAGTTCAACAGTCTATCTAAAGACCTCATTCCATCATTAATGAGTGCTTAACCCCAGAATATTTGAACTTGGACTACATGACCAGTAGTCAATTTTCACTAACAGGTTTGGTTTTTTTTTTGATCCTGAAAATCTGTAGCCGTGTCATCAGCTCCTTCTTAATTATACCGTATTCTTTACATCTGTCCTGCTAAATAACTCTAATTGAAATAGCACCGGCGTGAATTTTCGTAATGTTCCCCCCAAGACATCCCGAAAGTGACTCACACGAGAAAACAGACTGAAGTCACAGCTGGAAGCACGTCAAGGATCATTTCCATTTTTACATGATTAATTTGAATTTAATATCTTAAATCAAAACCTGATTAATTTAAATAAAATTTTGATGGTGCCCTGCTTCTAATATACATTGCAGTAATTAGATTCAGCTTAATGTGATTTTTTTACATAATTAAAAAAAAGGGCAAGTCAAGTGTAACAATGCAGAGTTGGTACAAATCTGTCCATATATACACATATAATACACATGGGATTTTGTTGAGGCGTTGCTCAGGTACAGGAAAGATCACAGCTGGATTGCTGTGCTATAGCTCAGCTTATGGCATATGTAGGATATTCCACTTCTATTTCACTGCAATATGAATGGCTGTCCTTAAAAAAAAAAAATACAAAAAGTATAGCTGAAATCACATGAATAAATAAGCAAAAATATTAGCAGTGAAATACTCAGTTCTAGTTCTTCTCACTTTTCAAACAACTTTGCTTTAGTAATTAGCTCTGTGTATCCTCCAAGTGAACGTCTACAGTGGACTATTTACAACAGCCCATGGGCTTCTGTTTTTCATGAGGTTTACAAAAATTCTTTATAAAATAAATTATTGCTGCATTTTTACATGGGTTCCCCCTGCCTGTCTCTGTTTTTGTACAATGATCCTGTGCCCTGTGCAAGCCACAGAGGAGGCAGCAGACAGCAGTTCTTATGGATTAGGATCAGATGAAGCCCACCTGCACCACATACCTGACCCTGAGGCTAGTTGTGATCAATGCCTGTAGCTGAAAATGTCCAGTGCTTAGTAAGCAGAGCTTTGCAAGGTGCTCTTCAGGTAGCACTCACAGCAATATTTTAGATGTTTCCAGCTTCTTTGAAGAAGAAACTATTACCATAATCTGAGCAATGGCTTCACCTGCAGTTGTAGATGGAGATTCAGTGAAGTCATGCAACAAAATGATGCAGGTAGGCCAAAATCATAGGGAATCTACTGATGGAGCAGAAATTTGGAGTTTCTGAATTTGTACTTCTGAATATCTAAATTTGTCTGAATATTTATGTAAAATTTACTTTTGTTTAAGGATAAAATATCCAATTTATTACTGTAAATTTTGAATCTCCAAAGTAAAAAAAAAAAAAAAAAGGAGGAATGCAAAAAAAACCCCAAACAATGTTTCCATTTCCCTGTCTTACGTGACCAAATTGCTGATCCAGTTATTCTTCAATAATTAGGTCTTTCTTCAACAAGGCAGTGAAACATCAACCTGGCTCTTCAGCAAGGAGTAATCCCAGCATCTATCAAACCTCTTGATTTCAGTGAGACACTGCACCAGCTTTAAAACGCTGGGCATGTGCTTAGCTAGCAGTAAATCACTATTAAACAGAAGACAATGATGGAGAGTGAAAAACTCCTTTCCTGCCTGGGGCTAACAGCTTTCAGGGAGGTGCAAGCACCGTTCATCCTTTTATGAAGGCAAGTAAAATCATTCAGGTATATTTGATAGCACCCATCTTTCCAAAAGCCTTTCAATACAGAATGTTATAGATGTTGTGCAATGGCACACAGGTAATTTTTAATTTTAATATTTCTTTGTATAAAAAATTCCTCCTTGTTGGTGAAATTGGTGGAGCTTTGCTGGTAATTCAGACAATTCAGATGATCTGAACCTTCTCCCTGTCTTAAAATTCTTCCCAGAACCAATAAAGAAAAAAAAAAAAACCACGACAGCTGACAGGTTCAAGTCAGTCTTCAGCCAGTAAAGCCAGGTAAAGACTTTTCAACAGAAAATCAGAGAATCTAACCTACAGTAGAAATTGAAGAACTGGGCAAAAATAAAGACAACTCTAGCTGAAAAACAGTCAGAGAGAAGGAAGGGAAGCTAATTTACAGACAAATTCATGAACCAGATTTAGCTGCTGCGAAAATGCTACCTATTGTGGTTTGCAACATCTTTGTCTGTTCTTCAGGCTCTTAACTATCTCTTCACTTTACTGAAATTGTCAAAATTCTCATTTTCATGCAGCATCAGACCCTCACAAACTCACTGTCACAGCAAGGGCTCCGTGCCATCCTACTTGGCTCCTCAAATTTACAAGCATACTACCAGTGGATCACTGAAAAAGTGTAGATACAAATTAAACATGTTGAGTTTGACCAATCAGCCCTCCAAGACTTTTAGTTCTGTGGATTTTGTAGACAGAAGCCAGTGAAGTAGAATACTGATTCCAAAGAACTTGCTTATTCATTATTCATTGTAGATAACTAATAATAAAAAAATGCCACCTTTTATCTTACAGCTAAAACTTTTGATGACAATCAATCTTTTTTTTTCATTCTAAATTTAGGCTTCTCTAAATGTCTACTACAATATTATCCAAAAATAACAGCACAGTTACTATCTGGGGAGAAACTACTTTGGAGCTTATATTCTTATTCAGAAGTTAAAGTCAAAACAAAATTAATCATGAAGGTTTATCTATAATGTATCACCATTCATTTCTGAAAAAAATATCTTTGCCAGCAGCAGAAGGGAAGTACTTTCAAGCAGTTACATTAAACTATAGACTCCAAGGAGAAGATTACAGATCTTCCATATTCAGCAAACATGAATCAAAACTCTTAGGAACTAGTCTAACTTTCTTTTCTTTTTTTTTTTTCTTTTTTATTACTGCAAGGCAGCAGGGATTGCTTTTTGTATAGGCTATGATTTAGATGGCTAATTGAAAGTAAGCAGTGGTGAGCTGCTTCCTTGGTAAAATATTACCAAGACAATCTTATCTGAGTTTACAGAGTTATTTTCAATTTGTAAATGCTGTATTCATTTCTACTAGATAAAGCACCTTTAAAAATCCTAGACCCAGGCATGACTGGATTTCTGTTGCAACTGCTCTGCACTGTTTCACCCCACACAAATGCCATCCAACCCACAGATATATATAAACTTCCTCTCCTTATGAATAGTTTTAATACTAAAAAAAAGCTCAATCCATTTTATGGTAAATAAATTTAATGATATACTGAATCCTCATAACTTTGAGTTCATGTCATCCTGCCAGCTACCTGTTCTGCAAGAGAATCTCCCTCATTAGAGCCTACAGCTCTTAGAATCTCACCTTTGCAGATTTATCTCTTGCCTATAACACAAAAAAAATCCTGGGCTTTGTTTCACCGTTATAATAGATGTAAATTAGTGTTTTGCCATTGTTTGTTGCTGTAATCATAGAGGCAAGTATATATTCCTAACAGCTATCTTATTTTCAATTTGCAAAGCATACTGTGCTTAATCCCATGAGGCAGCCTGTGGTTCTAGATATGAATTTAAAAAGGTAATTAGACCTGAGGGGTGGCAGGGAGATTGTCCCTGGGATAGAAAAAGCAGATTCCTGCCAGGTCCAGAGGGGTCTTTAATAGGTCCCAGGCTGGTCACAGTTCCTGTCCTACTTTATTACTTGTTTTCATTGTGTGAAACAGCTTATTTGTTCATGTAAATGTAAATAACGTTGATACTAGTGGAAGGATCTTTGTTTCTACTTTTTTATTTTAATCCAGAGGGGTCACAGAGTTGAGTTTTCGGGACTGGCAACAAGCTATGTTTTTCCCAATGATCTCTGCGTTTTTACCATCAAATAGATAGTAAAAGTGACATATTGATAAAAGTTTTAAGGCATCTCTGGTGGGTGGCAGTCATTTTAAATATCATACAATCATCATTAAGTCATTTATGTAAATGAAAAGTACTTGGCAACTCTGTATGGCAATAAATAGCACCACTTTCTCTGCATCCCTGCTTCCTTTCTCTCTTCTTCTCCCCTTTTTCTGGCTGTAGCATAGCACACATTGTAGAGATGAACTCTCCTTTAGGGGTCTGTGAAGAATTTCTGTACAAAATATCACACACCTCCGTGAGACAGCATTTGAAGAGTAAATAATGATGAGACTAAGTCAAATTAATCGATGATGAAAAATGTCTAAAGGAATTTCTATAAGCTGAAACCAATGTGGTGTATTGATGAGTTTAAAAAAAAAAAAAAAGGAGATCTATGAATTTATGTAGGTTTGGATAAGGTGACTTCTTACCCCATTCTCAGTCTCACTGTTTGAAACCTAGATCCAGATCTGTTTTGGGGCATCAGCACAAGTCTGGTTTGCATCCTGCAAATCTCAGTTTGAGTTGGTGACTGGTTTCAAGTGAAACTACGAATCTCCCTTCAGAGGAAAGGAAGGGTAAGGATCTGATCACTCATCCAGGCTTTACTTTCAAAAACTGACATTGTCAACTGAAGCCTTTCTGAGCAGGAGAAATGGAGGCAGTTTGAGCTAAACTGTTTTTGTTTGCCCAGATGTCTGACAATATTGAAGGGCCAGATTCTGCCCTCAAGCTGCTTTGGTAGGCAGTGTGAGCACTCACTCTTGGGAAGATTCTGTGCCTAAATGTTCTCACTTTTCAACACATTGTTACCCTCCCACATATCTATTCAGGCAGAAAAACAGAATGGTGAACCTCCCTCGGGGGTTTTAATGCAAGTCTGTTGAGTCACCCTGTTTTTTGGATTGAGTTAGGGGTACAGTATTAGGTTGGAAGGTGATAAAGATGCCAGGAATGTATGAGGAAAATCCTGTTCTCAGGCCAGTAGATAGAGCATAAATGCTATCCTGATATCTGTGCACAGAAGCTGTTGCTAAACCTCCAGAGGCAGCTAGCCAGTAGGAAATATTAGGCTCAGAGACCTAAATAGACAGTTGCACAGCCAGTTGGCTCAGTGTTGTGTCTACTGGGCTGTGTCTGTGGCTTCCCTGGTGGGAGTCTGGGAGTGTGCAGAGCTAGCCAAGGCTGCTGCAAACAACTTCAGTGCATCAGTGTCTTTGCACATGGCTGAGGCCATCAGCAGACACAGTAGCACAGGATTTACATATTTCCCTAGCTCCTTATCTTGTTCTTTGCCCACTGTGTCTCTCTGAGAAGAGCATTTCCAGGAAAGAGGGTCCTGTGTGTACCCATAGTCCAAGCTCGCATTTCTGTGACATCAACTTAGCAAGCTTATTCTGAGCTGGAATTGTCTTGGAGCTTTACAGCACTCTCCCTGGCAGAAAAGTAAAGTGACATCACAACTTCTGCTTTCTGACAGAACCTTCCTTTAAGATTTCATTGAAGATCACTTCTGATAAACACCTCCCAAGAATGCTTATTATAGAAATTAGAAACTATGGTACATCACGAAAGACATTTGTTTTAATTGAATTGAATTATTTATTTATTGAAAGCCTGTATTGTTCATAATGCCTAGGGCACCACTCTCCTTTTGCTAGATTTTTACCAACAAATGCAACATTCGTTTTAAGGGAGATATTTCTGACATTTCCCAGTAATCAAAAATAGACTAGAGTGTTTCATAGCTAATAAATACTGGTGAGATGAACCCAGCATGAAACTACAGTAAAATTTGAGTAGATTCAAGTTCTAATGTAGTTGAAATCGAGGTTGGTGGCTTTGTGAGGGCTATAGCCAGTCCTACTAAAAAATTAAAAGAAATTTAGATTAGGATAAAATTTTGGGGTTTTTACGTTTGGCCCCACAGATAAAGTAAAAATTATTATACAGAAAAGCAGAATTCTCAGCTGAATATGTGACCTGAGAATGGTAAAACTGAGTTCTAGTAAGCCTGAGTTCTGAAAATGCAAAAGGGAATGAATGAAAGATGATTAATTCATTAAGCCACAATTGGAGAGAGGTTATATCTCTAGTAACTGATTCAGAAACCCTAAGGTATTTTACAAATTCACTAAGAGTTACCTGTGGGGGCTCAACATGAATGTGCCCGACTCAGAGGAGTTGCCACATGCACATGTTAAGCTGTTTGCTCAAAAAGTTATCAGCTGTTCTTGATTTCCCTGCATGAAGGAGATTTCAGTATGGACTCACTCTTGTACACTTCAAACACCAACAGCACCCCAATTCCACAGTCTTCTGCATCCTTTTACTTTGACTAAAGTACAAGTATTACCATGAAATTATCCCTAAATCCTGTCCCTTATTCCCTGTAGTTACAGAACACCATCATACTCATCACTGACAATCCAGCTGCATTCAGGCATTGGACATGATCAGAAATCATGTGGATGAGGCTGAGTGTTGTCTACCCCACTCCAAATCAGAAGGCCTGATCCTAAAAATGCAAAGGTAGAAAGCAGGCTACTGAGTAGCACTGCAGCATTTTGTTCCCTCCTTACACTGCGTTAAGGCTGGCTAAAGAGGCAGCCTCAGAAGTTAGGAAATCCCCAAACAATGTAATCAATCCTTCCATGCCTGTGGTGAGCAATAAAAGTTTATATGAAACCTACAGCACTTCACACTGAATGGCTGAAAAATAGCACACATTTATCAGAATGCCTGAAAACACACCCCATTCTGGTAGAGCAAAGCAATCAGTGAAGCCATTCTTCACCTGAAAGATTTCCATTCTGTTTTGCTAACACACTATATTCAGTATTGATGTGTCTCTGTGCACAGCCTGTGCAGTGCTGGGACAGCTCATTCACACGACAGCGAAATCGCCGCTGCGCGCTGCTCCGGCTGCACCCTGTGACTGCAGCTCCTGGATTAAAGCAGCACCCAGCAGTGCTGGCAGACTAAAGGAGCTTGACAGGGCTTCCCCCAGAGGATTTCATTTTTTTAAGGGGCTTTAAATCTGTCTGTTTTATCATGGACCACAGGTCCATAAAGGGATGCTAAATGGATTAAGTGAAGGTGTACCCTCTAATAGCCCTAATCCAATCATTGTGGAAGAGAGTGGATTGCAAGATGCTGCCACATTTTTTTGGGATTTCCCTAAACAGCAGTGTCAATTGTGGTGCCTGGGGACAGAGCATTGGGTTGGACCAGCTGTTGGTTTATCCAGGTGTGCTTTCTTACATTCTTCCATAAGGAGTTGAAAATTACATTAGAATCAGATCCACACCCATATCAGCATTCGAAATGGCTTTAAATCTCTGAAGCTCTCCATTGGAAATATCCATAAAATTCAGCTAGGAGTTTTAGATCCTTTCTATGAATTTCTTTAGAATACATCCTTATTTGCCAACTCAGTGATAGTCAACCTTAGAAAGGTAGCATCTGAGTTTGGGATGATGGCATATAAATCTCATACTGTTAGTCTTTCTTACCAGATGTTTTCCACTTCTAGTCAAAAAGTGTAATGAAAAAATAAAAAAAGCCAAAAAAGCCACATTACATTGCATGTTTACTCTTGGAATTCTGTTTAGCTCTAAAAGAAAAAAAAATAAGTAAAACAATTTTTCAGATAGTTAACTGGGCACATCAAAAACTTTAAAAGCTTCATTCAAGATAAGATTTCAAAAAAAAAAAAAAAAAAACCACCATCAAACAGCTCGAGAGTTTTCTTTATAATAAATCCATGGCCACTTTCGAACTTCACAGTTCTCACTGTCCTGTACACAACTCCCACTCAGTACATCACAGCAACAGTACAGATGGAGTTGTGATCTTCTTTACTCCAAAAGCACAGTCTTGTAGCTAAAGAAGGATATCTGTTAGCAGCTCAGGGTCTATATCATAGAGCTGAGCAATTCTCAGTACAGTGGTACATTCTTCGACAGGCAATCCAATTCTCTGCTTCCTCTGCTGCACAGTTTCTCCATCAAAAAGGTTCTCCACATGCAAAACACTCAGCCTTCACTGTTGTTTTTAAATAAAATTGATTCAAGTGAGCAGAGTTGTTTTTCATTGAGCTAAAAATCAGCATAGAACTGGATAGCTTTGCAAGCTTTTTGCTTTGCACTACTCCAATTAAAAATAAAAATGTTAAAATTTCCAACAGGGTATTTTATAGCCTACTAATTGATAATGCAGAGAGTTGAGACTTTCTACAGTGATGGGAAAGAGAGGAGGGGAAAGTCATTAGAAAACACAGCTTTTACATCTTCTGTAGCCATGTTCTACTTGTGATTTTGGCACTGGCCAGAGCAGCAGTAAAAGCTGGAGGTTGCGGAACAGTAAAAAGCATGTCCATGCTATCCCCAAGGATTGGTAATGCAAAGTTGGGATATGTTGATCTATATATCTCCTAGGTAACCACCATCTTGAAGATCATGAAACTCCTCTATTTATAGTAGCTGAGCACCTCACAATCTTAATGTGATTAATGAATATCCTTAGGCCATCTGGGTAAGGAAGAGCATCTATTATCTGTATTTTAGACATGGGGAATGAAGCTCTAGAAGCCTACATCTCAAAACTACTTAGACGTCTAATTTATTTCAAATACTTTTTTGTAGGATTTGGGATTCAAAATACATTGTAGGATATATACCCATGCCTCAGAGAAGCTGAGACTTGTGTATATATCTGGCATGGGTACTACAGGCAGTAAGGCTGTGATGTATGGTTTCACATCTGCAGTAATACATTTTGCTTTTTGTTGAAGTCTTTCTTCGGAACCTGTGTTGAACCATTTAGGCAAAAAAACCCAAAAAACAAAAAACCTCAAAGAAATACCTGGGCTCATACAGGATAGCTGCAACAAAGTAGGCACTGAAAACAATTTTTTTCAGGCCAGACTACTCAATGGACCATTTTCTCCAAAGTGTCCTCTTTTTCTGAGACCAGAAGAAATTTTTGGACTTTATGCAAAACCTTTTGGGATTGCAATTAGAATTCTCACAAAACCCCCAAATTAGTAGTTGGTCATTTTCAGTATTGAACCAATCCCTGAGCAGACTGTGAATGTGTAACTTGGGCTGTAACTATATATCACAAGTTAATAGTTCTGCCAAGGAGAAAGCGGGCAATCCAGAAAGACAAAGGGAAGGAGCAGCCCATGGATTCACAGCTGTCATTCATTCAGTGCTGCTCTGTGATGGTGTTTTCAGCCATCTCTGGCCTCCCATTCCACAGCCACTAGGAGGTGTGCTTAATGCATAGGCACACCATATCTGGTGAAGAAGGGATCATGTCCAGCACAGAGGGGGCACTCAGGTAAAGACAAAGCATGACAGTAGTGAATCACTGGAGCAGCTTGTAGTAAGCTGCTGCAGTTTTTTGGTAGGTCTGAGCAGATCTGTGGCTACCCTCATGCAAACTGGTTGTTAGAAATAATCTCTGTCGACCCCAGAGTGGTGAGGAGCATCAAGGCAATTCATCATCCTCCCTCCTAAGTTCATATACACTCACAGACGATCAGACAAACATGAGGATTAAACTGCATGTATATGGATACTTTCTGTAAAAGGAATATGGGAAGAGCAGCATTCCCTGGAGAATATGATTGCAGCCTGACTATTTATGCTTGATAGGCATGTTGCTCCTTAATTGTAACTACACAAGGAATAACAACATTAAAAAAAAAAAAATGGACAGGCAGATGTTGAAGAATTTTCTGAGAACTGCCATAAAAATTCCAGCTACCACTCAGTCTATGTTGTTATACTGCCACAGATATACAATAATATATAACTGGAAGCCTTTCTTCTTCTTCACCTTTTTATCATATATGCTTAATACATAAGTACAAGCACATAATCCTGATTATTTGGGGGATGGGAGGAGAGATGGGGCTTTCTGTTACCCCTAACATTTAAGAAATCTCAAAGGTAGAGCATGTATCGTGTTCTAAGGAGTGATAACTCCTTGATTAATTGACTATTCTCCTGTGCTGTTGTTTTCTATCTGTTGACTAATACGCCTTATACGAAAAAACAGCTGCCAAGAAACACAGGCAATGAATGTCCCCATCTAATTGTGATAACTGTGCATGGAAATCTATTTCAGGTTGGATTTTTTTAATGTTTCTATGCCTGTCCTTCTTTTAATTTTCCTTCTCCCTTTGCTATGTGCACTGGGAAAGAGTGGCTAAGGAATATGTTGGTTTACATTTCTTTTTGAGTGTGTGCTGACTGTACGAAGAGTTAAACATGAAAAAAAGAATGAAAATAAGCACGAAAGACAACATCCGTTCTCATTTCAATTTCCTGGAAGGAAAGTGCGGTTGGGCAGATGGTGCTTTTTTGTTTTACTAAAGTGAAAGATCAGATGTAAATAATATACAAAATACAGGCTATAAAGATCATTGAAGGTGAGGTTTCTGTGCACAGAGAATTGCTGTATTGTGGAGAATTTCTCACCCTTTAGTGATATGTCAAGGATTTTTTGGTTTTAGCTTCCTAATTTTTTCTGATGTTTCAGTTTGATTACTGCACCCTCTAACTGCCTAATCATATTTGTTTCAAGCATTATATTCCAGAGGGTGGAGTTGTATATATCTTAAATCAGGCTCCTTCCATGAAGAGCCACAATATTTGGTCTCTGAACGGACAGAGGAGAGTGGCTGGTAATTGGGCATCACGTGAGTCTCAGTATTTCTGTTTTACTATCTTTCTTCATGCCCTGGCTTTATTGTGTGCCGTGAGAATTTGTTTTCTTTGTTGTTATCCAGTAGGATTTTTACACCTTTGGAGCTCTTCTTCAATTTGCTTTCTGAGCTGGAACATTAAAGATTCTTAAAGCAGAGCAGAGTTTCTGTTCTCTCATAATCAGTAAAAATCATTTATCAAAGGAAAAAACCCGACCTTTCTAAAATGTGTATGACTAAACATGGCTCAACAAAGTCATAATGCTGTCTTCCTGACTGAAAGAGCAGAAAAAGATGTTGTGCTATGACTGGAAAGAAATAATACTGTGGTTTCACTCTCAGCCAGATCAAAATGCATGCTCTTCATTTACCCTCATGTCCTTTATTAACTTAGTGGGATTCAGACAAGAGGATATTTTCATGTTTACACTGCAAGAGTGCCTCTAACCAGTGCTGACAAGCTAAAAACACTTCTGTGAACATCTTGGTATGTTATTACCTCTCTGGACCTCCCTGGTCCAAGACGGCCAGCCTGGCTGAACAGAGAGCTTTGGCTGGAGCTCAGAAAAACAGGAGAGTTTATGACCTTTGGAAGAAGGAACAGGCCACTCAGGAGGACTAAAGGGATATCATGAGGTTATGCAGGGGGAGAATTAGAAGAGCCAAAGCCCAACTAGAATTTAATCTGGCTACTGCTATAAAAGACAATAGAAAAGGACAATAAATGCATCAGCACCAAAAGGAGGGATAAGGAAAATCTGCATTCCTTATTGGATGGAGGGGGAAATATAGTGACAAAGAATGAGGAAAATACTCAGGTAATTCATGCCTTCTTTCCCTCAACCTTTAATGATAAGACAAGTTATCTGCAGGTACTCAGCTCCTGAAGGTTGGAAGACAAGGATGGAGAGGAGAATGGAGCTCTCATAATCCAAGGAGAATGGGTCACCAACCTGCTGCACCACCTAGACATACACCAGTCTATGGAGCTGGATGGGGTCTGCCCAAGGATGTTGAGGGAGCTGACAGAAGCGCTCACAGAGCCATTTCCCATCCTTTATTATCAGTCCTAGCTTACCAGGAAGGTCGCAGTTGGCTGGAAGCTGGAAAAAGCCGGAAAGAGAATCTGGTGAACTACAGGCCTGTCAGCCTGACCTTGGTGCCAGGGTCACCTTCAGTGCCATCACAGAGCACATACAGGACTGCCAGGTGTTCAGGCCCAGTCAGCATGGGTTCGGGAAAGACAACTCCTCTTTTTCTGTGACAAGCTGACCTGCTTAGTGGATAATGGAAAGGCTGTGGATGTTGTCTACCTGGACAGTGTGCCCAGGTGGCCAATAAGGTTGATGACACCTTGTCTTGTATCAGAAACAGCGTGTCCAGCCCAGCCAGGACAGAGATCATACTCAGCAATGGTGGGGTTGCACCTCGAATCCTGTGTTCAATTTTGGGCCCCTCACTACAAGCAAAACATTTTGGTGCTGAAGCACATCCAGAGAAGGAAATCTAAAAGTTTGGAGAAGCATTTTTGAGGAGTGGTTGAGGAAGCTGGGGTTCACCCAGGGGAAAAGAGGGTGCAGGGGGGACCTTATTGCTCTCTACAACTGCCTGAAAGGAGGTTGTAGCCAGGTGAGTGTCACTCTCTTCTCCCAGGTAATGAGCTATAGGACAAGATGAAATTACCTCAAATTGTGCCAGGGGAGTTTTAGATTAAACATATAAAAATTTCTTCATTGAAAGGGATGATCTAGCTTTGGAACTGGCTGCCTGGAAAAGTGTTGGAGTCACCAACCCTGAAAGTATTTACAAGACATGTATTTGTGGTGCTTAGGGAACATGGTTTAGTGGTGGACTTGACAGTGGTAAGTTAATGGTTGTATTTAATGTTCCTAAGGGTCTTTTCCAATCTTAATGATTCTATGGCACTGCAAACATAACTGCTGTGGGGTTTTTTATTCAATACTAATTTTTTTTTTACTAACCTTAAAATGGGTACGGTAGAAGGAGGAGAAAAATATGTTTTCTCAATGAAACAATATCACTGTAATCCTCAGGAGAAATGACTCATATAAAATAATAAAGCTTGCATATCAAATCAGAATGACCAGATTTGGGGAAATCAGAAGACATAGCCACTGCTAAGACTTCTGTATGAACTAAGTGACTGAGGTAAACCAGAGAACTGGATTAAACTAAAACTTACATTTTAATGCTGATTAAGAATTAAATGTAGTAGGTTACACTAGTTATCTTTTTGTAAAACGGGTAATGTTGCATATAAACTATAAAACTGCTTGTCCTTTTTTTTTTAATTTGTCTTGATGAAAAATTTCTGCTTATTAACCTGAGAAACCTGCTGATAGTTGTGACAGTTTCATTGTGAGAGTTTCATTGTGACTTTTTTATTGTTTTACATTCATAACTACTGGACTCAAGTGCTTTCAGAAGCATTTTAGATCTCAACAGAGAAAAAAACGTTTTTAGCATGCTTTGAACAAATAGAGCTTGAAATTTTGATTAATATAAACTCTAAAATCACTATAAACAAAGAAACATATCTTACTTTTTAAGCCATTCCTACGTTTCCGAGGTTTTACACATTTTTAGGGTGTTTTATTTCATTAGTACAAGGAGTGTGAAAAGAAGGACAAAAGTATGTTTGGGATATTACTTCTGTATTATCAAGAAAGTGAAAGAAATAAAAAAGAAAATTGAAAATTCTTCACTTAGTCTTAAGCTATGCTGAAAAAATGAATGAATTAGTGTTTCGAGAAAATATGCCACTGGAACTAAGATTTAATAGGTAAGAAGTTTTAACATTAAGTAGTAAGTGAGTAATAAAATAGAACAAAATTAAAAAGAAAATACTTCAGCTTGCAGAACCTCCTGCCTTATAGCTTTCTTGAAGTTTGAAAATCACAGAGAGTGAGTTTTGTCCCCTCACAGATAGCTCAGTACTAAATAAATAAAGGGAAAAAAATCCAATAATAGAAATCTCCAGAGAGCTTTCACCAGCTGAAAAAGGAGTGTCAAAGCCCAGGCACTTCAGCTCAAATGCTATCCTGCACCTACCAAGAGGTTTTGGTGCACTAAAGATGGGGCAGGCTTGCTGAGGGCCATGTGCTGCTAACAGGTACTGCCAGAAGGAAGTGGGGCTGAGGTGTGAGAGGTGCAGACACACACTCAGGCAGGGCTTCACTCAGTTGTTCACTGTTTCCCACAGTTAAAAGCTGATGGGCTTGAAACAGTTTGGGGGTGATAAGATGAGCTGTAGTTAAAAAGGATGGAAAGGCTCGAAACACCTGGGGCCAAACCTCTATCTGCCCGTTGATCTCAACTGGAATAAAACAATGTGTACAAGCCCAAGATTTGACTCTCATCCTCTCACAAGCATTATGAAACCCACCGAAACTGACCATGGGATATTTTTGGCTTTCCTTAGAGACACCCCCACAAAACCTCCACGAATATCACTGTCCTTATGGACAAATAGTTCTGTGCTTGCAAGACAGAACTCTGTGGATAACTACAGCATTAGCACACCCTTGCACAGACACTAACGGATGGCACTCTAAACAGAGGGAGGCAGAGACCATTTGCAAATAAAAGAGAACAATCCCATTATGAACAGGTTAAATTATGAACAGTTACCAAGCAAAATGGAGGCAATGTACAGGCCCTGACAAGCAGTTGATTCTAAAACCTGTCGAACTAGTAAGACACTGAATGTCCTGTGGCATCAGAAAGTAAAAAAATCTCATATCTGATTTCTCCTTCGCTTGCAAGAAACACTTAATCGTACAAACCCAAATCTTTGTTCAGGGACAGAGCATGGTTTGCCACTCTTCATTACTACAGGAATTGATGTAGAAGTCAACACAGTAATGCCTTTCATCTCTTGTATTATTAGGATTCAAATTCAATTTTTATTTGAAATAAAAATTTCAAGGTACAGCCACATAATGCCTTACAGTGTGGTTCTTGGTTTCCTTCATCCCTTAACAGTAGCCTTGAAAAGAGATATAGAACAAAATTAAACCCCTATTTTCCCCCCCCAGTAGTTTGTTTAATCTTAAAAACAATAGCAATTCACTGTGTAAAAGTCACAGCAATAGTAAATAGAGTCTACTGAATATTTTGCTCTTCCTAAAAGTTTTTTTATTATTCTGTTGATCACTGATAAACTTAGCTGTTCCACAAAACCTTGGATCTACAAGTTTTGACCAACTGACGCCTTTGCCAATTTCATACTAATTTGCTGACAGCCTTTCTTAACTCACCTACAGGGGGCTATGTCACTTTTTCTTCTGCTCTCCTCAGGAGTGCAGTGTCGGACCATGGGGAACCTCAGCCCTACTGTCTTTAACCACGAGCTGTGTGGCCTGATAGTCACAATGCTCCAACTGGTGCTTGCTGACTTCTTAGTCATCCAGCTTTGGCTTGTGTGTCTGCAGAGAGTTTTTCAAGATTTTCAGTTTGAGGGTTTGAATATATAGCATATGCCGGTTGTTAAGTGCAATACAGGTCCAGAAACACTAACTTTCTAAACACTGACTTTAAAATGGTGTGGTCATCATTCCTCTGCTTCTTCAGATGAGGCTGACTCAGCAACTGGTGTTTAGTTTTGTGGTCAACAGATTGTTTCATAAAGTCCCTTAAGGAGACAGGTGGCCCAGTGGATGGGCTGTTCAGTTTGGTATAAAAGCAACAAAAATCCCAGCAGTCTCAGCAGTGATCAGAACAGCAGAGGAAACAGAGCAACACATGAAGTATAGGGATGGAGACATCTCAAGTAATCTGACTGGTTTATATTAAGAAAGGATTTGACAGACCTGCTGGGTTCCTACTTAATGCCAATCAAGTCTGAAAGGGACCACTTGAGCTCAGGTATTTACTCAAACTGATTTGAATTATCCTCATTTCTTGGTTTTGAGAGTCCAGAATAGAATACTATGAAGAGAGTGTGTTGACATTTCCTACATAAAACGAAATTAAACCCATTCAAGTGAAGGAAATACAGTGCAGGTGATACAAGAATTGACAACAGAAATAGAGCTGCATCAGGGCTATGTATTCTCAGAAAATCTTTTGGGAAGTGAAAATCCTATGAATTCTTCCACATCACCTGCTTCATAGCAATTAGGAACAACAAAATGCATACAGGGCATATCATACATATTATTACATCTTCTTCTGCCTAGTCAGTACAAACTTTATATTTCTTTTGCAGACACAATGTTAGCTAAAGAGCAGCATTTGAGGTCAAGTCTGGATTGTCCTTTTTATTAGGCTAATGCTGCACATATGAAAACTTATTCAAAAGAAATTGTCTCAAATTATTACCAGCACTTAAATGATCATTGCAGAAATCACAGGAAAGAAGGATAGTGCTTACCAAAACCCCAAGAAAGTACTTCAGATAGTTTTTCTTTCATTGCCAAGCAGCGAGCGTCAAGTGAACTGTATTGTTTGCAAATATCCACCTTCTCAGAATGTCACAAGCAGCTGTAACATACCCACTAGCAGCAATTTCCACTTGGCTCTATCCAGAGGGGAGAAAATTACCAGGAGCTGCGTTGTTTATAATTCCCTCAACCCTGAGGGTAATTCTGTTCACCAATTACTTGAAATTAAAGTTAGGTAATTCGACACGTCTGTTTGATACCCGACCACAAACTACCTCTTAAGCAAACCAAAGAGTTGGATAGTTTACTTCCACAGTACTCCACAGAATTTCATTATTGCAACCATGACAGGAAAGGAAAAATGAGAAACTGTACAGACTTGTGAATCGCTAGGGCTTGAGGGTTTTTGGTCACTGTTGCCACCATTAAGAGGTCCCAAGAGATCTGAGAAAGAGGAAGTTGGAAAGTAGTTTTCCCTGTAGAATGAGAGTTCCCAATCACACATAGCAAAGATAGTAAGAATTGAACAACAAGAAGCCTCCAAGTGCAGTGTTTGACAGGAAAAGAAACCTGCTTTCTGTAGTGAGATGATTTCACACCTTTTGTCATTGCATACAGTTACAATGCTACCCAGAAAAGGCTGAACACATGCAGAGAGAATCTACATTATCTGCAGTTTGTGTTTTGATCTCTAGGGCCAGTCATTTAAATTACATAGTTGAATCCTGAGTTGAGTTATATCCAGACTTGGAAATTTTTTTAAAGTCAGGCAAACCTGTTAAACATTTTATTGGTGATGAGTGTGTGTACACTCCATTTCTGTATCTCTTTGTGAGTAATGAATTGGCTGCCAGGTACTGTGACTGAACTGAGTGACTCACTCCATGGATTCGTTTTACAATCTGGTGAAACCAGAGGCTGGTAACACCTATCCTTTGTAAGAACTTCTTACACGTTGTAATTCTACAAATGAACACTTTCTTTTTTTCCTTTTTTTTTTTTTTTAACATAAAAGATTACATTGATGAAGTTTAAAAAAGTACAAGCTGACTCAAAATTCATTCACGTTATACCGAGACATATACTAAACTGAACTGTTCATCCTAACATCTATGAAGTGAGCTTGGCTCTCATTTCTATTAAGGTGTATCAGGACTCATTTCAAAGCATTCATTATCCTTAAACATTATAAAACAAGTGAACAATAAATGCAGAGGTACTATCTTTTCATGGTGAGAAGACTTGGGTTTTAATTGTGTTATCTCATTCCTGTTGGCATAGCTTCCTATTGGGAAAGTTTAGCTCTAAATAAGTAGCAAGTGCTTTATTTTTTAAATCTGAATATGATTACCCTTTCAGCCATATTCTGCATTTCATTTTTGCTATAAAAGTTATTCGTGGTCCAATTTCAAGCTGAAAAACTATAAAAGTCCATTTTGACTTCGCTACAGCAGAACTAAAAGATTTTTTTGAACTAAGATTAAATTGATATACCTTGAGCTTCTGTCATTGTAATATGACATTAGGAGCATAGTCAAATACTGGTTTTGACTATAAGTGTCCTACTAAAGTAGTAGTCTACTGCAGAGTGCTTTTTGATGTATCAAAGAAATGGTACTATCTTTCAAACAGCATTCATATTCTCCTATCATCAAGGCAAAGTAATAGCAGGACTAAAGCATGATCTTTTTTTACAGTTTCTAGAAGTCAGTGCTATAAGGGATTGCCTAGCCTTGCATTAGGTATTCATGTTTAAATGAACCACAGATAGGCTTTCCAATCTACAAACTCCATTAATCAGATTTTATCCTTTTCTCTGTCTTTTATTTTCTGGATTCTTTACCCTCTTCCCTGCTGCTATTTCTATAGCTTCCCTAATGACAGGCCAAGTAATTTATTTTTTTTTTTCTATCTTTCTTTTCCTAAAGTTGAGATACTCTTACTGGTATAATTGACAAATGTTTTTGTGTAATGCTGATGCCCATGACTCCATCATTCAGCAGGTAAACAACATTTTACTTTATTATCTCTCAAACATGTCACCTCTCATATAGAATGTCCTAATTTAAAAGGCTGGTGTTTGTTTTTCAAAATGACTTGGTCAGTAGAAAAAATGTCTTTGACCAACTCTTAGTATTTAAAGTTCTGTTATGGTTAGGTACATGGCTCATAAAAAACACAAAAAACAAGGACCAGCATTAATACTGAAGGGACAGAGCTGGACAGTACAGTGAATTGAAAAGTCTAGAGAGGTGACTTAGGCAACATAAGAGAGGTTTTGCTGCTTTTTTTTTTTTTTTTTTTTCTGTGATACTTCTTTTTCCCATTTTTCTTCTGAAAACAGCCAGTTTTCATCCTAGAAATAGTAGAATGAATCCTGACTTTTCGAGTTTTCCCTTTGTGCCTATCTAGGACAAAATGTAGAACTCAACATTCACAGGGCAGCAGGGGAGAACTTCTACAAGTATTTATTTCCAGTAAGTGGAACAATAAATTTGTTTTGGTATTGTTAAATTGTTTCAGTAGAGTAAAAAATTTTTCACGGATCAGTTTGAAATATTGAATATATATCTGATGTGAAATGTTAATACAGAATAAAATACAAATGTTAAAAGGATAAATAAGGAAGACAAAAGCAGAAATGAATTATTTTACATTGATTTTTAAATCACTGAAATGTTTCCCTTAAGAAATCATTAAAATCAACATGTTCTTGTGAAATATTTAAAAGAACAATTCTGAAAACAATTTTTTATAAAGTCTATGCAGAAAACAATGTTATTTCCATTTTTTTTACCATAAGTTCATGAAAGACATTGATAATGATAGACTTGTTGCTAATGGGAAGAGCCAGTTTGACTCTTTTGAGAACAGCAGGTCCTCCCCACAGAGCAAACAGGTGATAGGATGGTGTAGCCATCTTCAGAGGTGTTCTTCTATATATGGGGATGTTTTAAAACTGGACCAACAGACAGTTTAAAGTTCAGTTTAATAATCAGGTAAAATATCTATGCAATCCCAGTGTCTTCTGCTTCTCAAAGCAGTCTGCAAGGATTATAAGGGGACTCCAGTAAAAGCAGAACAGACGAATGAGGATACAAGCATCACCCCAAGACATTACTGTTGATGTTACAGGGGCAACGAGATGAAAAAAAAAAAAGTTTAAAAAGTGGGGAAAAAATAACTCTAGCACAGGTGGAAGGCAAAGTTTTTTATGTTAAACTGTTCTCCCACTGAGAGTCAGCAAATGGAGTCACCAAATGGACAGACTTCATCTGCAGAAGTCATTAAAACTGGCTGAGATTTCACAGAGTTGGTCAGTAAGGTGAACTCAGGGACTGAGAAAGCTGGTTCATCTCTAAAGCCACGATGCCCTGTCATTTGAGGAGGTCAGCCAGTGCAATACACAGCAAGGTCATAGAGCACTTCATGCAGCTTTGCTTTCACTTCTTCCTTTCAGTGTCAGAGAATAGCTGGTATTCACTCGTGCTGAGTCAGTTTATAGTGCCTATGCATTATGAAACACTTCCTCAGCCACACAGCTTCTTCTACCCACTTTTAGATGCACAGATTGAGTTTTCCAAAATTCTTCCTCTTTGTCACAATCGTGAGCATCAGAAGCACAGGCCTGAACAGCTCATAATGTGCACATAATAACAGTGGTTCTAGATACTGTGTTCAGTGTAATAATAGTGGATGATGATACTGGCTCAGTTGACACTGTATGTTGCCAAAATTTGTTGTCACACCAGAAACAGGAAAAGAAAACTTGGGAAGAGGTGTGAAGAAGGAACCTTCTGTCCAAATTCAAATCACATAATGCTATTATCAGTGGGGAATAACAGTTAGAGACTAAATGGATCTGCTTTGGGTGACTGCTAAGGCAGAAATGACCAGAGAGGGATGTTGGGCAGCACTTCTCTGAATGGTGCTTCTTCTGCAGCTCAAATTCCCTAAGTTATGGCCCAAGATAGTGAACACATGGTGGCCTGGTCCCACTCTCCTGATTCACATTGTTCTTACATGTAGCCCTATTTTGCCTGCATAAATAGGGAGGAATTTCCAATTCCATGGAGATACTACAAGTTTAGTCATGAAGATAATTAAGTCCTTTGGGCTCAAACTACCCAAACATTTCATACTTGAAAGAAATTCAGATATGGCTCTGAATGTCTGGACTACTGCCATCTAAACAATTTGGAATCATTTGAGGTTTAAGATTAGCTCCAAATTCCTCTTCACATCAATTAATCATTCCGATATTTACTATTCCTATCACTAGTATTATAGAATGGCTAGAAATTCTAAGCAATATACTGTATAGCCTAGTTCTGCTGACACAAAAAAATCAGCATCAGTCTCTTAAAAACATCAAATCTAATAAGGAAATATTAAAAAAATAAAAAAAAATAAAGTGGAAATAAAAAATGGAAAGGCGTTTTATTACTGACATCCTTTTACAAAGGATAATAGGAGCATAAGAAAAGTCTAGTAACTTGTCCAAACCATCTCACAGAATATCAATGGTAGAGCTGAGGAAGGTCTCTATGACTGTTGTCTGTCTACCAAGGCAGCAAGAGACTTAGTCAGCAGATTGCCTTACCAAAATATTTTGCAGCAAAAATTATTTCTTACTGTTATTACTCAGTGCAGTTAAATTAAAAGATATCTAGGCTTTCCAGAACTTTTAGAACTTAAATATCCAAATAAATATAGTCCCTGTAAATACTGGACGTTAATGGAGTGCTAGCTCAGGTCCAAAGAACTTACAGAAATGTAGTTACCCTCTGGTACTGCTGTGGTGATCAGATAAAAGGGACCGCCATACAGAAATAGGGACACTTGCTTGAAATCAAATATCTAGAGATCTTTGAAGCTAAAGAGAAAGGCAGATAAAGAGCTACATTTATCTCCAGGATCAGAAAGCCTCTGGGAGGTATCTGTCTGACCCATAGTTTTACCTAAGTTTGTAATTTTACATATATCTCTAAGTAAAATACATGTGACTCATTCTTAGGGATTTTTTATTGAATTTATGAGGTTTTTTTAACTACTAAATATCAATCATTTATATTTACCAAAAATGTACCTGATAGTAACACTGTCTTGATTAAATCTTACTTTCTGTTGTGTTGTTTTGTCACTAAGAATTCTGAAAATCAGATGAAGGCTCTGAAAGTAGAACTGCTACAATTGCAAATAGAATCAAAAGCTTCACTTTCTTTCCTGAGGTCTGACTTTTCTGTGTCTGTATGTGTGTGTATGTCTGTAAAGGGGAGGGTGGAGAGTTCAACATGACCTGCGGTAAATATTATCAAATGAAATTTAATTAACAGCTCTGATGAGATACCAAGAGAGATTGAACCTCACCTCCCAAACTGCACTAGTTTGCTGTTGTTGCTGCTGCTGTAAAAAGCCCTTGTTTTGCTGACACTTCGGAAATCATTGCGATGAGTAAAAAGATATTGTCTTTGCAAGGGCAATTTTGGGCTAAATTTGATCTGTATTAAAAAGCTGAGGTGAAACAGTAAAGGAAAAAAAAATCAGATGAAGATTCTGCACTGAATTTGACTTATTTTGAAGCTTTTATTAGTGCAGTGCCTGAAATAGAGCACAAAGAGCTTCAGCTTTTCTCAAGACACTGCAGAAGGAAGGAGATAAGAAGACATTAAATGCAACAAAACAGAACATAATTGTCATGGGGCGGTGGTGAGGGGTGTGGGGTGGGAGGTGAGTAAGGAATAAAAAATTAAATTAACTTTGTCAAAATTTCTGTAAAAAGCTCTGATAGAAGTTAGCTATCTTGTGGCAAGTACATTCCTGATGCTGGGTACAGGATATTCCCATCCTGCATTGAAAAGTCCTTACTAAAAAAAGGAGCAGGAATGGGAGATGCAAATTATGATTTATATGCACATAAGTACTTATAATGAAAGTTCTTCTAGCTTGATGCATCAGAGTGCTTCTTTTCTGTTGATTTGTATTGTCTGTGAGTGGAAATAATTGTAGTAGTTTACATACTAGCATGGTAATATTTGGTTAATTTTATCACTGGCAGTGAATGTGTTTATTGGTGTGTATACCTGTTAAAATACTGTATTTGTGTTACTTCATCAAAAGGATCAAATATTTTTGGATGAGTATAATAAGCCCTTTCCATAGCATTATTTCAAAAGCTGAAGTGAAACTTGATTCAAATTTTATTGTAAACTTAAGGGTAAATCTGAGCTAACTGAAGCCTGGATACTTTTCAAACCTATCTTCATCACATGGCATAAATAATTGAAGTGTAGCTTTCTGATAAAAACAATCTTTTCAGCCCTCTAAAAAATGCCCAAAGTAGTTGCAATGGAAAATAGATAAATCATTTGCCAGCTGTCTTTTTTTTTTAACTTTTCCATAGCCTAAATTTTAGTCCCAAACTAATACAAATCCATATTTTACTGCTGATCAATGTAAAACTCAAATGACTGAAAGGTATAATTTGGATCACTTGTATTTAAGACTGCCAAATGAATACCTTTCAATTTTTTACATAGAAGAATCTTCTGAAGTGCTGCATGATTCAATTGTCTTTCAAAAAAAAAAAAAAGAAAGAAAAAAAAAAGAAAATTCAAACTCAGAATCATCAACACCCTAGAAACAGGTAAGAATATGTCTCTGTCATATATAGTAATTTACATTATTTGCTTATCCTCCTAGTCCAGACATTAACACATTGGTTTGGACTGATATTTTTATAACAATTTCCTGCTGCTTCTCTAGTTTTCCCTTCAGTAATAGTTACCTAATTCACTATAAAATGAAAATATAAAACAAAACCTCAAAGACCTTAGAAAATACTGTCCAGTAGGTTAGCAACCAAAGGGATTCTCTCTCCTTAAAAGATTAAATATGCCCAACTATGTCCTATGACTATAAGCTGAGTCCTGCTGGCTTTGAACTAATCATTTGCAAAATTGGAGGGGGAAAAAAAAGTAACACAGGAAAAAAAAAAGGCTTCTGGTAGGTGAGCCACAGCAGGGCAATTAAGATGATATGGCAGAGGTAGACATCTGCTCCTAGACAGATACAGTTCCACTGATGCTATCTATAGCTGCAATCCTTCCGAGAGATAAACAACACGCGAGAGCAGCGCACAGAAGGAAATGCCACACTGAGAAAGTGGTGATCGTGTGGCCCCTGTGGTCTGAGAAAGAGAGAGAGGCAGCAAGAGAAAAGGGGAGGGGTGTCATGTGGGGCCTGTACCAGGCACATGCAGGTGGCAGCAGCCACAGGACAGGCATGCATCAAAATGCACAGATGAGAGATGTGTGAGAACTGACGCTGGAGGGGAGCAGAATTTCAGCAAAGATGAAAGCACAACAAGACCAAGAAAGAAAGAAATGGAAAACCCCTTTCTAAGCTCTAGACATAAAGTTAATCTATACTGAAATTAAAAAAAAAAATCATTAGTAGATGATTTATTCTCTCAGATTTGAAGGCTTGAAGAGTTTTTCAGAATTTTGAGCTCACATTCAAGTTGCTCACAAAGTTAATCTGAACTATGCTCCCAAAGTAGATGATTACTTGCTACTGTTCCGTATGACTGACACAGTGATGCTCAGACACATCAGAGGTAGCATTCCCTTTTTCTCTTGCTGACAGGTAGAGAAAACCTAGAGGAGGATGTGGTATCTACTGCAAACAAACTTTCAAGCCAAGGACTGACACTGCTTAATTTAGGACAGGCCTGAAGCAAGCACACTACACAGCAAGCACCACGGCCTCATCAGACACAAGTTTTCTAAAGGCATGTCACCTTTGGCCATCACTGGCCATGCCACTGACTCTTCATGTCATTTGTTACTGGGTTCCTTGTGAGGAGAATTTGGTGGTTCTTTTGATGCCAGGGTTCAGAGTCCCACCAAAACTGAAGGAGCATCCTTCCTCTCTCTAGCTTTCCTAATGGCAAGAAGACAGCATTCCATTGGCTTAAGAAATTCTCCCAGTTTCAGAAGCTCTCTGGAAAACTCACAGCAAGAGTTGAGGCCAGACAATTAGCAGAGAATCACTGTTCAGAAGCAAATGTGGAAATACCCTGCTGGGGGCAGGTCCTCTGACTCCTGAGCTGTGCTATCTTCCACTTCTGGGCTGGATCTGGGGCTTAGTTTGCATCAGCAGAAGCTGAAGAACTGAAACAGCAAAGTGTCATTCTGTCTCGAGTTGGAATCTCAGATCAATAATCACAAGTTTCCATAATGTCTGTTATTATAATTCTTCAGCCTGGTTACCCTGTGGTATCATTCTGTGAAAAACTATTTCTTTTCTCTGTCTGTGAAGTGAAAAATATCAAACAGAAGACCTTAATGTAAAATCAAAAGGTGGAGTGGATCACAAGCTCTCATGCAATATTGTGCTTTGGAGAGTTTTTAAATTGCTACTCCTGAAAGCTTCTTACCAGGAAAACCTGACTCTGAAATTTACTGTTTATCTTAAGAAGGTAGAACTGGACTTAATGCCTTTAACAAGCAATTCTCCTAAGGCCAGATTTTGCTATCCTGACTCAGTTCATACCCCAGAGAGGATGACAAATTTAGATACTTCTTCTGTCCACTAGATGCTCATATACAGACTCATCTCCAATGTATTCATTAGGGAAAAATGTGCAAGGCTTCCTGTTTGTTTAACTGCGCTTTTGTCTTCCTTATTCTTCACAGAGTGAGCATGAACATCCAAGAGATGTAGCTGTTGGTTGTTGATTACTTATTTGGGTTTTTTTAGATTCTTACATGTATTTTTCATTCTAGATCTTTTAAATTTCACATTCACACATGCAAACATCAACATTTCTTTCTGAGATATGTATTCTGGAAAAACTCAATCCTGTGGATAGTTTCAGGAAGTGAAAAAAACATTAAATGTAGAGTCATTGTCTACATGACTTTTAAATATGAGCATGAGATTGGATCACTAATTTATTAAAATTTCCCCTAGAGCTGCATAAAATTATCAAAACAGGAACAGGAACAATATCAGCAAAGAACTAAATTTTTCTGTTAAAGTGTGTGTAATGTAAAATTTCTGCTATTATTCATTCTGCATTTCCAGTAAGTGTTTCAATTATTTGGGGCAGCCATATTTGAGGATTAGCCAAAAAAGGTCTGATTCTCAAATAAAGCTATCATTTTGGAGAATGGGGTTTTCCTCTTTTGGAATATCTACAACAAATATATACCCACAGAGAATGTCAGTTCCTAAGTTAGAGCTCTGCATAGTCATCAGAGTGTAATAATTTCTGGACATTAGAGGTGCTAATGTAACTTTGTTTTTTCCCATTTATTGACTCTTGAGGAATGCATTTGATGTGCTTAACCCTGCAGTACATACTTTATTCATAACTGTTTTGATTTTATTACTCTGTTCTTGATTTTCTGCCTTTTTTTGGTATTTTGAAAAAAAGATTTTAGTATAGCAAAGAATCACCCTTTCTCTCCCTTTGCTTTTCTTAATTCAAGAATGTATCTGATTTTAAAAATTCACATGAATAACCTAAGAATATTTTAAATGCATTTTTTGTATATTGCATTATTTGATTCTAACCCACTGAGCCACTTTCACAGAGCAGATTGTCGTTGTGACTGTATTTTGCCTTTTCACAGCAGTCTATCACTTGAAAGTGTGTCCCTCCCCCATTCCAGCTATGCTTTACAAGCTTTTTTATCTTTTCTACCTTGCTAGAGGCATTATTAGGGCAGCTCACCTTTGACCAAATGGGCAGATGAACATTCATCCTCTGGAGCCAGTACTAGTGCTGTTTGGTAGATCAGCTCTCAAATGGTACTGAACTGTGACCTCTTCTTCTGTTCAAAGACTAAATACATAAACTTGAGTTTCCATTGGTGCCAAGCCTGGAAACCTGAGCTGCTCCCTAATCCCAGGTCTCGCAGCCAGCAGCACAATGGGCAGCTCACCATGCCAGCCGGCCAGCCTGAAAGAATGTCTTTATTCTCTCTTCCTCAACAAATTGCTTATTGTTTGGCCCACAGGCTGCTAGACCTTGTGAACTGTCCAAAACTTTATTGCTTTTCTGTTAAACTTCCTTCTCTTTTCCCTCTGATTTTGCTTACAAATAAAATTAATTCCTATTTTCATCTCTTAATAATCAAATTTTAAAATATGTCTGCTTCTTTTAATTTTTTTTTGCAGAGTATATCTGCCTCTTGGAAGCCTGTAGGAGCCACAGAAATAATACAAGCCCTGCAGGTTTAGTCTCTTTAGAAAGAAAACTGTGGAAATGTGAAGTGTTACTAGAATGAAGTGCTTTATATTACTGAGAGAAAAATGGAACCAAAAGCTTAAGAGCATTCCTAAGTTTCCACAGATATGTATCATTTTCTGCTCTTGGCCTCATCTTCACTGTGGCTACAATATGCTCGTTGTACAACGAGTGACTATAGGACAGAACTCTTATTTGGGGTCATTGTGTTTTGGAGTTGTTCAGGATTAGTTGTCTTCAGAGGAAGTTAAAGCAGAGTGCCTAAGCTGATGTGTTATTTATCTCACGAGGTATTTCTGGAAGCACCTTTTGTTTTCAGCAGAAGTTTCTGGGAATGTGATTGCAGGAAAATCGTTGTGCAAGCTGGCACAAGGCAGAGCATTGGCAAGATAAGGCTGATATTGCAAAATTCAGCCAGATCTACTCTGGGAAAAGAGGAGCTTCACAGGTGTGACCCCACCATATAAAGAGAGAAGATGCTTCATAAATATGGCCAAAACCAACACAGGACCCAGGGCATCCCTGTTCTTCTTCCTCATCTCAGTAAATCTGTGTTGAGATGTGTTCATGTGTCCAGTGGGCAACCTTGTCCCTGTCTGGAGATAGGGAACTAGGAGAAGAATATCCTTGTGAACACTAAGATCAGCTCTGATCATTTGGAGAGTACTAATTAAGATCAATTTAAACACTCATGCTGTTCTTAATCATTTTTTGCACACATTGTTTAGGAAAGATGAGAGAAGTGCACAGCTTTCTGGAGCCATCCATGATCTAAAAATCACACAAATTTCTTTAAAAGTGCCTCTGTGTGTGTGTGTCTGTATGTGTGTATATATATAAATATAAAATTTAATACTCTTTCAAGTATGAGAATGGCAGCACAAGAGTAGAAGAATCGCAAAACTAAAATGTCCACATTAAACTGATATATGGTACATACCAGATGATATATATACTGCCTTATTGTTCAGTTGTGGCTCAGGAAGCTAAATGCATAATTTAAGATATATGTATAGTCTAAGGGTCAAACGCTGTCAGTTACACGAGTGTAAATCAAGAGCAATTGCTCCGAAGTGACTGAAGTTCCAGTACCCTGGATTTACACAAGTGTTGCTGAAAGCAGAATATGAGTCAATACGTGTCATCAATACTGCTGAGTTAGGGGTATTGAGGGAATTTTATGATATGCATGCACCTAAATCCTTCACTCTTTTTTTTTCATGTTTTATACTATTACATTTGCTGTTTCAAATTTTGTTTGTGTTTTTAAAGGAATAAGGGACTCAAATCCTGATTCTCTAAGTGAAATGCCCACTTGCCACATCTAGCAAATTTCCTGAGTCCCATTTCACAACAGCGGGATAAACATCTGACATTCATGGAAGGATTACTTCCCTGACTTACATGTAAGGCCAGTCTTAGTTTATATAAATGCATAATTCTGAGGCCCAGCAGAACGTTGCTAGGCTGGCTGGCTGACTGCATGCAGAAATGCATCCTTGTCATTCACTCTATTCTGTTAGCAAGTGTACAGGCTGTTGTAGGGTCAGGAGGAAAAGTTTCCTAGACATGTAGAAAGCAAGATCTGGATGCAGAAGGAAGAATTGTGGACCTGGTTGAAGTCAGTGGGTATGGACTGCTGGTAGCTAAAGAGAGAACCAGTTATTGTAAAAGATCACAGGACAATTTTCCTCACTGATATATCCTGAATTTTTTATTGAGAAGTTCAAAGAAAATAAAAAAGGGCTATTCATGGGACACTGATTGCAAGATACAGTGCAAAACAAAGAGGTATAAAAACTCACAATCTGTTGGGGAACTAGCAGAGTACCTGTCAGATACACCTGGTCTTCAATGACCTTGTTTTACATGGAGAAAGAATATATGATTTTCTGGGTTGAAAGGAGGTTTTTAATTCTGAAAGGAGGTTATATGTTAAATATATGGTAGCAGTCTATTCAATAATAGAAGTCAAATCCCTTACTTGGGAAGGCAGAATCTGGTATTCTATCACATAAAATAATGTCATTATTTCTCTAACATACTTTTAAATCGAATGTGTTATTTTAAATCACTTTTTTATTATATTCTTGAATACCCATAAAGATTAAAGAGCTCAAAAGTAGATTCTCCATTATTCACATAATCAAAAATGTCTGAATTAATTTGAGATATACTTAAAAAAAAAAAAAAAAATAGCCATTTCAGATTACAATGATCAACTGTGGGGGCTTACCACTTCAAAAGAAACAGAACAAACCTCCATGTGTGCTCAACACACACACACTCCCTTATCCAGTTAGAACAATATGTAGGTATAGATTTGTCAGGATTGTTTGATCCCAAAAGGATTCGTATAAGAAAAACTTCTCTTTCAGAGAAATGATCTCTCTAGAGACTGATAGTGATGATACAATAGGCTGGAGTTGCTATTATTAAAAAAAAAATTACTACTTTTTCTGACTATGTTTCTTTTTTTCCCAGTGGGTTTCTGATTCCAGACACTAAACTAGCCTGATATCCACTGGGAAAGTGATGACACCATAAATTATTTAAAGGTTTGAAAACCACAAGAACTACTGTATATAACCAGATTGGATTGACTTTTTAACTCTTTTGATTAATAATACATAAAACCTTAGATATGTGAATTGGTCGAGTGCTAACCTGTTAACAAAAGGAGTAGAAGGGACGAATTCTAACATTTCTCATAACTTATTCTACTTAACACATTGGCCAAACAAAACAAACAAATAGAGAGCTCTGCCTTAGTCTTATACCTTTAATATATCATCAATATTTGATGACCACCTAATGTTTCTATATATCTGGACAAAGATGATAATTTGATCACCTGGCTTCCCAATTTCAAATTTCCCAAATGCTTTCTCCTGCGTTCATCAAAACACACAAGTAAAAAGTAGATGCAGTTTCAATATCCTGGTTTGGTTTTTGCTTTTGTTTTGTTGGCTGTTTTTTTGACTTTCATTTTAACATTGCTAACTACTTACAAGTGAAAAAAAAATATCAATCTTCTGCAAGAAATTTGGGCTAGAATTTCCTAAGTTTATGGCATTCTATCCTCAGCAGCAGGATGAGAGTAGATATGTGTGCTGCTTCAGAGAGATTTCATGTTCTACCCTTCCGCTGCTGGCTCTGTTTTGATTTTTCCCCAGGTTCATAAGTTTTGGTCTCTTTCATGCTGTTTTGGGTGGAGCTCAGAGAAGAAAAGCGTTGTTCTTTCCTCTGAAAGTACAGATGAAGGTGCATGGGACAGCCTATATTTCTAACAACAAAAAAACTCTACAGGAGACAGACCAAATACTTTTCTTTCAGGTTGCCCAACCCATGCTTCAAGACACAGGCTATCCAGGGTGACTTCAGTATGATATGTTAGATTACAATAATAAATGCTGCATTTTCTGGGCAATAGGCTGGTATTATTCCTCTGGATTATTTTCTATTACCCTATGTGAAGCCTGAGTCCTTTAGACATAGGAAAAATAGGAAATAAATCTTTATTGTTTTCTATTACATCATTCCTGTGTACTAATCCTTTAACCATGTAATTCAACTCTCAGTGTCTTTCTGCACCAGACCCTGACTTGCCCTCAAATGCAGAGTCCAGACACAGAAACTCTGATCAATTCTTTTTTGCCTCTTGACATGCCCACAGAGCCATCTTTTCTTGGTCCCCTTAATGACATATATGTGGGGCTTCCCATGTTACACTTTCACATATTAAAGCTTCTGTACTAGCAGGTTAAGTGCCATCCATCCTCTGTCCTGAACCACTAAACAGTACCTCACCTTGTTTTTCAAATGTTAAAATCTATGTGAAATTAAACAGTTTATAAAGGAAAAAACATTTCAAATCAAAGACACACCCTAAAATTTTTTTCAGTCCATCTTCCTTGATTTGATCAATTATTTTGGTGTGAATTTCAATTGATGCCACAAGTGGAATTCAAATGAGTTTATTATAATGTGAACAAAATTAGAATCACATCCCGGCTCTGAGAAAGAAATGAAGTCCAATCTCTTAGCAAAATACAAACTACAGAAAATTTTCACAGTCCACAAATTATATCTGAATTAGATCTCATTTATGATACCAATAATAAATATAAATTATTTATCAACATTTATTAAATCTTCGTGCTTCCCATCACCTGACTTTCATATACAAAATTACTATGTGGAATCTGTTGCCATAATCTGTTTCCCTTTCTTACTTTAAATATCACCCAGTTAGATCATAGCTCCTTAAAATATAATGGAAGTATAATCATATTATATTAAAAATAATAAGAATCTCACCTATAGTTAATTTATATCCACACCTTTTTTTCCTTATACCTGCCATATCAATAGCAGTGTAGGCACATTACTTTGTTAACTGTCATGGTTGTGCACACCACTTGAATAATCCATTCCCTTTCTAAAATAAAATTATAGCCACAGTGTTATTTTTGCACATTTTCTTAAGGCATTTTAAGATCTAACCAGGGCACTGAGACCAGCATATGACTTAACTAGAATAGCAAGTATTTTCCCCATAGTATCTTTAAACTGTCATTAGAAAAAAAGAAATCCACATTTGTTTTCTTTTCCATCTGGGATTATGTGACAAAATGTTCTCCTGCATCTAATCAATTATTTTTCTTCTATATCTTTTGCATTTTCCTGCAGAACTATTTGTAAGTGTAACAGGAAGATCCTTTAGAGATAATCTGGTGATTATTACAAATTCAACCTTGGATGCTGTAGGCATTAGAAGATGAAAATTGCCTGAAGTCCACTGTTGTACAACAAATCTGTACCTCTGGACTCCTGTCCTGAGGTGAAAATGCAAACCAGAGAGATATTTAGAATCATTTTGACAGTTCATAAAATTAAGCAGGGATTAGGGATTCTCTCAGAAATAAATAAATAAAAAATATAATGCCACAGGGCCCAAACAATGTTAATCACATCTCCTTGCAACAGGTATTACTGCAACCCACTTTTGGGAAGAAAAAGAAGTTATATAATTATTTCTGGCATGCATTTAGCACTGATGATGCCACTTTAAAAATCTGAGCAAGTTCAATTTAATACAAATATGTATGATACATACACATACATGATTAATGCTGGAACTACCCATTCGGTTTAAGTTTATACAGTTATAGGTTCCTATAAAAATGTTGTATATTTGTGTATTCTATTTTCTTCTCAATTTTATGGATTAGCCCTGGTAATACAAACACTTGAACATATGCTTAACTTTACATAATGAGAATGTCTTGCTGATTTTAGGATAACTCTCGATCTACATGAATTTAGGCAAAAGTCTAAGAGTCTACTGGGAATGTAATCTGTGGTGCCAGTCATTTGAAACACACATTTAACAAGAAAAGAATTGAAATAACTGCAGCAGACATAGATGACTTTGGTTCCTGCTGGGTTGAAGGCAGGTAAGCAGCAAACATGGTTAAAATGAATTCACAACAAAAAACTGCACGTAAATGCATTTGGAGTGAGCATGGAGTTTTACAGTTACCCTCCCAAAATTCCCCACCCACTTCACAGGCTTTTTGGTGCAGTTAAAAATATTTCATTTTCTCTTTCAAAACTAAAAGGCAACCCTGAGATAATGAGTAACAGTGCCAGTCCTCTTACAAGAGTGCATAAACGTTCCTTTCTGGATGAAAAAAAACTTTATTATAATGCATTTGCACAGAGTTTATAATTAAATTTTCACTGCATTAGTTTAGTATCATGTTTCAATATATTTGGAAAATATTCAAGTTAATTTAACATTTTCTAACAAACTAAAAATCCAAAATAGAACTAGCTGCATTGCATGAAAAAAAGAAATGAAATTGAAAGCATAGAAATATTTTCAAGTTTGACTATATGTTCAAATTTTAGTTACTGAGTTTAAGCACTGAATTTTAAACTTTTTTTTTTAATGATGTAAATACTTTTTTGTAATAGATGTTAACAAATTTCCCGATTCCAAATAGAAAAAAGAGTTATTCTTTACATAGTACAGTTTAGGCATTTGAATTATAATTAACTTTCATCTTTAAAAATTTCTTCTGAAAATTATTTTTCATCCCACTTTATTCCAAAATGCTGACTGAAACTAGAATAATACATCACACAAATGTTGATTTAAATATTTAAACAAATTCACTTACTTTGGATTTACATCCCCTTTGGGCTCTACTTTCCATGAACACTCTGATAAATAAACTTACTGTAAGGAGGATCGGCTGGGATGACAAATTATAAACAAAGATTGAAGAATACATATGGGATATGAATTTTTGAATTCATATCATCAATTGTTGCACCAGCAATTAAAGCTGACTGGCGGACAATAATTCCATGCTACATTATTTTCCAAGACTTCATGTCTTCATGTCTAATTTGGTTTGGTTTGCTTTTGTTTCTTTTCCTGGAGAAAATGGTGCAAATGCCCTCACATGTGAGCGTATGTCTGTGTAACAGCCAGGGACACTAAAAGACCCAGACTGAAGTCTTTTCTCAACCTGATTCACAAATTAGTCATTTTCACCACTGATTTGTAGATATGATTACTCAGTTAGTTAGAGGAGGAACATAATCCTGGGCTTTTTGTGTCCAAGGCCACTGTTAAACCACAGGGTTGTCAGCAAAGCCAAAAAGTCTATTTTGCTCATTCTCCAAAGTGTTTTCATTCGGATGAATTACGAACGTAGCTTTCAGAGTTAAAATGGCTGAGATAAACTTCTCCTGTCCAACATGGGGTCATTCAATAATCACCACTCCTGAGGTGAGGTTGGGTTCCTGGCCCCCTCTCAGGTTTGCAGGGGAAAGTCCTGCAGTGAGATTCATCCTGCACAGATTGCCATGGAGCCCCGACGTGCCTGGACATCCCTATGGACTCGCAGTCACACGGACACGACGCCCATCCTGTTGCTTTGTCGATCATCCTGAAGGGCCAAGAATGGCTGGTCATGTTGCAATATTGCTTTGCTCTGGAATAAAGGGGTTGAGAGGAGATGTAGGAACTAAATGCTACAGGGAAAGACTGGTCTGAGCTCCACGTCGCTTTCAGCCACCTCCCTTCCCTGTAGGAGCCAGGGCTTGCACACAGCAACCTCAGAGTTGACAAGCTTTGAGGACAGACAAAGCAAGAGAAGTTTCATCTCTTCTCCCCACAATTTCCTCTGTCTGGGCTGGGTTCCCAGAACAAAGAGCCTTTTCACCATAGCTTCATTGTGAGATGATACATGGTGATGCAAATAGTGCTGCTGTTTGTCACTCACTGCACAGCCCCATCCAAATCATGATCATGCCATTCAGTTTCAATCCAACCAACATGAACTCTCAGTTTCATGGGGCAATTCATGTATCTCTGACCCTAAATTCTTGCAACACCTCATAAGTGCAAAATAAAGATCATGTTTGCAAACAGACTTTTCTTTAAAGGAATTAGTAGGGTGCAGATTTGTTTATGTGTCGGTGTCAATTTTTTTTTTGATGTTCCTATGAGAAAGGAGAGCCCTAAACAAGGCTTTCTTTAGGATTTTATCACTGGTTGGACAAGTAGCCACAGTGCCTTCAGTAAGCAGACCCTCGCTTTTGGCAAAGCAGCTGGCACATGTCTAAGTGATTTTAGCCAGAAATTACATCAATAGCAAGTTCTTCTCCTTATAGACAGCTGGAAAGTGAGCTTTGATTTATTTTTATTTTTGTCCTCAGGATAATGGTTTCTTACTTACTTATGTCAATGGTCAATAGCATAACAAATCCTTCATCATGAGAATGTGTGTATCACTTTTCAGCAAACCCTGGCCTTTTGAGGTGAAATGATATACTACCACTTAGTTTCAAATTGACATCTCTCTTGGTTGCCAAGGCAAGTTAATTTGCAAATCAGCATTTTGCATGAAGCTTTTAAGCCAATCCAGCTAAGCAATGGCTGCCATTGCTGTGCAATTAGTGTCCAAAGCACTTAAAATTACATTATTTAAAAAAAAAAAATCCAGAAAGATCAGTGATTTTTTTTCTGTACATGGCCAGGCACTATGTTGCTGAATGAATAGCAGATCTGGACTTACAAAACTACAGCAAGGCTCCAATCTGATTGGAAAGGAATGAAGAATGTGCACGTAATGACACTGGCAGACTTGAAATGAGAAATGTTAGTTTCACTGTTCTTCAGAAAAAGAAAATACACACCCCCTCATAATTAATTCACAAACTGCCTGACTTAGATACCACAGAACAGTCACAAGTGACAGTTAGAGGAGGAGAAGGTAGTCATTGCAATTGGATTTACATTCAGTTAAGACAGGTTTTTTTGAGCACAGAAGAGAACCTGGAAATGGCCTAAATTTCAGATTTTTACTTGAATGCTGTCAGACTTGCAAACTTTCTGGATCTTGTTTTGGTTTTTGAAGGCAGAGTCAAGAGAGAAGCATATTTTGAGGGAAACGTTCTTTTTGGAAGATATTTTCAGTCGCAATTTTATCCATCTTTAAAAATGTCTTTGGGTTTTTTTTACATTTGGCTTGAAATCTACTAGGTACCAATGAAAAAAAATTGGATGTGAAAAAAGAAAATAGAGGATATTTTAGAAGAGAGTCTGTTTATAAGAGAGGCACTTGTCTGGAGAGAGAAAATAAAAACCAAAAAGTACCACAAAGTTTGTCATGGACTAAAAATCATAAGCTTTTCATTAACGTGACAGGACTCACACAAGTATAAAAAGCCATTTTCCCTCAATTTTCCATGAGTCTGAGGGCCTTACTGGTAAACTTACTTGCATATTGAGACATCTTAGATGAACACTGACTGTGTAGATTCTCTGCAGCAGAATTCAGGGAAATTCCCCCTTCTATTGTTTTATCTGCTCTTGACACATTTTCATGAGGTAAGGTAGGGGGAGAACTTGCATCAGAAGTGTCACAAGCATCTGTCCACTTATTCTCCAGCACGTGTCTGGTAGCATTACACTGGGGTGTCAGCATGAGCACCAGCAGTTACTGTAGAGCAGCTGACCCTCTGGATGTTCATAGACTAACATACCCCTTGATAAGTCTTACATTTGCCCATAGGTTTGGTCTCTCCTCATCCTCTCTTTGCAGTTTCTTTTTTTTTTCTTTTTTTTTGAGTTTTTGTTGTTGTTGCTTTGTTTGTTTTTTTTTAAATGCAGAATTCTTTGTCAAACTAAATCTATAACTCAAGTGAGATGTAGAACATCACAGAGAGTGACTTGGATCATCTCCAGGAAAGCCAATTAACATAAATACTGTAAGAAAAGGGTAGAAATTGAAGCAAATTGGGGCCAGGCTGTTTTTCACGTGGACATTTTCCCTGTAACAAGCATAATGCTAGCTGCTCTAGCTGGCAAAAGACAAGGTTTGACACTGTTATAAGTCCGTGGGTGCTCAGTGTTTGTGTCATACTGATGCACATGGCTGACACGTCAGGGGTATGTGGAAAATAAACTGCCCAATCTCTCTGGGCCTAACAGTTTACAGACCTCAATGATATACTGTAAAGGTGGTGCTGTTGACTTCAAAAGCAGTAAATCAAAGTGCCACCAGAAGGTGCTGACAAAATTAAGCAACCATGATTGAACAGAGAACAAGAGCTGCTCTGCATAAATAGTTATTTCCTATTCAGACCTCCTAATATTTAATTTATACCCTTATTTGTCTTTTATGAAATTGCTTTAATTCTGAATGGGCAGTAGGTTTATAAAGCAATTAACAGTACAATCATAAGGGTCTTTAGTAATGTATGTAGTTCCAAAGCTAAGCTTCATTAAGAAGTATTGAATTTGATATCATTAAGAAAATCTTTTATCAGAAGAATGCAAAGGATTTTTGAATAACAGTTGATTCATGTTCATCCCTATATTTCATAAGTAACATCTGAAAAGGCCAAAAATAAAACGAGTTTGTTGGTAACAGCTCTTTTAAATTCTGTCAGGTAGAATTTCTTTCACTCACTCACAAGGAATGATGTCTCTTTGTGTCCTGCATCTCAACAATTCTTGTGACTGGTGTTAGTGTGGATACAACCTAAAGGTATGAATCTGAAATTCAAACTCTGTGAAAACCTTAATACAGACCTTGGCAGTGTGACTCGATCCTGTTTATTTTCAGTATTCACAAACCTAAAGAGAAGAACGAATTTTAGTTGGGACCTAGATTTTATGGATTAGTGTGAATATGGATTAGTTCATATATGTATCTACTTTGCTCTAGAGGAACAGATGAGGCTTACTTGGTATTTGTGAGTGTGCTTAAATATTCCTTCAATCCAGAGTCCACATTTATCTCTCATAGATAACACCTTTATCTTCATGGAGGAAATAATCTGAGGAGACCTTTCTTCACCAGTAGTCTGCCACAAGTTACCCAGACAACTACAGATTTTACATGAAAATGAGAAACAATGAGACACAAACTCTGGTCTGCTGAATGAAATTCAGCGAAGATAAAAGGCTCACACTGCCTGCCTTGCTTGTTCCAGTGAAGATGTCAGTATCACTAGAAGCTCCTGATGCACAGCATATCTGAAGGTGATTGAAAGGGCCAAGAGCAGAATGCAGGAACCTACTGCAGTACCAGTAGCTTCACACTGATCCACTCAAGCCCGGATTGGAAATTAAAGAGATGGTAAATAAGTCCCCTCACTATGCAGTGTCAATTTAAGTTTCTAAAAATCTCTTCACTCCTTCTGAAACCTTATTTAAAACACCACAAGTAGAATCAAACTGTGTCATCCCCTGAACAAAAATCGGAATAAGCCACAAAACCTCACATCATCGTTTATTGACCAGCCACAAGAAGATCTCAGAGCTTCCTCCTGCTTGTACAGCATTTGAGCCCTTCTCCCAGTCTGCCTTGTTAGGTGATGGCATGCAAAAAGGAGCTTAGCAGAATAGCAAAGGACAAATTCTGTTCCTCAGAGAAAATGAAAGGAGGACACAAGACAGTGTGTCCTAGTCACAATACAACTGTGTCTGTTCTCACCCTGTGCCATTGCTTCTGTTCCACCACAATCAATTTTACCCTGTAAGAAAGCATGTGAAATGATCTTTTAATGTTATCTCTCTTTTGGCAATGAAAATGACTCAATTACCCTGCAGTTCCTGATAAGGAATAACAAAACAAAAATGCAAAAATACAAATAAATAAAAATAAAATTTAAGTGGCCCAGCAATTAAAAATTCCTCATAGTTCTAAAACAATCTGAAGTCAAAGAATTTGAAAACAACACCTCACTCTCATGATGTTCACAGAGTGCTTTGCTGCTCACAAGGAGTCCATGGGTCAGTAAAAACACAGATATGAATGAGTGAGAGTGGTCTAGCAGAATCATATAGGTCACTCTATTTCACTTCTCTTTCCATCCAACAAGTAATGCCAATTACAAGCTCTCTACCCCACTGATGTTTTAGAGAATAAGTTGGTGTGAGATTAATTCTCCTTCATAGTTAGTCTTTTTCTTTTTTTCCTGTGCATTAAAGAGGGAGAACTATTGCCATTTGACCACCTTCTCTACCATCTCAGTTACCTGAGACAGGAAGTTGAGAGCTGCCACTCTACAGCAAATGAAGGAGTTTCTGCAAGCAATGTCACCACCTCAAACAGGCAGAGCTAGTGGTCTGCAAAGGTGATTATTTGCATTGTTAGGCTAGATGTTCACACCCTGAATCCTAAACTACCTGACCTTTCTCAAGTCTCCCTAAGGTTTACAAAGTATAATATGATCCATTCTGACAAAATAGGAAGGGAAAACACTAAAAACCTTCTTAAGAAGAGAACAGTGTTCTTTGTGGGTCAAGGATGTGGTGCCCTGGTGTAATCACAGACAAAAAAGAAATCAATACCACACGTAGCTCTTGTAGGACAAAAGGATAATTGTCCATCACAATTAGCTGGACAACATGTACCTCTTCAATGCTGGACATGTCTCTCTTGTCTCATTGTATATCTATGCTTTTCAGTGTGCTCTGTTCCTGTTCAGACTGCTGTCCTCTCCCAAGTTGTTCTGTATGTGCTTTTATCACTGTTCCCAATTTCCCATGCTCTGCTGGCTCGGGTTTGAGTGGCAGGGAGGAATCTGCAAGCAGGTGTTGTGGAAGTGAAGCGTGCCATCCGGCCAGTACATTAGGTAAAGCAGCATTCCCCTGGGAGCCCGAATGCTTACAACTGCAGCAGCCCCAACTGTTTTTGCAAGAAGAGGAAGAGGCCAGTCCTGACCTCTTCTGACCAGCTGCTTTGGAAATATGCCCATTTTTAGCAGATATAATAGCTGTCAATTTATCAAAAGTGTAATAAGTATTAACAAAGAAGACTCTTTAGTTACAACCTAGTAGTAAAATGCAACAGAAGAAATTAGGGATAGGGAAGAGATTAGGTTTGAATGCATGGGACCATTTTCAAGATACTCTGCTCTGTATAATAGATATGATATGACTGGTTTAGACATGAATGAAGAGTAAAGAGATCATTTTCATAAGCCTATGCCAAAAAACTTCAGGAATCTTTACAGACTAGACATCAGAATAGAAGCAAGACAGCTAATGTAAAAACTCATGCTGCAATGCAAGCAATTGAGTTACAGATTTTGAGGCTCATTTGGAAACCCTAAACCTTCTGCTTTGAGCTGTGGAAGGAGGGAATCCATATTCCACACAGAAGATGAAACTGTGTTCATGTTCTTTCATCACTATCCCTTCAAATTGCTGAAACGGGAAAGAAACACTTATAAAAATCCTTTCTAAAAGAGCAAATATTCTGCTTTCCTTCCTCCTCTTACCCCTAATTTATAGCTCACCAAGAGCTCACCAATTTTCTTAAACTTTTTCTTTTTTTAACAAATACCTCTTCCCAGCATAAACATATGAAAGCAATCATTTGCATTATCATTTTAAAGAGCTGGGATTTCATTCTGTTTCCAATGTCCCAAAGGGGTAAACACATTTATTTTTTCTTTTGAGAATCAATCAAATTACAGGGAGCTTGCACTCCAAGAAGTGAGAACAGAATGGGGTGCCGAGGGGTTTTGATGGCTAAAGCTTCTGGATTTCTGAAGCACTTAGTCACCCTTTTTCCTTCACAATTGTAAACAATAGCTTACTGATAACCAAGATGCAAATAACCAGAATGCTGTGCTTAAAATTAGAATTTCTTTTTCTTACTGTGATGGTCTTGTTGAGCAATGAGGCTCTTTACACAACATAGAAACACTGCAGTAATAACAATAATTATTAATAGCAGCCATAAGGTAAAGGTTTTAATATAAAAAAAAAACTTTGTTCAGCATTATGGTTTTGCATTTGCTTTTTCTGAACAAGTAAGAAAGACAGATTTCATTTCATTTTTTCATCTGTGTTATTTGAAGGAAACATTTCTTCTCCTGTGTAGCTTTTGCAGTGTACAGTGCCTATCTGTGCATACAAAGCACCCCATATGGTTGATGTAGGCTGGAGGGGTTGCTACTAACCATATTTTAAAAAGCAGATGTTACTAATCTTCTAAATATTACCCCCAAATGATGTCACTTGTGACTGACAACGCTTGGGCTCATCAATCCCTTCCAATGTCCTTTTGCATGCAACGTGTAAGGGAAAGCAAATCTCGACCAGAAAGCATGGCTCTGAAAGGGCAGAGCACTTCACTGCTGTAGTGTTAAGCAGAATGTCAGTTCCTGCAGGGAGAGGTATCTGCATGCTGCAGGCAAGAAGGAAATGAAGTTTGCCTGCAAATAGGCCATTCAGGTACACTTTTAGGACAGCCATTTCAGAGTCAGGCTGCACTGTGACAAGCTGAGGTTTTTAGCTCAAAGTTCCTGTCTGTGCCATGCAGTACACAAAGGCAACTTTCTTTTACATTTACAAAAGGCTTCTTTACAGGTTTGCACATGAATGTAGTAGGTTCTTCTGCATATAAAGCCAATGTCAGTTCCAAAGTCAGTTTTCAGTCAATGGCACTTAAAGCAGTGAGTAAACAAAAGTGAAGGGTAACACTGAACATTTTGACCACAAATGGCACAGAAATGAAATATCTGCTAGCAGTAATCCTGGAATAAATTTGATGGTATTGTATAAACAAGGTTTAATGCTTTATGGCAAAAAACATACTGATTTTTTTCATTATCCTTATAAATCCCTCTCATTACAAACCCTAGAGACTGGCCACCAGTTCAGATGTGAGCTAGTGCCTTTTCTGAATTTACAGAAAGTTGCACCCACAAAAATTTGGGTTATATCTTCATGAAGAAATAATTAATGTACTAGTGGTTTATAGATATGATGTATCTCAAGTTCAGTTCCCTGTATTCCCTTGCAAGACTCACTATAGGTCTTTCCCATCCTATTTTTCTGTTACCATTGTAATATTCTTCCTTACAGGCACTGTGCTTTGAAAACTCTGCCTCCTTCCATACACACTTCATGAAAATATTTGCATTAATAATATTCTGCAAAAATGGTTCTCAGATATTAGGAATTATGTCCACACTTTGGGGAGGGTTAAATAAGAGCACTTTCCTTTACACTATGGTATAAAACTTTTTACACCACTCTGTGTTTTCCTTTTTATTTTTTGTTTATTTTTAACATCTTTATCGAAGGTTTCATTACCTGTTTAGTTACAAGGACTGCATGAAGTCTTATTTCTCTGAAAATAAGAGGAGAGAAAAAGTTCTTTATTCCTAACTAGAGCGGTTTTTGGCTAAAATGTGATCTAAAAGCTCTATTACAGCAACTTTTGCCTTCACATGCAATTAGTACCTCTCTCTTTGTTCTTTACACACATCTGTTTCTTTACAGCCAAGGACACAAACTCTTACAAAGGAACATGACAAGACATTTCACCCTCCTGTACCTTTTCATTGCACAAACAAGATGTTTTGTTTGGAGGCAGATGTCTGGTTCTACAATTGAGGTTTCACTCTTTTATATTTATATTTTTATATACCAAATAAAAAGCAGTTGTTATGCCTATAATTTTCAATAAGGTCTAATCTCATTTGTAAGAGTGTAATGCATTTCTCTGCTCCACACTTACCTTGCAAATTTGTATTTTTGTCTTTCATAACACATATGAAATGTATTTACATTTTGCTTAGTCTCAGCTTGTTGTCAGCATGGACTTCAACCATTCCAAGCAGAAAATGAATCAAAGTTGGGGAAAACTTGTGTGACTGGCAACAGGCACACATGGTTAAATGTCAGCAATTTGGTATGCCATTTACTGGTCAGACACTTCAGTGTGCTGCCATCCAACAAACCTATGAGACATATTATCAAGGAATATATGCCAGCTCTTTTCCAGCAAACTGCTTGATGCCTGATGCCAAGTACTGGTGGGTGTATACCTTTTTATGCTGTCACTGCATTCAGCCTCCAGGGTGTTGCGTGAAAGGATCACTGGATGTTAATGAATAACAAAATGTGTCATTTCCCCTTAGAATTTATCTATCTATCATATACAGTGAAAAAGACGTTTGTTTTCTTCTGCCTGTATTTACATGTGTGTCAAAATACATACTGTTAAACCTGGCCACATGCTTAGGCAGTATGTTGTCTTGTTAGTCTTTTTTTCATTATTACTATTGCACACCATTATACATCCCATTTCATATAAAAAATAAGTACCCCAGTGAAATGAATTTGGACACAAAGATCTGTTTCTTCCTGCTTAGAGTAACACCTTGTGTTTAAAACTACAATTTCCACAGGCAATGAAAAGGTCTTAACCCATTTAAGTATATTGCCACTCATACATCAGCAACATATGATAGAAAATAAAAATGTGAGAAGCATCATTAGAGATCCAAACCACAGCAGACTAAATAATATGAAAAAGCAATTTGTGACTACCTTGTAAAACAGGTATTGATGTTTGGCATGATCAAATTCCTTTAATGATATACTACTGTTGCCCAATTCATATATTGAGATAAAGAGTTCAGATCTGCAGATGATTTTTAAATACTTTTGGGAGAAAACACATTCATTTTGGATACAGGCCAAAGCAAACCATGAAGGTCAATCAAACAACCCACAAGCCAGTATCAGGCCATTGAAGTCTGACTGAAAAAAAACATGGTGATGAACTTTCTGATCAGCTAAAAAATAAGTGTAATAGGCAAATTTTAGAAAATAAGACCTGGGAGATGCTGTTTGTATTATATATTTCCTTCAGTTCTTCTCAAAACCTTCCTGACTTGCAGGTTTTATTTTTTAAGTATTTGCCCTTAGGTTTCTCTCAAGTAGACCATGTTCAGAACATCAGGGCATGACAAAGCAATCTAAATAAATATTCCAGTGCCCTTTCTAATACTGTTTTACATCTGTACAAAAAAAATAATCAGTGTAACTCCTATATATGGGAAGAATAGTTACAGGTATTAAATTGCACTACATACAAGTAATTTTATTACACAATCTAGCAATTGGAAAATATTATTTTTAATTTTCTTTGCAAATTGTAAAGGCTTTATGTGATACCAATATTTTCACAGGCAATATGTGCTGTTTCCTAAAGAAAAATATGTGGGTTTGAGTGCGTGCACAGTTTTAAGGAAAACTCAATTCACTGTGGGTCTTAATTGTGTTTTTCAGCAAACTGATTTAAAGTTCCCTGGGGCACACATACTGTAGGATTGTGACATATCACACCAGGTTAAGTCAAACTCAAAATGTTATGTGATATGACAGCGTGTAAAACACATGATTAACACACCCACTGGGAAACTTGGCTTTATGAAAAACAGTGCAACAGGGAAACTTGGGGCATTCTCTGGTAAATTGTCCTTTTAAAAAATAATAATTAAGAGAAAGGACTCAAAATATAGTACTTCTGTTTGATATCCACATCTTTTTCCTTTGGATAAAATGTCTCTGTCAAAGATCAACACATATTTGTGGTCAATGCAAAAAAACTAGAAGTTGTATTCTCTTGGAAAATAATTGATTTTTTGACAATTTAGAGTATAATTGTGAGGAAGAACCGACAAATGGTCCATAAACTATAATTTCCTTTCCTGAAATTATAGATGCATACTACACCTTTTCTACAAAGGATGTAAAGGTATCATTTGCCAACACAGGAAGACCAGGTCTCTTTTCCTCCCTGTGTAAGAGCAACCACATCTTGTGGCCATATTATCTGGACAGAGAACACCCACTGTTAGACAAGTTTCATGAAACAGGGTTATGAAATACAGCACATAGAGTTCAGATTCCATTTACTCCCCCCTGCAGCACTATAAAAAGCTCCTAAATTTGCCTTCTTTTGTGATATGTCAACCCCAGTGTGGTGCTGGGCAGCACAACCATTGGCAACTCTTCACTGATGCACTTATTAAGAAACAACAGGTTTTAATATTTTTAAGTCTTTTGTAGCAGCAAACTGTGATGTTATTTGGCAATTTTAAAACCTGACTTTTTATTGGAGGCTTCCCATCCTTTCCCTGCTCTTTCCATCGGGTTTGAATTGAATAGTTAATTTCAACTAAATTTGATAAGGATAGAGTTTCAAAACTATCGAGTTTCTTTAAGTCTTGTCAAAATAGACAGCGGGCAGTGGACAGAGATTGTTTTGGATCCTTTCTCAGAGAAAGCTCAAATACCTCTGAAACCTTATTAGACCAAAGAGAATCCACAGTGTCACTTACCTTCAGTGCTCACCTGGACTGGAAAGCAAACCCAAAATTCTTGAAACTCCTTTTTATTGCTAGGTGTCTGACAAAAGATTGCCTAGCTTACTATACAACTACTTCCTGCAATGCAATAGAAAATGGAAACACAAGAAGTCTGAGATGCTCAAAGGAATCACAAACATGGGATCCTGTGTCCCCTAAGTGCCAGAACAGAGCCAAGCCAAGAGTGAGGACAGGTTATTTCCAACAAGGAGAAGCCAACAGTCAGTGTCACCCTGCTTACTTCATCATCTTTTGTTTCAGCTTGTGCTGACAGACCTGAACAGATCCCAAACTCTGCCAATTGTTGAGGAAGGGAGAGAGAGAGGAGGTGTCCAGCTTGTGCTCCAGCCCTATTTCTGAAGCTGTCCTCTGAACTCTTGGCCCTGAAGGTGAGATAGGGAAAAATTTCTCAAGCAACCAACCTTGCTGAGCACAGCTACCACAGACACTACGGGCATTGCGAAGCTCCAGGAAAAGGAAGATCTATGCTTAATTGAAGCAGGGGTGGATGGAGATGGGCACTGAGGGGCTCTGTGTGAGTCACTTGCCTGTGACATGCTCCAGGATGAGGTAAATCAGAGTTATTGCAAAGATTACAGCTCCCTTATCCATTCTGGTACATTCAGATTAGCAGTAAAGCTCAACACTCAAATGTTGATATTTAGGCAGAAGATAAAACCTTATCAGTCTACAGAAAGAGAAAGGAAAGATGGTAGATATATCTAGTACCCAATCTGATACCCCTTAATCTAGCTTTCAATTCTGTACTTTTTGAAATTAAGGATCAATCAAAATATGAGATACTGGCACTCACAGCTCCCAGCATCTTGTCCTGTTTTGGTGGAATTTCAGAATCTGAAACACTAGGACATTTTAAGGATGACATTTGACTAAGGCATTGTTCACTAATAGGGAGAGTTTTCTATAATCTATACAGATAGTATAGATTGGGTTAAGGACATCCAGGGAGGCTGAGTGAGTATCCTTTCAGTGTGGTCACTGGGGTTGGAGGGCCACAAAGAGAACCATTTGTGCAGCATTCCCACTGTCCTGTTAAAACTTTTGTGTTCTGACCTGAAGCATCTAACTATTTTGGACTGAAATTGCAGATCATGCTGAGTTATGTTTAACATATTTGGAGGTCAAAAAGGAAATATTTCCCTCTCTGTCTTCTTCAAGGAAAAATAAAGCATATGTCCTGTTCCCATCCTCCCACAAGAACAATGAGAGTGGCTTAAAAATTAAGTGTTGTGAATGTTTAAGCTGTTGATTGGGATGTGTAAAATTTAAAGGTTTTCATATCTAAAGTAGAGGCTGCCAAAACAGATTATCCCTTATAATAATAATAATAATAATAATAATAATAATATAGAATAACATTAATTCATCAAACATTTCAGTCCTTTTATTTTTTACAAATTAGCTTTTCTTCTGAATTCAGAAACAATATCACCTTTCTTTTTTTCCCTTTTGAAATATTTTTTCCTTATGGGGACTTTTGTTAAGACAGTTTGGAAGTTGTTCTATTTCAAAGAAGCCCATTTATGATTGCAGAGAAATGTCCCAGGTAAATTGCTTTGAATTGATGGTATGCTTGAAGTGATATTAGAAGCAGTTACTGGCATACATACACACAGTATAATAAACATAATATATTAACCCACTTCAGGTCAATAAAAATGTTCCTGAGGTCTGGATAGTTTTCTGCAGAATGCTACAGAGAGTTAGGGTGCCTGATACTCTAATAAAACTCTTTGCTTAAAAAGGTATACTTCGTGTTGAGCCTATTCACAAAGCTAAAACCTTGTTCAAGTAAATCCAAAATCCAGCTTTTGGATTCAGAATAAAAAAGGTAAATGCTGCAGACGTTTCTGTCAGAGGCAGAGGTATGGAGGAGATCGGGTCTCTGTAAGAAAACACCGAGGCAGAAGGAGGGTTTGGGAGCCTTGCTCGCCTGCTGCCCAGGCAGCAGCAGTGACAGCAGCCCCCATGCCTGCCGGGCTGGCAGAGCACTCAGGTTCCTCGCCCTGAGCCACAGAGCAGCGTGTGCTGCACAGGTCACACATGCTGTGTGTGGGAAGGGGAGGAGGGGGACAGGGGCTCTGGTCTGTGTGGCAGTTATGTGTGTGTGTCCCTGGGTGTCTGTCCTTTCAATGGCCTGTTAGGCAGGAGCCTCAGATGATTTTAGTGGATGGATACTCACTGCTTCCCTGCTGCACCCTCACGGCAAAGCCCCATGGTATTTAATAGGGTGGAAGCCAGTTAGATTATAGTGAAATATAATATAGCCCCACAGAAAGGACCTTTTTTAAAATAATTTAATAAAACCCCAACACCTATAGATCTTAATAACGAGGGTTGTCTTGTTAAAGCATTTTAAAACCAACACACACATTTTCAATGTAACATTTTATCTCTGTTGTATATTCCTTTGGGTTGGCTTAAAAATGCCATAGACAAGTTATCATTCTCTGCCCAGTTATATTGGATTTTTCTGTGAGAGGCAGTTGAAGTGATTGAGTAGTAATAGAAATGGACATCACCATTAAAGAATAAGTAAGCATGCAATTGTGCTGCCAGACCAAAGCAGTGGTCTTGCTGGCCTGATCCTTGCTTTAAACAAAGTGCCACAAAAGAGAAATCCTGGCCCAGTCTTACTGAGCATACTCTGAGTATACCTGTTCTTTCCTAAGCCTGTGCTTTTGCTAATTTCATAAAGTGTGGTTGGTGCTGAAAAAACACAGTGAGAAAAGGGAGCATATCCCAAAAGAAATTGCTATTTGAAAGCATAGCACACCAAAATATAAACAATACATTATGTAAAAACATCAATAAGAAATGCCTTTGATTTATTAGCAAGATTGTGGAAATGGCAGGACTCACATTTTTTTTCTGCTACAGAGAGGTTTCCCCTAGTTTGAATGCATCACTCCTTTCTCTGCTGGTCTGCCAAGAGCTTCAGCATTAACATGAAGGAAAAAAGGCTCACTACAGGATTTCAACAATCTATTACATTATAGGGGCTTATTTTTGCCCATTAATCTCAGGCCTCTTTCAAATGAAGACATCAAATTATGCCAAGATACTGCACAAGTTGTGATATTGCCAGCTCTCAGCTGAGGAAAGAAAACATTACAAATTATTTCTTTTGGGACTGAGACACAAACTTTTTCTATAAACTTGCTCTCTTCCCTAGTTATCCACTCAGTTTTCATAGCTTTATGTGATTAGTCATCACCTTAACTGCTGACCTGTGGGATCAACAGTATCATTAAAAATAGCTTTAAATACTGCTAATGTGAAAAATTTGCATTGACAATAAAATCACTGTCCAAGAAGTATAAGCTTTATATATAACAGGGTGGGGGGCAGTTTTTTAGTTGGAAACGTTTTATAATGTTTAGTTGGAAATGTTTTATAATGTTATTGGATATCTGAGCAGTTTTTGTGGAAGACGGTATTTCTCATAAAAACCTCCAAGATGTTCTAGGCAATCCAAGAGAGAAGACAAAACACTCCAGGACATGAAGTAAATGAAATCTTATTATTCCTTATTAAAAGCAAAAAGCAGGTCAGATACAACTCAGAAAGAGTCCCTATTGAATGTATTTAAGCCCTATTCACTGGTGGAATATACGTAAGGCATTTTCATGTAACTGAGGGTTGCAAACAACAAAACAGTCAACTGGGTATGTGAATCACCAAAAACCAGAGAAATTAACTGTTCTGCTAATGTGCAAATGATTTCGAAGTGAATAACTGGGCCTGCATACCTCTGGAAGGAGGCTGGAAACCCTGCAGAGGTATACAGCAATACATGCATATAAAACATGGGCATGGAAATTCAGATCTGTATTCAAACTTGGCAAAACTGATAAATAATAGATTCTGTTAACTGAACCTAGGCTAGAGAAATAACCACCCTCATTACACACTCCTGAATTGAAGTTCTCCTTGTAAATTACAAAGCCTTGGCCCTGTCTGACTTTTCCTTGCCACGGGAGTTGATACCTCCACACCTCACCTTTAATTCTTTCTGTCGGTATTCAGTGTCATGTACTGTACCTCTTTATATTCACGTCAAAGAGGGACTGGAGGAAAAAATGGGAAAAAACTTTGCTATCCACTTTCATTGTCCCACCTGTCCCACTAGTTCAGCTAAACAAGAATAACAAAATATCCATAGCAGGTGTGCAAAAATGAAACCTTCAAACTTTTTATTACATTTTTTTTTTTATTCTGATGCACAGCAAGCTCCTATTCTATCCATTTTTAATTTGCTTCCATTTCACATATGGCTGTTCTCTCTTCTACTGTACATGAGATTTTTCTCGGTGATGATTCTCCAAGGAAATTTCTAGTGAGTGTTGTTCCTTTCCAAACTTTTGAAGAGCCTGCAAGAACTAAGTCTTTGCTCTTGAGGGGTAAGACTTGGGAAAGGCTGGCCCACCTGAGGCATTTGGTAAACCACAAGAGATCCCTCTTGCCCTCTTCCTTTCCCCAGAGCCTGTCACTGCACCATCTCACCAGCCCATGCCACTCCATGCACTGTGCCATGTCCCTCCTGTCTGCTGACCCTGCAGAGAGGTCTGCATCACCAGTGTACAGCTGTCGCCCTGAAGGCTTTGTTTGATACTTAAACCTGAGATTACAATCAGGATAATCCGGCCTCAGGTAAAAGATGCCCAGACAGCCTGAAGCTGACCTGGTTAAGAGAATCTGACCATCCACCAGAAGCATTGCCACTCTATGTGGCAAGCAGTGATATTTTTGTACAACATTTCATGATACTCAATGGTGAACAGATTTTGACTCTAGGACACAGAGTGCCACAATGACCTAGTCAACAGGAGTTCAGGTTTCAGATGTGAGGTAGTGTGATGCCTATTGTCCTCTTCATGCAGGAGAAGAGGGATTAGGTGTGGTTTGACTAGACTCCACTTTCATTAAATTGTCCGGCAAAAGTGTATCCACCTTACAGAGTAAAAGGCCTTTCTCTCCTTAATCACTGACAGAGCCAACCTGGACCCAAAATCATTGCTGGGACCTTTGGCCTCCCTTGGCAATAGGATGAAGACAGCTGATAAAAAGGAATATAAGTTCCCCCAAGTCCCTCTTTTCTTTAGCCTCTCCAAGGGCCTTCTCCTGTGTTCATTTCCATCTCTGGTCTATTAATGAACCACACCTTCTATGAAATGGACATCTGCATTGAACTCCTTCAAAATTATCAGAATTTGAATTTAACCTCTTGACCTATCCAATAGGTCCTTCACCTGATGGGAGGAAGGAAAAAATATTTTAAAGTAGACATGGATCCAGTTTGCTCCTGCTGGTGAGACAAAGTACTTTGGCACACAAACTGCAAAAGTACATAGCTTTTTTCTGGCCTTTGAAGAACAGTGGAGATTTTGAAGCTGAATGTATTTAAGGAATATTTAATGATGAAATACAATTTTCCAGAGAGAGAAGCAAACCAAAATGTAGTTGATTTTCAAATGACATTTGTAACTATTTAGATAAACAAAGCATAAATTCGGGTAGATCTTCCAACAAGAAAAAAATAAAATCATGGCCATTTGTAAACTAGTAGTTCACACATTTTTGGTCTCTTTTTTTCATGAATTGATAACATGACATGCTTATGGAAATAGTGAAATAAAGGGAGGGATTTTTCAGTAGTACAAAAAAGATCAGCATTTATTGCAGCAGATTTACAGCTAATTTTTGTAGTACTACTGACACATCCTATCAAATTTGTAGGTTTCCAAATATTATATTACTAGATTTTTGAATCTTATTAGTGGGTTTGCATGCATTGGGTTATTAAATTTGTTGTTTTCTAATATGATATGAGAAATTGTTATGATATCAATCTTTCCAATAATATCTGCAATTTTAAATCCTTATATCATGCTCCTATTCTATCGCAACCAGTAATAAGGTATATATATTATTTTTAGTATTGATTTTTCACTGCAAAATTATCAGGTTCCCATAGTATTTATTGATTTCAATTGCCCCTAAGACTGCACTAAGTTAGTAGGATGTTTATTTTGAAATGCAGAAGGAAGGGGAGGAATATTTTATCAATTTACAGGGAGCTTATAAGACTGGAAATTCTGAAATCATCACAACAGCTTAGGGCAAAATCCTACTATTATGCAACATGGTTGTTGAGGAGGGGGGAGTGGAGGAGTACTGGCAGCAGAACCAGTCTACTTGTGCAGAACTGGGTAGAACAAGGTAGCTGGGGAGAGGAAATGTCCAGTGAAGGTACCCTGGGGTTTGTGCCCTGCACGCTGCCCAGTGCCCAAAGGGCCGTGGCTGCTGGTGGTCTCAGAGGTGCTGGGTGGAAGGGTGGCACGTCCCAAAGGAGGCAGCAGCAGCCTGTGGGTGGAAGGAGGGCCCTGCTCCATCCCTGCCCTGTGTCCCAGCACCCAGATGTATGTGAGGCTATGGTTTACTAATGAGAACAGCAAAAGAGACATTTCTTAGTGATTTTACACTCTCTTGAACATCTTCTGACACTTCTGCATATTTGGTTAGTGCAAATATCCATGGATGAAGACAAATCAATATTTTAGAAGTGAGTTTATATGTTGTCTTTAAATCACATTCAACTGACTATGCTATTCAACTGACAGGAGTTACTGTTTATTCTTATTCTTACAAAAATTTTCTAACTTTCACTTATTTATATTTTTAATGATCTCATACCACTATTGTAGTGAATTGACTCTAACTGGACGCCAGACACCCACCAAAGCCTCTCTATCACTCCCCTCTGCAGCTAGACGGGGGAGACAAAATATAAGAAGGATTCATGGGTTGAGATAAGGAAAGTGAGAGATCACTCAACAAATACTGTCATGGGAAAAATAGATTGAAATTAGAGATATTAATTTAATTTATCACAAGCAAAATCGAAGCAGTATAATGAGAAGTAAAGTAAGACCTTAACAACACCTTCCCCTCACCCCTCCCTCCTTCCCTGCTCTACCTCCTCCCCTCCGGCAGCCCAGGGAGACAGGGAATGGGAGTTATGGTCAGTTCATCACACATTGTTTCTGCTGCTGCTCAGGGAGAGGAGTTCTTCCCCTGCTCCAGCATGAGGTCTCTCCCATGGGACACAGTTCTCCACAAACTGCTGCAACATGGGTCACTCTTCAATAGGGTGCAGTCCTTCAAGCACAGACTGCTCCAGTGTGGGTCCTCACAGGGTCAGAAATCCTACCAGAAAACCTGCTCCAGTGTGGGCTCCGCTCTCCACAGGGCTGCAGGTCCAGGTCAGGAACCTGCACCAGCACAAGTCTCCCATGGGGTCACAGCATGCTCTCAGGCATCCACCTGCTCCACCATGGGTCTCCTCCAAGGCCCGCAGGGGAATATCTGCATCCCCATGGACCTCCACGGGCTGCAGGGGCGCCATGGACTGTACCACGGGCTGCAGGGGAAGCCACTCCAGAGCCTGCAGCCGTTCCTCCCACTCCTTCTCCACTGATTTGGTGTCTGAATAGTTGCTCCTCTCACATACTCTCACTCTGGTATTGTCTGGCCACAATTACATCTGCTCAGTAACTTTTTTTCTTTCTTCTTAAATATATTATCATAGAGGTGTTACCACCATTTCTGATGGGCCAAGCCCTGGCCAGCAGCACGTCCATCCTGGAGCCAGCTGGCATTGCTTCTGCTGGCCATGGGGGAAGCTTCCAGCAGCTTCTCACAGAAAACACTCTTTGAGGCCCCCTGCTACCAAAAACCTGTCCTTGCAAACCCAATTGAACTAAATATTTATGTTCTGGGGACCTTAGCTGAACTTTGACAAAAGACTTTGGACTGAGTTTCTTTCCTTGCTGCATAACTGTGAGAATAGTCACTGCTGTTCAGATCTAAAAGCCCACTGCAGTGTAGAACCTGGTGAGGAATCCTATAGTCTGCAAAGTGAGAAAACTCAGAGTAAATGATGTCCTTATGAGAAGATAACACTTTACCCAGAAATTCATCTTTTTTAATTACTAAATCACTTCAAACAGTTTCAAAATTTAATGGAAACAATATGATGTAGCTCTTGATGTTGGCTTCTAAAATTAGTGTGTTATTGATTAAACTCTCTAGTAATATAATAACTTGACTGTTGGAACCTCTCTTTGTATTTAAAATACATGCAGACTCTGTCTCCAATTATAAGCAGACCATAACTCTAAAGGCTTAAAACTGAAAGTTGAATTATTCAGAAACAAATTGTTAAATTTAGGCTATATTTCTGAGAAGTTATCTTTGTGCATTTTAATTTTATTGCATATATTATATTCAATTATCCTTTTTCACCAGCAAATTTTTTTGCAGTGTCCACGTGCATCTCTCTCTATCAACACATGTGCATGCGCACATGCACATGCTTGCACACTCTTACAGTTAAATGTAACTTCCTGAGCAATGATCTCTGCACATGTCTAAGACAGGATAAATTGGTCTGGGATAGACCTATCTCCTTTTTGAAAAGCTGTTCCTCAGAACTCTGATTGGACACATGGCATTGCAGAGGAGTTCCAGTGCTTCTGCTTTCATTGAATTACCAGTAAAATTTCTAAAGTTCCAATGGACTTTGCAGAAGGTTCATGATTTGGCAACAAGATATGTTTTTGTAACTGTCAAAAATCAGGTTGTTTTCTTGTATGAATTAGCAGTTGTTATGAGAGTCACTGCTCCTTTATCCACCTCCAGTAAAATCAATTGTTGAAAGTGTTTTGCCATGCTTACCCTCTACTAATGACCAGACTTAACATCTGTTACCATCAGCAAACAGGTTCCCAGGGACTGAAAAAATTTTTGGTTTAAGAACTCTGTTTAAAGATTTGACATTGTATAGTCATTTGTCAGTGATCTGGAATCTCTGAATTAAAAGTGACCAAAGAGATTGGTGCCATCCAGAAATAAGTGACAGTGGATTATAAAGTTGGCAGTCTTTTTTGAGAACATTTGTTCAATCAGCTATAGAGTTATGCAGACCAGATTTATACAGAAAAATTTAATACAGAGCATTTTGTTAGAAAAAGAGGTTTCAAGGCAAGTGAACTTTTTTTTCCCCTCAAAGTGACATGAACATGATTAGGTTTCCTGTAAAATGAGAAAATGTTTAAATAAATTATTTTTAGATTTTAAGGCAGATGCTACTTAGTACTGATTGAAACATGCTGCCTCATTCCAAATTTACAAGTTTGCATTTTGTTACAAAAACAATGAACAAATGAAAAGCAATAGAACATCTTAACCAATGCCATATTATAATCTGTCAGCAGATTATGCATGACTATTTTTAGCATGTGTTGATATAATATAAGAAACTACAAAATTAAAATATTATCTTTAAAAAAACCCACAAAAGTTTCCAAACAAAAACAGTTTCTAAAAGGGCAATTTTTTTTCAAAATTTGGTTTTAAGAATAGGAATAAAATACAAAATATTGTTATTTTCCCATAGGTCAGAAATTTATCCTTTTGGCCAGATTAGACGTTCTTCCATTTTAATTTTGGACTTTATCTAGCTGAATATTTTCGTGCTTGATATTAGAAGTTGCCAGAGAGGAGTTATGAATTAGGCTATCCCAATTTACTATTGCTGTCTTATTTCCATGTTTTCAGGAAAAATAAAACAACCAAACAAACAACAAACAAACAAAAAAACCAACCAATTCAAAGCATATTTTAGAACTAAAGAAGTTTAACAACCCTCTCCCACTTGAAGGGAAAGCATAAATTAGCAGCAAATCTTTATCAAGGTAAGGAACAAGTTTACTGCTATGAGTTCAAGTGTTGAAACCACTGAGGGGGAGTGTGTTAGCATCTGTGGATATTATTTTTGTGTCTCCACCATCAACAAGATATCTAGTTAACTGGGTTGCCAATACAAAGCCAAGCAGCTATAAACCAGCTGTACACAGCTGTATGCATTCCTCCTGCAGAGCCATCTGCAGATTTTGCCACAAATTCCATGTTGGCTCCAAAGGTTTTGGTGCCCTAGGGGAACTGGGGAATTTCTGTGCCTCCAAGCACAAGTTTACTTAGTCAAGCACAAAACACTGTTTTCTCACCAAAATATTTCTGCCCTCCGTGGCATCCAGTCTTACAATTAATTGATTTTCTTCAGCATCTCAGAGGTATTGTTTTGTTGTTGTTTTTTTATTTTCTGAAAATCCCAAACATTTTAGGAGTATGCAAAAATTCTATTCTTTCATTTGTCATTGAAATGTCTTCCCAATCCTGCTTATATTTTGGAGAGTGTGTGTTGTCAGATAGAAGAGTTCTGGGTCAAAAGCTTTCCGCTTCTCACTCACTTGGAAACAAGAGCCTGAGGGCCTTACCCATTTATGCTGCTTTTATAATTTTGGATAGACTTTTCAAAAGTGCCCTCCACCCAACTTCTTTTGCAGGAGATGCTAATGTGGCTCCTCAAACATAATAGTTCTGTCACCTAGGATGACAAATCTTCACCCACCATGAGATGTCTTGATAACAACAGCAACACCCCATTATCTACATCAAAAATGTGCTCCCTGTCCTGTAAATTGGCCATGGACTTGTCATCTAAGATAGGAGAATCCACTCACCTGCCTTTTGCCATCAGAGCAATGGCTATGAATTGAGCCATCTAATCTTTTAAAGGACATGTGGGAAGGACTTCCAAAGATCAGATAGCTTTTCCTTGTGTCTCCAGGCAGGATCAATACAGGGATGTCTTGTTGAACCTCCTCTGAAATGCTTACAATGGTGACAATTCCTGTCTGCTAACTTGCTGCCAGCAGAAGGAAACATTGTGCAGTTTATTTTGGATATTAATGTTTTAACTTTTAAAATCTCTTCCCTGTTGCCTTGTTGGGGTACAAATTATGTCTAGTATTGATTTCAAATTCCAAATAAATCCTTAATTAAGACTGAAAGTCAATCTTTAATCATCTGACACTGAATTATGGACAATTTACATTCTATTTCAGCTGTTACTTACAGTATTGTTACTACTGGTAATGAGAGGAAAGGGTTAATGTTTAAATTCAATTATTAGTTGGATACTACACTTCAAATATTGATGCAAGGAAGAATGGTCATATTCATTAAAAGACCAAATACTCACACAATGACTTGCAGTAATCTTTATATTAATTTTGAAGACTTTTGCCAATCTTTATATCACCTCAGAGATAAAACAGAGATAGATAGGATCATTAACTTCCATTATTCTAAAACATCTTAAAGGCCTTTTTGTGAACTACACTGTAAGCAGGCAAACCTGCTAAGAACATGTATAACTCTTAGTTTCAAAAAAAGTTGGATGTAATACTGTTCCATGTGCGTACACAAGAAGTTTTACACAAAGAATAACAGAAAATTTATAGAGTGTGTTCTCCACACATAGATAAATTTCACAACTTTTCATTCTAAGCATTTATAGGGATTAAGCGGTTTTGAGTGCATAGCCTACAAATAATTTTCTGAAATACATTTAAAAATATTCATAATGATTAGGCCATAAATAGATGTATTACTAACATTCATTGGTCCCTGGATCAACAACTCACCAGGGAAAAGAGCAGAGAAACATGAAAGCTGATTCAAGAAAGTTGCAGAGAGAGAGAAAAAAAACCTTAATGAATATCTAGTGCAGTCGAAGATGTTACAAGGACAAAAATCACCTAATTAAAAGATAATCTCTCTTACTTTGTAGTATTGGACCAATAAATGACTGCAGAGATTGAGTAATCAACAAAGCTAAAATGGTGTCTTTAAACAATCTTCAAACTTGTTAAGCATGCTTGTGACAACGCGAGGAAGATTACTCCAAACTCTCTGGTGATGTAAATAAAAAACAACTCCATTGATGTTGTTTGGAATGGCACCCTGTATATCAGCACATATTTTAACCTAGTTTTCTTTACTCCCTTGTGAGGGAACTTACTTATTTTGCAATGCCATCTTGGTGATTACATCCTGGATATTCAAGAGCTTGGCAGAGGAGGAACTGAAGTGGTGCAGTTATCAGGTACTGAATGAAATCCCAGCCCCACTGCTCCACAGAAGAACTGCAGAGACCAGATTCCTCACATCAGATGCACAGGATCCTTTGGTCTCTTTGTGAAGGGATGGAGTTCATACCTAAGTGCTTACAGACAAACTTCTAAATTAATAATACAGGCTTGGTATTCCAGCAGGGAGTAGTCACACATCCAAATAAATTCCAAAATATCTATGAAAATTTGAAAAGTATGTATGTCTTTATTTTAAGAAATGTCTTCAAGGAATCCAGAAATCAAAATGCTGACCTCTGTCTTCTTGAGTCAAATGGTTGTTACATACTGGTAGCCTTGTGGGAAGTAGTGATATTATACACAAAATACCTTCTCTTCAGTGGTAAAAAAAAGCCCAGAAACCAGTGGGTTTTCATCTTTCATTTTTCAATTGAGATGTGCTAAGACATTAAATTTCTGTCCAACCAGCTCTCTGAATTCAAAGTTTGCAACTTCAATCTACCTCCAGTTACCATTGATTTCAGAATTGCATTTTTTTTCTTTCTTTTCCTAACTAATCTAGACTTTAATCATCAAGTACTTGAAATCACTTAATTATCCTGTGTCTTACTCTGGGTGTAGTCTTACTCACATTTTACCCAGTGGAAGTAGTGCTGCCATATTTGTCCAGTAGATGATTAGAGATTATTCTATCAGATTTCCATATCCTATTTTTAAAAAGGGTCATTTTTAAAATCATCTCCACTATATAAGGAGATAGCCTTTGATTTAAATGCTAAGACATTGTTTAAACAAACAAAAAACTGTTGTTGTAAAAGGTTCATAAAGATGAAAGTTCAGAGACTATAACTCTGTTTGTAAGCCAGAGAGTGGGAAGGCAAAACTTCTATTCTGTCTCCTGCTCAGTGTGTATTTACTTCAAACCTAACTTCAAGGTAGAAACTAAAGTCTCCTGGAAAGAGTAAAGAAAATATCTCTGTGTACTGCTTTCAAATTAGGTTTCCTTTAAACAGGCACTGCTACAGCTGCCAAGAGTGTGTGTAACTCATGTTGAATAAGGTCTATGTGAGCCTTAGCTGCTATCAGCAAATTCGTTTAAGCACTCAGGTTAATATTAAGCTCAGGCATTAATAGAGGAAAATGCATTCCCAGAGACTCATTTCTTTGAACAAACGAGTTATGCAAGTAAGTAGCATTTCAGCTATTTATATTATTCTATAAATGGCATTTTGGCTACACCTTTTGCATGGAAATGGGAGTACATAAGGAAAGATTTCCCACTGTGTTTTATACTAATTGAACCTTTTCTGGTAATTATAGCATCAGGATGTTCCCATGGAAACAATGGAAGAATCAATATGCTGGAATATGCCATAATAGGGATGTGGAACCATAAATATGGTAAAAATCACAACTAAGTCCCTTACTTGATGCCCCTTTATTTCAAGAACAGTCTTTAACTTTGCTTGGAATATTATTTTCACTTGAAATATCTCAGGCTTAAGCTTAACGAGAAAACAGTGTGTTGGAGATAAGCACTATGAAAAAAGTAAGTTATGCCTTTAAGTTACTTTTGAGTTACAGTTTGTTAGAGATACCTTGGTTTGGATTCACCGATCAATACAGATCATTCCTTTGAGGTTCCTAGCACTCATGCTGACTTCTTAAAACACATTCCAAACTCTGAGCACTGTCACAGTAAAAAAAAAAATTACTTGCGTGCATTATTCAACAAATTTTCTTCAAGGATATTCTTAAACTTCACCTCAAAGAAGCAAGCAGGAAAAAATGAGAGAAGGCACAAGGTTCCTGTTGCTTACACTTGCAGGTGACAAAGGAACAAAAATTCCTGTGTCGAATGAAGTAAAAAAGGGGTGACCATGACACTGAGATTTCCCAAGAGAAATCATTCCAAGAAACTTAAAGTCCTCCAACCAGAATTTAAGTTAATTTTGTTATATTTTTGTGGAGGTTACTATTTATGAGGAAGTTGAAACACCTGATACAACCTTTGATTTTTTTTTTCCTAAGTTTCCTCAGGTATTAAGAAAATCTGAGACAGGCACAGAGCTCTTTTTTTCTTTAACTTAAAGAAGCAGTAACCTGGCCCATTTGAGTTAGATAATCTGAAAATGTAAAAGAGCCCTGAGATAGGAAATGGAGACACAGTCAAACCCTAGGAAAAAAACTTGAGTTAAACCATATGCTTTCCTTAAACTCTCAGTGCAAAAGGGAAGTTCCCATATATAAACACATGGCTTTTAAGCAAGTAAAGAATGGTATAGCTAGTGCACCAAATAGCAATTTAATTAAAAGGATACTCTTTAGCATTTTAAAATACAGAAGCAAAATTTTGAAGGGGTACAACTGCCAAAACAAACAAATAAAAGGAACCATAAACCTGGCAGTGAATCAGTGAAGTATTTCCTGCAAAAATGTGATAATTCTTTTGTTGTGTGCAGTGCTATCTTTAAGTATCAGCAACAGTGAATGTTATTACAGATGCAAAAGCTAGGCACAGTGGGCTGTGTATGGGAATATGTTCAGATCACAAGGTTGAAGCTAGTCCATACTAATAACATTTATTTAAACTATCTTGTGTATACTTATTTTTTTTTAAATTAGCTTTTGACCACAGTCAGATGAAGAACAAAGTTTCTGGTAGAACCTAATTTTGGTAAGATGGATGTGAACAGACAAAAAAAAAAAAAAAAAGAAAAAAGGAAGAAAACTGACAGTTTCCTTTGGAAATTGTGAAACCTGCAAAGCTTATGACTGAGAGGCCCAGAAGAATAACTCAGGTATAGCTGGCCTTGTGGCCAGTGCACAGTTGACCAAATGGCCCCGGAGATAATAATGTCCTGATTGGATTCTGCTTCAATATTCCCACTGAGGATGAAAGAGTTATGATTTCACCCTACTTGTGAATGTTAGCTGTCTGGGAATAAATAGCTTTCTGGTATAAGATGTATGTTTGTTTTTCTTTAGAGGAAACACTGTTATTTTTAATAACATTAACAAACACAAGGGCAGTAAGTTTCAGTAGTTTGAAAACTTTGACTCTTGCAACATATTTTACTTAGAAACACAAACTCCTTCAGACCTTTCCAACAAGTCCTCTAATCCCTCTGCTCCCTCCACTGGCTTCCCACAGAACCCTGCATTCATCTGAAGGCCTTTATTCACAAAGCCTCGGATCATATTATTAAAAGATCAGTGAAATAGCAGTCCCCAGATTGCCCTTGGCAACTTCATGCCCCTGGCTGGCTGGGTTTCTCCATGAGGAGAATGTGCAGTTTTCATTTCTATAGAGAAGAGAACTTCATAAAAAACTAGTGCAAACAGACCCAAACGAGCCTCAGTTCATCATTGTATCTTCCTCATTAACCTCACCTTTTGCAATGCACACATACACACACATACACAGAAGTCTTTCTGTGGATTGAAGTTTAGCAAATATAAAACAATGCACTCAACTTTAGAAACTCATCTGTCCAGAAGAAGACAGGTAAATAGTGGTACATGCTACAGTATTTTCTTTTTACACACCATTGTAAAAGACACAGATAATGAGTATGACCCAAGTTGGTAATAAATATGATATGAGGGCCTGCACAGAAGAAAGCAAAGGAAGATCAGGTGGAAAGAGGTCAGTCAGCTGTTCTGTCCTTCTGCTCCAATGGAAAGTCCAAAGATAGATGAACAAATATTTTTACAGGAGGCCCAATCCTGGTCACAGTGAAGTAAAAATTTCCGGTTCAGCATCCTTCCTGACAAAAGCATATTGAAGGCCCTTCATCTTCCAAGATTGTGTACAACAGTCAGTAATGAAGCACATTCTGTCTGCTATTGAAAAGAAGTTTTAGCAACTCACACAGAAAAGGTTCAGTTTTGTGGATAAAGATCAGCTTTGCTGTACCAAACAGTAGGCTCAGACCCTGGTCAAAAAGAACCACACAAAATGAGCATCCAAAGTGTTGACCAAGGTAAATATTCTGCTTTATCTCAATGGAAACTGGCAGTGCTGTGAGCTTCAGAGGCCACTGGTTCTAATCGAGCTTGTCTCAATAGTTTCCTCCTCCTTGTCAGCAGCTGGACAAAAGTGGAATTAATGCCTAAACCCATCTGTATTAGTTCAGTACTGGGAAGAGCAGTTTCCATGAAGCCATGGGATAGACCTTTGGGAGTAGGCAGGATGATATAACAGACAGTGTGCTGAAGGCAAGAGACAGAGACCTGGGGTCAGAAAAGGAGTTGGTTTTGTGGCTACAGGCCTGAATGAAGTCATGTCTTAGCCGTGCAGCCTTGCTCTTTTTGCCATCTCTACTTAAAGTGAAAAGAATTAGTATACTTACTGTGTTCTAATAATAGTTTATGTCTTCACCCTTGGTCCATGCTTATATGGCCCAAATCCCATGCAGATTTTGACATATGCTTGGTTTGGCACATGTAAAACATCTCATTCAATTCAAGGGTTTGATTGACAGTGCCTGGAGTTAAAAGCATCTGTGTGTCTGTAAGGACTCAGTGCAACACGTTCTCAGGACAAGAGCTGTCCCTCCCACCATGCTTGGACAGCACCTAGCCCAGGCAGTCATGTCATTACAATGGAATAAAAGCAATGATGTGCAAGACCAGGAATTACACTGAGTTTGCCTTCCAGTAAG
>VZTZ01014600.1:0-12570 GCA_013400955.1 Drymodes brunneopygia
GCACTGGAACACGTTGCCCAGAGCTGTGGATATCACATCCCTGGCAGTGTTCAAGGCCAGGTTGGATGAGACTCTGAGAAACCTGGTCTAGTGGAAGGTGCCCCTGCCTATAGCAGGGAGGTTGGAACTGGATCACCTTTTAGGCACCTTCAGATCCAAATGTTCTATGGGTCTTTGACTCTAAACCAGCTAAAATCAGAAATAAAATAGTGGTTGTTTTATGTCTTTGATTTTTGTAATTTATCTTATAAGAATTTCTAAGAAGTGTTAAAAGTTCCAATGCTAACAAACAATTTTTACCCATAGTAGCTCTCTTTTCTATCCTTTTTACTTTTTATATTTACCTTTATATTCCTGTATCTGTAATGAGTTTAGCACAGAAATCATAAGCTTGTGGTGGCAGCACCTGTAACAAAGTGTCAGATGGATCAAAAGGAGTGGAGCAGTATACGGAGGAAAGGTTCTTTTTGCCTCTTACACTTCCTATTCCTCCTGGAAGAATCCAATCTAAGGGAGGGATGTGCACTCTCCTCGATGCCTGTGATGCACTTGCTGTACGAATTCAATTCTCCTGGGCTGACCATCAAGCACTTCCACCCTCAGGAATGTTTATTGAGAAATTAAAGTGATATGAATTCTGTTTTATTTCTCTTTCTGCAATAGCATCAAGTGACTTCATACCTTGCAGAGTCAATCCAAACTTGTTAGTCCTTTAAGAGGCCCGTCTTGGATGACAGCCCAGGATAGCACTATTTTCCAGGGCCAAGAAATAAAGCTTAAATAATTTAAAGTGTGAAATATAGAAAAGAAATGTTCACATTCTGCCCTATAAATGCAAAAAATATTATCAGGCTTTCAGCCAAATGCCATGGTACACTATAAATGCTTATGGCACATATGCATAATAATTCTTGTTAATGCTAAATGGAACTGTTGTTACTGATCATATTTAGTTTGGAAGAGATCAGCAGTGAGTAACTGTTCTCTGTAAAATGCTCAGAGCTTGGTCTTATTCTGGAATTCAAATGATAGTTAGCTAAAAAAAGTCAATTTCCTTTTATCAAGTATTTCTCTTAGAACTGTTTTGGTTTATATACACACTTAAATATTCTCTAGCTCAGAGTAATTTAATAACTTGCTGCTAAAATATAAAGGCTAGGTTAATTACATGGAAGATGAAGATCACAGCTTCAAATCTTTTGTGGTAATTGATGTGACTTATATTCCATCAGGTGCCATACCCAACACATATTCTGAAATCTTATTCTTCTGGCAACTTTCAGTAAAATGCTTTTCTAGCTCATTCTGCCGATAGTGATTCCTCCCATCATGACAAAATTCTTCTGAATCCTTATCCTCTAGTTTTGCAGTTCCAGTTTCTGACCTTGGATTGGGATAAATAAATATTGTGTGCCCAGTGATACAGAATACGGAAGGCATTCCATCTGAGATATTTGGGTGAAACTGGAATAACAGAAGTGTAATGTGTGCTTAAATGAAGTACAACGGTGTGTGTTAAAGGACTATGACAGAATTTATTGCTCTTAACTACAGCATGTTAAATGACCAAGGAGAAGAAATACACCAGTTCAACCTTTTCATTCTTCCTAGCTGCTCTGTGACAATTGGTGTAGTCTGGGTCTCCGTAACTCAAACTCGCTGCGTCTAAGCTGCAGTAAACACAACAATGGGTCTCACCAGGCTGAGTCCTACTCCCAAATCCTCCACCCTTGCTCCCAGCTGAGGGCTTCCTAGGAATCTGATTTGCACCATCTCTACACCTGAGTGTGTCAACAGTGTAACTTCAGTGGAACTGCCCCTTTGCCTGCAGTTTTCCCATCACCAGCAAGTGTTTCTTCTCTCCTAGGAAGAAGAGTCTAGGTGATAGCCATATTATCCATTTACCCCTTGTCTTGTCATCCCTGAAAATGAGCAGAAACAGGAGTGAGAGAAAACCCCACATCTATCTTGTCAGAGGATTGCTGCCACCATGTCCATGGCTGTGCTTCCTTTTTTTAATCCCACTGACCTTTTCTTCTCTTGCCCCCAGTGGCTCCACCTCAAGGCTGTGCTATTTCCATGACTGCTAGAAAGGAGGCAGCTTTTATAAGTAGTGAGAAGGGAAGGAAAGGGAAGACAAAGAGATTACAATGGATGACTTTTTTCTCCTCTTTCTTCCATACTGACAGCCTCAAATTTGGGGAATATTGCTCAATTTACTGAAAGATGGCTACTTGGCAACAGAGGAGAAGGTAGACCTGATTTTTCCCATGTATTAGGTCTGGTATTTCCAGCAGAGATAGGAAAGACCTAATACCACTTCTCAAGACTCTGCTCAGTAGAGTACAGCAATGGTCCCCCATGTTTCAAAGGGGCGATCCAGACTGGAAGAAGTGAGAAGAAGGAACTGTATGGTTGGGGAGGTGACCATGCTGGAGAGGAGGATGGGAGGAGGACGTGTACCCTGTGCAGTGTAGCTCTGCACACAGAGCTGAGTGGCTATGCTATAGTTCTAAATTTAAAAGCAATAGGGTGGTGTCAGCATCTTCTTGCAGCCAGTTTAGCTGTGCTGAGTGGCAGCACTAATTAGCACAGGAACACTGCTGTGCTAATGCAAATATGCAGGACTAAGCAAGTATGGCTGAGCTGAGCCAGGTGAATGCACTGCTCTGCTTCAGGCTACTCCGACTGTATGGCTTAGATCCTGACAGAGCTTGACTTGCACAGCCTACCTGTAGGGAGACACTGTAGGGAGAATCATCTACTGTTCATAAATACTTAGGTGGGAAAGCATTAGAGAAGAAGAGAGATTAAGTGAGCTGAAGAGCAGGCTTGGCATAATAACAAACTGGGAAGGATTTTTTTTATTATTATTATTTAATTTTGTATTTTAAAAGGTGATTTGGGAGCTCCAGATGGTGATATTGATGATTCTTTCAGAATTAGTATAAGAATTTTAGGGGGAAAATTAAGAAATATTAAAATGAAAGGACAGAACACTTCAGCAGTGTCAGTGGTTCTGTTCACTTTAAAGGTGCTTAATAAAGTCTGAAAGAGCTGTGTCAGGTGCCCTGATAGAAGTCTGAATCTTGCTGTATCAAAGGTTTTGTTTCTGTTCTCCCCTCCTCCCCACCTTTAAATGGTTTTTAGTTCATCTTGCTCGACAGATAGCATTCCTGAATGGAACTGACAGCAGATTTTGACATTATGGTGGTTCCTGCAGTAAGCATTTAGTGTGAAACAATCCTGAAATATGAATGCAGTGGTTCCCTATTTGTCTCTTTTGGAAGTAATGCTAATTAAAATTTTAACTAGAACATTTAATGGCTAATTGTTAAAGAGACGAATGGGAAAAAATATTGTGTTTGAAACCCAGATAAGAAATTGCTCCAAGGAGGAAAATGAAAAGGGTAAAAATTAGCAATGGTGAGGCAGAAGTGAAGAGGGGAAGAGGAGAAGAGGGGAAGAGGGGAAGGAGAAAGTGTAGCACTGTTAATGGTCCCAAAAGCCACATAATTTTTATCCTGAATGCTCTAGAAAGGCACTTAAGACATTAGAAATAAAATGAACTTTCACAATTAAACATCAGAAATAGAATGGAATTACACAGTTCTGGAAGAATGAGAGTAATTTACCTTTTTGTAGCCTGTTGAAGTCTCTTGACCTAGTTTTGTACCAAAATCAGCAGAAAATATTTGAAGTATTTGAAATTTGGGATTCTGTGTTGGCTGAGTTTGACACTGAGAGTGGGCATCCTCTGCTCTGTTTGAAAAGCTGAAGTTTGTTGCTCCTTTCCAAGTAGTTTTCTAGGGGAAATTGCAAAGCATTTGCAATCTGGCATTTCACTAGATCTGAAGTCTTTAATTAGAGTGAGACATGAGGCTGGAAGGTGCCTTCAGCCACCCAAGGTCATAAATGCCCAGAAGAAATACAACCTTCACTCTGTGCACTGCAGATCTCATTTGTCGATACTGACAATCAGAAATAAAACAGCTCATTTGGTTTTAAAAATCCATACCAAAAAGCTGGTATGCATTGTAGCATTTAATGTGTGGCTGTAAATTAAGTTGGAGAAGGGAAAGTGATAATCCATCTGAGATAAAATTTTCTCCAGACTATGACAAATATACCATTTTGATGCAGATTTGGTTCAGCTTTTAAATCTTTGTTAAATGACGATCTATTTCAGATACTGTGCAAACCAAGGCTTGATTATTATCTGCACATCAGTTCAGATAGGGCAGAGGCCAGAAAAGAGGAATTATTTTATTTTTAAAAAAAATTAATTCTCACCTTCACAGTTATTGAATCTCTGTTTGAAAAAGAAAACAGCATAATCAAACCATTAGCTTTTCATAACCAAAGGTAACTGTGAAGGAGCTAAATTTGCACTTGATCTCTCCACCAAAAGTAACAATTGGAAGATACCTTTTCTTCAGAATAGAGAAAGTGACATTTCAGAAATGGTGTTACTTCCACCTTTTGTTGTCTTTTCTCCTTTTTCAAGAAAGTAGGCAAAACAAGACTAGATCTAAAGAAATATGCAAGTATGGAGGAGATAGAAGCCTGCTTTAAAGCAAAACAGAAGCAAAGAAGAAACTCTAGAGTGTTATTATTCAAGTGTTACTTCTGTATTTCTTTCCCATGGGCAATTTTGGGGTTTGTTTGTTTGTTTAGTTTTTTTTTCTCAGTAACAGTGGTTAAGTCTTTACCAAAATTTTGGTAAGAATATCTATGAAAATCAAACTGGAAGTGGTGCTGTAGTATGTGGTTCTCTCTGAAGGCTTATAAATTGAATTAATAGGATCTCGGTCAATAAGCAGGTGAGAGTGACTTGAAAGCTGCACATTACATCTAGGAGAGAAATGGATGGCAGGTAAACAGTTGTTGGACATGAACTATTAGTGATCTTGTTAAAATTCTCTCCTTAGTGAGTCTGGCAGCCCTCTGTAGGTGGGAAAATAATTAAGTTCATTTAAAGTTCATAGCTAGAAAATTGACACGCAGAACCTAGAAAATATTGAAGAGGAAACCCAGATTACATGATCTGTGCTTTCCTCCAGGTAGTCTGGGTATGCATGTTCTGTTTTTCAAAGTGTGAGGGTGAAACAAACTGAGACCTGTTAATTATTAACTACTACCAGGATAAGCAAAAGACTGTACCCAGATTAAGTTTTCTGGATAATAAGGGCAGGAAAAAAGCTATCATTTCCCTGACAGACTTTGCTAATGGATTATCATCATCTAAAAAACCCCCGCAGTAGTTCACTACCTCAAATACCCAAATTAATGTTTTTTGATCACTGAATATAATTCTGCTTCCCCAGAAAAACAGGTCTTAAACAATTATGCCCTCAATACTTCACATGGAGACTTTCCTGCAGTTTGATTGAATATCCCCCTCTCTTTCCAACAGGAAAATGCTTAGAAACTGATTGCAAAAAGTTCCAGTAAAAGGCATTTGAAATCGCTTGCAATTTTCTTCCCTTGTTTTCAATACATGATAATTTTCTTCTTCTTGGAAAGACTGAATTTCAATGCATTCCATATTGGTTAGTGACAGATGTTGTATGATAATACTTTGTTCTCTTTCCCCATGAACAGAACAAATAGGAGGTGGTAAGGACTTTAATTTCACTGACTTCCTTCAGAGAGCCCAGCCTTTTGAAATAATTTGGTTCTTTTGCATTAAAAGTTCATTCAGTCCTTTAATTTCTCCACACAGGAACAGGCTGTGGATTTCTCACATTGTCTGAGTGCCACTTATAGTTGAAGAGAAGTAAAAAAGCAGCTAGCTCCTTGGAAAAGACCCCTCTGATCCCAGTGTTGCTAAAGATGTGAAACAATTGACATGGCACTTATCATCACATACCTTATCCATAAATCCCTGGGACATTGTCTTGCAACGTAATTAGGAACAACACCCATAGTCTGAAGCATGGAACCAACTCATGCAATCAATATATTTCTGTTCAGGTGCACCCTGTAGCTTTGTGTGCAAATGCAGTATGAGTTGAGGAAGTGCTTCTCAAGGCAGAAGATAATTTTTAGATCAAGAACATGCTACATTTCTGTACCAGAAACAGTATTCTGGTGATCTGCATCTCCAGATTACTTTAGCTAATATGACTATGGAAGAACATGAGATTGTAAAAGGAGGATGGAATTGAACATGCACAGATGCACTTGTACTGGTTTGAAGATTATTACAGGACTGAGAAAGTCCTGGTCCTTAGGAGACTTGTCATTACGTTACCACAGCTTTACAGTATGTAACTTCCTCCAGCCTACCTTGCCCTACAGAAACTGTGCCATTGTCTTCTGCCTTAAAGTCTTTAAAAGGTGTAGAGGTTAATACAAGATAACAAAGGCAAGAATGAGCAAAAGCCATACAAAACCTTGTGGACTACACAGTGTCTGTTTCCTCACTTTCTTGTCTTCTCCTTAAGTGTTTTGTAAGCTCCTACAACTTCTTTATTCTCTTTTTCTGTGATTCCCCTGTTGTTTGAAAGCCTGTCTGTATCCCCGGCTTGACTTGTCTCCAGAACTCTGTGTGCTTGGGAGCTCAGTACTGTGCCATAAAACCCTTATATGTTTGCTGCATTTCTGCTAGCAGTTATATACTTGCAGCAACATGACTTTTCCATCGATAACTCAGGCTCAAGGTGAATAAAATCCTTTCAAAAGGCAGACTCAGATTAAGAAAAAGCTAACAATAGAACATCTTGTCAAGAAAAAAGGTCACAGCCTGCCTATGCAATAGGCAGCAGACTCAAAATAGTTTCTTTCATTCAAAATAACTTAAATCAACATATCCTGATGAGATCTACATATACAGAACTGTTGGTTACGTATTTTGTATTCTAAGAAACTTTCTGCCACTCCAGAAGCAATGAGTGGAAACCAGCAATACAGTGTAATAATTGGAGAAGTGTGCGATATCAAATACAATCCACTTTAATAGGTACCAGAGCTACTGGAGTATGAGTAATATTAGTCTTGTGTCTTTTGTGTGAATCCTTGAGCAGGACTTTCCTGGCTTTACACAGTATTGCCCAGTCTAGCTCTATCTCAGTTTCTCCTCAAGCTCCAAGCCTTTCCACCCAGGCACAGAAGAAGGAAAGGCTGAAGCTGAAAGAAAGTAGTCCTCCTTCTCTTCCTTGCTGGCAGCATTGCCCTTCCTGCCTTAACCAGGTGCTGGCATAGCTGTGATGTGTTTGGGGTCCGTGGGCCTGGGAGGGAAACGCAAAAGCTGCACAGCAGCTTTGACAGAGAAAATGGAGGGCAAAGGAGTGCTGTAGTGAAGGGTCACTGCACACTTCCCTTGTCTCCTTGTGCTTTTATCATTCCTATGCCAACTCCCACTGTGCTTTGCAGGAGAGAAGGTAGGTATCAGACCAAGGGGAATTTTGATCTGATGCTCTATGACCATTCTTGAGTAACAGCTTATATACAGGGCAGCACTAGAGGAACCTAAACTTAGTCATGCCAAATATGTGAGAACAGATCTCCATGTAGGAGTAAGGGATTGTGCTATTCTGCCTTAAGATGTGTAAAACCAGGTCTAACACCTGAGCCGGCACATTCAGGGTCATCACTTAAGAAAGAGAGGTGTTACTAGCACCTTTGTAATGTTACTTTGTCTCCTCAGACTGGCTGTGGCCTGTGCCTGTGTGATGTTGAGATGCTGAAGGTGAGTCAGAACTCACTGTAGCTTCCAGGGGTGCAGTGTGTAGAGTCTCTGTTCCCTTCAGGTGTGCAGTGTGTACAGTCTCTGTTCATGCTGCCTGTAACTCATATTAGCTCAGAGTGGCTCTAATTGCTGCAGAATCAGCTCTGCCATAAGTGACTTCAGAACATTCAGAGGAGAGAAAGATCTAATCTTCTTCCACCAATGCCAGCACAAAGAACTTGAATGTATCAACAAAGTGGAAAATAGTGTCCCTGCTGAACATGCTCAATCTCCTCCAGACACTGATTTTTATAAGTGTTTCTGCTGACCTTCTTTCCTGGATGGAACCATGTGTTCCATCAAATTTGATTCTTCATTATTTTCCTGTTAATGTTTGATATTTTCAGCTACAGGGTTTTCCTCCTGCACTGCTTAAAGCATGTGATGGCCTGTTAGGCCACGCTTTCTGCCTCATTTTCACTCCTCACAGTCTCAATAGTGTCAGGTTGTCACAACAAATAAAACTTCTGCAACACCTTCCTGAAGAGGTGTTTTCCTTTTTTTCCTTTTCGTGGGTTTTTTTTTACATTTGAGGAAGGTTAAATCAGGTAACAGCTACAATAGGAGAACTACTTAAGAAACTGTTAACTGTTCTATCTAGCGTGACTGTAGGATTTCAGCTGACTCCACACTGTCCTTTAAATTCACCTCAAGATGTACAGTCACCCACTGAGAAACTGAGAAAGGTATTTTGTTTACTTATCATATGGTTATGTCACTTTTGGCCTGTAAGTAGTGCCAGCAGGATTGAAAATGCATTTAGCATATTTTCTGAGGCATTTATATCCTCTTTTCCTTAAGCAGGGCTCAGCTGAAACTGAGGTTAGGGTCTTATTAAGTTAAGCCCTGGCTCTTCAAATAATTTCCTTTTAAAAAGGTTGGTAATTCCATTCCATCATCCTCAGTATTGATGGAGAAGTTGCTGCCTGAGGATTCTCCCTTTTTTATTTAAAACTGAGAAAAAATATTATTTGTGTAACTATAACTTGACACTCAGTAGTGTGCATAGGGATATTGCCTATAAACAAGACATCACAGCTGTGGTTCTACTCTCTTCTCACCCCAGATGTTTCCCTACAGCTTCATGTCTGGCTAGAGACACCTTGTAGCAATTTACAAGCAGCTGAGCCAAAAGATGTGCAACAAATGACAGAAATATTGAAAATTAGGAACTAGAGGTCATGTAGTGCAGCGAGCTGTGTAGTACATGTACATGAACATCTTTGATATTTCATGACACTAATCAGTCTAAAACTCCAGCACAGACTCTGCATTTGCAGATTTTTTAAAAAAAACAGAATAATCCCCTGTGTACATAAAAATCCCAATTGTCATAGGCAAAGCTAGACAAATTATCGCACTGCTGACAAATACAGGAAATTGACTTGTGGAATCACCCACTTTCTAAAATAAGCTTCCCCTCTGTGGCTGTGTGTTTCTGTGTATTAGCCCTTGAAAATTTCTTCTTGGGACCGATGGGCATTGCTGACTCCCCTATGGCCCATTGATTCTCAGGAGCGTATTTAAAGACCTTGCTAAATTTCCCTTTCGGGTATGCCCCAGAGACAACTCCCAAATGCTCCCAGCTTCTCAAATACTCCGAGTAATCTGAGCTTATTCTCTGTGCCTCAGCGATGATTAATTCCATGACATTTTTAAGTCTGACCTACATTTTGGCTTCAACTTTTCAACCTTCATTTTTTAGGCACAGAGCATCTCTTCTTTATATGGGAAAAAAATTATTTTATTTATTGTCTTTTCACTCAAATACCTGTAACTATTGCTTAGTTAGAAAATATATTTCTAAAGTACCTGTGAAATCAGTGTTTTAGACAGAGTTATTCAAACAGTTTGGTGAGTTGAACCTGTCAGGACACATGCCACCATTTGGTATCTGGGAACTATGATTTTCCTGCACTGTGATCAGTGGATGAGTGAATGTTCTGATCACAAGACTGATCACAGGGAATCCAAAAGACTTTCTGTGATACATGCCAAGAGTGGGATCTGAATAGCTTTAAAGCAGTGCTTTAGATAGAATTTTTAGTTCACATTGGGTTGGTTTTACTTTACCCTTTCTTGGGTTGCCCTTTATTTGAACAAAATTAGCCTCTCCNTATTTACCGATCTTCTTAGGGCTGTAAATTCCAAACTGCTGGTGTTTTCTACTTCATTACCTTTGCAAATGAAAACTAATGAGAGTGTAGTGTTTATGCATTGATAAGAATCTGTCTTTCTGTACATTTGTGATGATTTTCTATTTTAGTGGTAAGGAAATGAGGTTAGAAATTTCTCTAACAAACCTAAAATTTTTTTCAATGTTCACCCAAGGAGAGTTCATCTAGATTTGATATGATTGTCCATGCAACCTTGTGTTCATAAACTTCTACCAAATTTTGTACTTCAAGCATTGTTAATTTACAAACCCTAGCTTCAAAAAGGTATTACAAGATGCAGCAGTATTTTCAGACCAATTAAAATCTCCTTAATGTGGAACATTGACCGTGCAAAGCCTCAATTGAGGGGGTTTCAGAAAAAAAATGAATAAAATGTTGCAGCATACATCCACATGGAACTTTGGCTCTGCCCGAGTCACTCAGACATCTGCTACTTCTTATTGACCAGGGGTTAACCTTGAGAAGACACATACGTATGGAATAATTGTAATCAAGTGTGTATTTTTGGTCTACAATTCTGAACACAAGCAAAAAGGTACAGCCTAGTTCGAGGGGTAAGTCTAAATTGAGTTAATAGTGAGAATAGAACAACTGTATGAGGGAGGAAGGTTCACTCTGAGGAAGGTTATCTTATTTGCTGACTGAACTGGTTTGCTACTAATTAAAAGGGGAACAAATCTGAGAGCCAAACAGTGCTACTGTTGTGATGGAGACAGCCATCAATGAATTTGTCCAAGCTTTTTTCATGTAAAGAAATAAATGTCAGACATTATCATATTATGATAGACAAGACTCCTTGTTTGGTTGGTAGGTTTGGATGGTTTTTTTGTGATAGCACAGTACTCTGTAATAGTCTTGTTGTTCTAGTATACAGAAGAAAATGAGTTCCATCGTTAAAGCTATGGAACTATGGCTTTTTTGTGAATTTTGGCAGAATGTTGGAAAATGCATTTTCATGAAATGTAAATATTTTGCACAGCAAAACTGTTGTTACAATAAACCATCACAGCTGGCAAAATTCAAAATTTGTACTCTTCACAAAGTCACAAAATTTCTTTTACTGACTGGAACTGAGAGCAAGAGAATTGAGAGCAGGCTGAAGACAGGAGATGACTCTCATATACTATTACAAAGTGAGAAATTATCAAGGCTTCAGACGTTGGACTGAAAGAGATTCTCACCAAAACCTGTTCCTGGCAAGCACAGGAAATATAATCACACTCATTCCCATGAATATGCCCATCTTGGAAGATGCAATTAAGAACATGAAAAGCAGAATTAAGAATTTTGGCTTCCTCGGGTTGAACTCATATTCAAAGCAAATGTGCAGGAAGATTTATAGCACAATTCTCTTTTTTTCTTTTTTTATTTTCTTTTTTTTTCCCCTGTAGAGAAAGGAGCTGGAGCCATAGGATTTGAAACTCAATAGAAAGAACCTCTTGCATGAGGTATTTGAATGGGTTGTTGTTTAGAGTTTCATCTGATGCAATGTAAGCACACTGATACAACATAGGCAATGAATGAAGTGGATGTTTTTAAACTCAGCTCTCTGGTGATCACTGATAAAAGAAAGTTTCTGCACAAAAGAGGAGAGTTGTTATAATCACCATTGCACCTAAAACCTACAAACTCATGGAGAATAACTGAAAAATATTTGAGCATGTTATTCTTGAAAAAAAGTATCAATGGGCAGTCTGAAAATAATTTTACTAACAGTTGTTTTGAAAGTGCCTGGTTTTTCCATTAGTCTTCCATTAATTCTGGTAAAATATGCCTTTATGAGTTTGTATTATTTAACTGCACTGAGTACTGCATGCTTTACAAAGATGTGTAAGTGATGTGCATGAAAGAATATAAAGAGAAGTTGAAAACATACATGAATATGCAAATTATTAAGGCTGACGAGCTATTCTGGTCATTTTAGGAAGGTAAAAGGCACAGCTCAGGTAACAAATTGCAAGATCCTAAGCTAACAGGCAAAGAGAAGTTGAAGACAGAAATCAGCCCAGTAAATTGTGCTGCTTGTGGCAAATGCCACAAGCTAAGAGATGCCTTGTACTTGAAAAAGTGAGGGAAATTAACAGCTTACACTAAGCTGTGACAATTTATGCTCACATCATGGACAAAGAATGACAGCAGCATTGCTGCAGATAAGGAAACTCAGGGGAGTAATGGACAGTTTTGGACAAAGTAGGAGAACAGCATTCAAGTCACCAAGATCCCAGAAAATATCAGTACAGTAGAAGCAACACTGATAGTGCCAGATGAGTGGGATAAACAGAATATTTTGCTTCCATTCAGGCTTATTACAGTTTGCCTCACTGAGAAAGCATATGAAACAAGTGCATGGGTAAATAATAAATGTTTGAAGTTGTAGTCCCTAAGACTGCATAGAATAAAATGTATAATTCATTAAAATACGCAACTTTTTGAAAGCTGGAAACTCAAGCAACAAAAAAAAAAAATCAGAAATGTGTTCCGAAGTATAGGGAAGCTTTCTAAAGAGAACAGGATAGAAGAGGAGAAGCCTATTTCTAAAATCCTTGAGAAATTCTCAACTATCACAAACCAAAGGACAAAAAAAGAAAAAGTAAAAAAAGTTAAAAAAAAAAAAGGGATGCCACTTCCCTCAAAATCACAGAACAAGAAAAAGAACCAATA
>VZTZ01014603.1:5659-50461 GCA_013400955.1 Drymodes brunneopygia
GAAACCTCCATGACCACAAACACAGTAAGTGCCAGCAGTGAAACAGAAAGAAAGAAACCAGAGCATATAAAACAATCACCATTAGAATATACGATATCTTAGCAACCTTACCTTACAGAACATGTCTCGAAGATCATCTTTTGGGCTAATCCATGATGCAACAGCATCACAAAAAAAAATAAAGTCCTACAAGATTAAACAATCACATAGGTCAGAAACCTCAATTTATACATCTGAAAACAATGTTTCATGTTCATTCTGTGAACCGTGGAGGTGTTTGATCCTAATTCACAACTGCTTTTGCTTTTATGTATTTATTTTCCACTTAATTCAGACAATGGCAAATTACTGTATGCCTGAATGTTCAGCAACAGAAATTGCTGAATGTCTTAAATTAAACCACAGTGAAACCAACCCCAACTCTCCCCTCTGCACCACACCAGTGTAACTTTAATTCTGTCAGTACACATACAAATGCAAGATCCACTCACTTTAGTCACAAGCAACATTACCAGTTCAGGAAAAAAAACCTGCTTTATTTATTTAAGTAGTTTCTTTTCTGGGACACAGAGAACATCTATTATACAGGTTCAAAACCAAGGCCACCTCAAAATCCCTATACTTTATTCATCTGCTGTCATGCATTATCTCCTTCTACATCAATAGAACACCAGCCTTTAAAATAATATTACTAATGCACATAATAGAACTGAGGATAATGACTAGAGAGGAGACATGAGTTAATGAAATGGGTCCTTATTTAACCCCTCTCTGTAAGCTACATGAACGAACAGACAGTAGAAGACTGAAATGTAAAGTATAGAGTAAGGCCTAAATGAAATGAACTGAAAATTTCAAAACAAGGTTAATGCTCAGTTCTTGTGTTTCAGGAAGAATTTCAGGCAGAGAAAACAGAAAGATCAGTTTTGTTTTCCTCTTAGAAAATATTAAACGGATACAGCTTTACTTTAGATGTGTGGAGACTAAAGATCAAGTCATATTTTATTCTTCAGTTGTACCATTTATTTTAAAGAGATGCATGCTCATTGTCACATTGACTATTTGAACAATTTATCCAAAGATGAAACAGAATCTTCCCTACCCAAGTGTTAAGAACAAAGGGGTGGTTACTGGCTTTGTTCTGTTTCTTGTTTTAAAAGCCTAGGTTACATCTGGAAAATGGGTTTAAGAACATCAACTTTTACCTTATTTTTGCATACAGATCCTGACCAGAACCTGACAGAAGTACCAAAATACAGTTATTTTAATCAAAGTTCATTATTTACATATTCATTGCCAGTAAAAGACAAAACCTGATTTTAAGAATACTTCTCCCCTGCCCTTTTTAGATGACAATTACTGAAGCATCATGACACAGAAGATTCACAATATAAACATTCTAGGCTCCTTGAACTCAAAATAAAGCTACATCATGTACTGCAAGGAATTTTTTCAAGGTAAACTTTTTCATACTTCACATACAGCTTTCACTAAATTTCACATGAGTAAAGAAAAGTCAGCATCTATTAATGTATCTTACTTGGACTACTCCACTGGGGTTGACTGTAATCATGGTACATATCCCACGGAACGCTGAATCCTTTTCCTCATTGTCTCTTATGTTTCGCAGAGAGGTGCACCTAAAAAATTGGAAAGCAAAACTTAGATAACTCTATTACTTTTCTTCAGTCAAGTCAAAACTAGATGACAGTATCTGATGGAATAAGTCACACTGATAAGATGATCTGAAACACAATTTTGAACACTTAGAATAACACTTGTAGCATAATCCCATTAGGCATCACCTCCAGAAACTGGCTTTTTTGTTCTACTGTAGTTAGAAAGTGTGACCTCTATTCCATTAAATACAAAAGAAACATGTATCTGAAATACTTATAGAAACTATCATTATTAGAAGCGGAACATAAAATACTGTCACAGTATGAATTATGTCAGATACCACTTACAGAACAGTTATTGAACTTTAACAGCAGCAAGCAAGCTATTTTATACGTAACAAATCTATAAACATATATTCCTTACAGCATTTCAAGCCTCAGACTGAATTTTAAATAATGCACAGTTTAAATTTTACAATATTTGCATGCATTGTATTATCATTCTGGTGGATTTTAAAATGCTCTTTCATAGTCAAGCTTTAACACAGCAAGCATGTGACAATCTTATCCCATGCATAAATTAGTCGTTAGCCACAACATAAAGAATACATGACGGTGCTACTAAAAACTCACAAACCTGATAGGACAAGATTAGTCACATGGTTGGCAATGATTAAGGATTGAGATTTTGTAACCAACTGAAAATATATCTAAAAGTGAGATAGAGAGAAGAAAGAAAGAAAGAAAGAGAGTGAAGAAAAATGAATTAAAAAAAAAAGATTGAATAATACACACCAGGGTCTTATAAACTGCTGTAGCATGGGGGCCACCTCTTGAGGACAAACGTAACCAAGACGACCAATTGTTATTGCTAAGGTAATGCAATCACGGTTATACACCACCAAACGCCAATCAAGACATGAGCAAATGAGGGGGGAGGAGAAAAAATAAAGAAAAAACAACAAATAACTCAGAAACAGAAACCAACAGAATCTGTGTATGATAATAAACATAAGATTTCACCAGTGCTGTTTATTACCACCCCCAAAATAAGAGGCAGCAACATATATGGTATAGTCTCCAGGGCAAAAGAAAAATTAAAGTAAATGAGAGAACACCAAAAAACACAATTTAAAATACAAAGGCTTTCTGATGTAAGCAGTAATTCTGTCCCTCTTCAGAGTAATCATTTGCAGTAAGTTTACCTCTACACATTCAAAGTTTTTATTGAAATGTACTTTAATAGATTTTTTAAAAGAAATTAATAATTTTCAGTTTTAGTATCAAGTATTCTAAATCTTTTATTTTATCGAATATTTAGAATTTAAGGTTTCTATAGATCTAATCTATCAGTAAAAATATATTTCCAAATACTTTTACATGGAATATATTGTAGTCTGTCTGAAAATCCTAAATAGATGGAACACTTCTCAAAGAGTAACAAATGCTTGTCTTCTTCACAAACTCATAGAGAATTTAATTAAAAATGGTTGTTAACTCAAAGCAACTGACTGCAGAACCTTAATTCTTTAATCCTAGTATTTCTCCTGCTCACAAAAGTTTTCCTTGTAAGACGCACAAGAATCTGACTTCTGATACCAAAGCATGAGGACACATGAAAAGCAAAATTGCTCCACCACATGATTAGGTAGATTGGTTCTTTGTTCTGAGGGACAGACCAAAGAAAGTATTATGCAAATGTGTTTTAATGGTGTTTGCTCAACTCACGGAAGATTAATCTTTAGAAAAAGGAGAGGGTGGGGAATAATGTATCAGGATTACTTGAAGCAAAATACATGAATAGTACTAAAATCCAGCAGATTTGCATGAAGCAGAAAAAGGAAACCTATGTTCAAGGGACATACTATGCAACACTCTAATTAACAGGCATTTGTGAACAGTTTCATGAAACATGCAATAAAGCAGATGATGCTTTCTCAAATAAAAGTTTGGTGTAGGATATACTAGCAGTCTGAAACATTAATTCCTTGTGATGCAGCTCGCTGTTAATCTACTGGTGTTACTCAATTTCCATATACAGTGTCTAAAATCTTTTAGTATCTTACGAAACTTCACTGAAGTTCAAATGAAAATACAATTTTAAATTTAATCTGTAAATTTCTACAGCTACAGCCTGAACAAGGGATAGAAATCTCTGTCAAAATGTATTTTCACAACTGTTTTCATAATTAATTACACAGCAAGCTACCACAAAACCAGTAATATTCTTCAACATACTAGTGGCACACAGCAAAATATCCCACAACAAACTTATAATAAGTACACCACACTCAACATTTATTTGCAGTTATCCATCCACATTTAAAATAACTATTAATAGAATTTTAAAGAAGGAAAAAAAATCAGTGTTTGCATGCTTCCAAAAATTCTCTTAACAATGATGGAAGCATACATTTAACTATTGGATGCCTCTCAGTTACAGGTATTACACATCCATCAGTGCAGAGGAAGGGAGCCAGGGCAGGGGTAAGTAAAACTTACATTGTTATACTATTATAGTATTATATTGTTACACTATTCCATGGTATATTTCACAACCAGGTAATTGATTCAGAATTTTCTTTTCAAAAAGTAGTACCTATAATATGCCATAAAACTAGGTACATTTTCCTTCAAGTTCACCTTCCATACTAAATGGGATAGAGGGGCAGAGAAAGTGCAGCTTTTAAATTTAGAGAATACTGAAGGAAAAATATGCTTTGAAAAGTCTCCTTCCAAATTAACTTTTGCTTTGCTCAAAAAGTCTAACTATACCATTGTATTTGCATCATATTCAATCATGCCAGATACAGCAAGTAAACTGTCATTTTCTTACAAGACGGTTTTCAAACAGAAGGAAAAAATTGTCAATTAGTAAAATGATAAACAATAAACGCATTGCATTATCTATAAATTTTTGCTCAAGTATGGAAGGTGATTTTCATACCAGAACATGCTCTCTATAAATGCAAAAGAAACAAGCCTCAGAAATTCCAATTCAGTAAGGCATTCGGGAATTACCCCCAATTTGGAATACAAAGCCAGAACATAAAATACGTATGCCATTACTAGCATTCTTTTCAGGAATTTGTTATCAAATGACCAGGTAACAGAAATTAAACATAAGTTCAGTTATGTTGTAGTAAAACTGCCATCACAGATCTAGATTTTTGTGCATGACATTGTAAGTTTATCTTAAAAAAAGTGTAAATATTTTTGTAAATTTAAAGAGTCTATTGTTTTATATATGCCAATTATATTTTTTCCAACACTAGACATATATATACAGTACACATGTAAGGACATGCATACATCAAAATCAGTGAGAAATTAAGTCTTAAGTGTTACTGCATACATTTGTCATATTTAGTACATATATAAAACTGGAAGAATGATTAAACAGATGATAAATAGACACAATAAATATTATAAAGGGAGAAAGCAATAACTTTTAGAATCTAGATATATGATTTGCTGCAAGACTGAGACTTGTAAGAGCTTGTGCAAAACAGAGTTGTTTTTGCTTATAAAAGCCAAATACATAACAAAATGAGTTCTGGTGTGGTTCCCCTATGGAATTTTAAAAATAATTATTAAAAAAATCTTCTAATTTCCTTCACCATGTACAGTTCATTTTTGGGTACCTGTGTTCTCTAACAACGTCTTTGGTGTGTTGGGTCTGTTTATTATTTCTACAAGCTGGTGCAAGACCATTGGAATATAAGGCTGCATTTCTATACCTGAAACAACAATTAAAAAAAAATTCAGAAGAAAATGACCATTAATATACATAATGTAAACAGAACATGTACACTTAACTTACTAACAAGGACAAGGATCACAAATGTAATTTAAATATTAACATAAAGGTAGCACTTAAAAAATTCCAACCAAAGCACCTGGACAAATAATTCTAAACGTGCAGAGAATTAAAGAAAAAATTAAAACTTACCCATCTGGATAGAGATTTCTCCAATTGCCCAGGTGGCATTGTTACATACAGAAATGAACTCAGGGTTTAGGTTGGTTCCCAAAATTGGCATGAAATCAGCTAGAAAGAACAACATTTTAAAAACTCATCACACAATACAACCATCTTGTCCCATTACTATAGGATTGTGAGGGGGGGAAAAAGGGATGTTTAAGCAAAAGATAATGTAAGCCTATTTAAACACTTCGTAGTGTTACATGCAAATTAACAAGAGCTATATTTCAGCTATATAACAGATTAACCTGGAATTCAGAACTTAAGCAGATAAATGCAAATACTTTCAAATTATGCAGGGTTTATCTTTATGTAACTTTTATGTAGAAACCTTTTTCTCTCCTTCCCTTGATCAGGTGGGAGGACAGAGAGGAAGAGAAGAAAAAGACCACAGCTACAACTCCTAGTGTTTTATCATATATTTGAACATCCTGAGAATCATCTGGATAACCACGTATTCAGCTACCCTTGAAAAAACAACAAAGACTAGAAGGCAATCACATCTCTGATTAAAATTTTAGAAAAATTTGTCAAAAAGTCATTATAATATCTGCCAAATTAATTTTAAATTCCAAGCCTATCCAAGCATTCATTTGGCAAGTGCATCTCAACTGTATCTGTGGGAAGAAAGAGAAAATATTGTGGAAGTATATCACTGATGCTATTTCCCACAGAAATAAAAAAAAGCAGAAAAACAAAGTAAAACCTATCCTCTAGCCCATTTTTTGATTTATATATTGTATATATTTTTACTTAACAATAAATTCTAGTAGAACAAAAAGAGCTAGAAAAACAAAGAAGGAAAATGAACTTTTGCACTGTCTACAAAAATAGGAACACATTTTCTTAACATACAATTCAAGGGACAAAAGGCTATAGACTCTTGCTGATAAAGGAAAATTACTATGTACACCACCATAAAAAGGCAACTGACAGAACAGGGAGCTTAACAATGGCTAATACAACCTCTTAGACATTCGCAAAACAAGTTGTTAAACATGTAAAAGAAACATACCGATGCAAGGCTTAACATGCTGAAAACACGCCTTTGTCAGATCACCTAACAATGCAAAAGAACTCTGTCGTACCTCAGGCATTTTGTCCTAAAGAGAGGAAGAAAAAAATTACATTTCTAGAAGAGTTTCTGATTCTCTGAATAAAGAAAATGTGTGAATCAAATAGCTTACTCAACTCACCTGCATGCATTGATACATTAGTGTCAGGATATTGCTGCAAGCCACTAGCTGTTCAATGTTGCCTCCAAGTCCTTCAGCTAAACCACTGAGTAAATCAAGAGCTACAATCATGAAATCTTTGTCTGGAGCCTCATATTGGTCTGGCTGAGCATTATGCAACTGCAACAAATAAGTACACATTTTCAAAATACTAGATTTTCTCAGGAGTATGCCTAAAAAAGTTGCAGAACTGCACCTTCATTCAGATATTCAATTTCTCTGCACACCTCTAATTTTACATAGTTAACACTTTGGTTTAGTGAAGTAACATCGGAATAGTTATAGCAAAATACCATGGCTTGTGCAAGTGTCTTCTGCACCAGATTTACACAACGCTGGTACACAGGCTCACAGTACGGAAGAAATCCAGATTGCAAGGCAGTAGCAACTGACGACAGGCACTGGAATTAAAAAAAAAGAGGAAAGAGAAAGGAGTCACTACTTTTCCTCACATCCCTGAAGAGTTTTTTACTTGGGAGAGGCAATTTGGAAGATATTACAATTTTAAGTACACCAACATGTAACTGATTAAGTAAACACAACCTAGAAAGGCAGTACCAATTTAGCTGAGCCAAGGCAACTATCAGCAAGTTGTTACTCACTCCTGTGTAGGCCAGTTGAGAAAATTTCTCAGCAGCAGCATCTTCTCAGAGGTAGCCAAGAAAATGCATACAAAACCAGTTACGAAAATTCAAACAGCACTTACACTAAGCTGCAGTATCTTGACCATGACCAAGCCCTAATATAACCTAAGAGTTACAAAACTAATTTTTCTAGAGGTGTTTTCCTCTAGAGGTGCTTCACACTCAGCAAGTACAGAGCATTGGACTACATGGCCCGGTTCATACCTTCAGCTTGTCTGACAATAGTTTTAATGAAGGGATGAAGGGAGAGCAAGGAGAGAGAAGACAAGAATAAAAGGAAAATAGAACCTTTTTTTTTCCTAAAAGAATCAAAGAAAACACTCAAAAATGGCAGAAAAAAATCTAAAGGATTTCTGCTAAACCTAAGGACATTCATTCAGCCAAAAAACTTTTCTTCCCACAGTCAGAATATCTTTTCCCTAATGGAAAATAGCTAACAACGTCAGCATTTATAGTCATATTTCCTAGGAGAAACACCTTCAGTAAACAACATAATTTCTAAAATAAATTGATTAAAAATATTCACATTTTAACATTTACCTCTAATAAAGGGAAGAGATCTTTATCTTCATCCTTCAGCATGTTCCACTTCTGGATTAATGGAGGCATTAGCATCTGAATATATTCCTATTTAGGATGAAAATGCATCAGCTGCTAAAACACTTTACTGCATACCACTTTATTTCAAAGTTAAAAAAGAATTGAGATATATTCTACTTTTTCAAAAAAAGAAATGAACAGGTGTACTGTAATTCAATCACTGTTGCAACTAATAGAAATATTTTAATACTAGTATTCACAATTTATGTTTGATATTTTCTCCTAAAGCACCTAAGTACCTTTACAAAGGCATTCTCTTCCTTCAGGTTTGGTTTCAGCATAGTTGCCTGGGTTATTATGAATCTATCTGACTGCCTCAAGGCATACACAAAATGTTTTTATATTTATATTGTGACTCCAAACCTGCCACCTGCTTTTCTCAGCCATCTTCTACTGCCCTGATCCTAAAACCCTATCTCCATCACCACAAGTTCTGAAACTTCTTCCTCAAACTAACCATCCATGAAGAAAGTAATTTCCTATCCCTCCAGAAGGAGGCACTCAGCCCTTCAAGCTGGCTTCCTTGCCACAGCACAGCCTCAGTCACAAAGACATTAAGCAAGGCACCTCTAGAGCGCTGTTGCTCACAGAAGGTATCTAAAGAACCAACAGATTTTGTTATGTCCAAAGGTACAGAATTCTAACTGACTAAAGACAGTCACACTCTCATCAGGAGCTGCCATTTAGCTTCTTCCTGGTCCTGTAAAATGTCAAGGTAGCCAGGCTCAGAGAGAGACTGAAAAACAGGTCTTTTGATGGTGTGGGGTCCAGATGGCAAGTAAAATACCATGGAAACAGCTAAAAATGTTTTTTTCTAGGGCGTCTATGTCATTTGAAGCACTATAGAAAAATAAAACAAGTTTCAATAACCATCATAAGATGCAAACATATGACATGTACGTCTTCTCTCATAATACATGTACACTAAAAAAACCCCCACTACATTTGCCATTGTGTTATCCGTGCTTTGTCCAAAGGTGTATCTGTACTGATATCTCCTCTGAGCTAAAAATCTTGAAACATGAAGAAAAAACCATGATGAACAGCACATTTCAAAACACACCATACACTATTGTTTGTTTACTCAAAATGTCAACTATTTGTGTAGTGGGAAAATTATGTGCAGTCTACATATTTTATCTGTAAGCATGTAGCACTAAGAAAGGGTATACAGTAATATCAGCATTTCTGGTTTATAACATGCAAGCACACTACAAAAAACACTGAACAACTTTTTCAAACATGGTAAGTCCTTCTACAGAACATAAGGTATACTCACTGGTTTATTTAGATGATGTCCTACAGAATCTGCTAGGGTTCCTATAGCATCATAAAGAATGAGCAGGTTTTTATGCTGGTATTTACTAAATGCGAAGACCAAAGTGTCAAGTATATATGCAAGATAAGGAACAAGCTCTGTACAAGCCTCCTCTTCTAGAGTAGCAAAGGCACTGAAGGAAAATAAAACAGGTTAGTACCTTGGATAAATGAAACAAGACAATCCCAAAGTGCCCTGCTTAACCTATTTCTTTTTAAACATAAAGCTGTATTTAAGTCCTCAAATTACTTAAATAACTTTGATCTTTTTTGACTGAACACAGAACCACCCATAAGGATCCAGCTCTTACGTTGTCAAGAATGAAATTTTAAAATACTGCCATAAAACTCATTAGGGATACACAGAAGCCCCCACTAAAAAGAAAAGCATTAGTAGAAAAGTTAAAATATATTAACTAAAATAGAAGGAACTACCACAAAAGCTAATTATATAAGTTAAAAAAGGATCACTATCTTTAATGTACATAGTAGCTGCATCTAGCGATTTTGGTGCTGTTGTGCCACTACAAAGCAACATCACCCTTTACTCTCAGCTATACACTACATAGAAAAAGATATAGAAAGACATGGAAAACTAAAAGCAAATACAAAGGATGAACAGTTTTAACTCTTGCTCAAAGCACACATCATGACATCATGGAAACTTTGCATCTTGTCTATCCAGTGTTTGAACGGCAGCATTATCAAACCCATCCAAAATGAAACAAAACAAAAAAATCCCCCACACAAGACACGCTGTTTCAGACAAACATTAAAGAATGGAAAAAATTATGGAGCTAGTGAAGATTTACCAGCCTAGCTCTGTCAACAAGATTATTATTATCTTGTCTCTGCACTAAAAGCGCATGCATCACCACATTAGGTGAACAATCCACTGTGTGCTACCAAATACAGAAATGCAGTTTTCTTAACACAAGGGAACTGTGAACTCTAAATGGGCAGCATTCTTACTTTATTTATTTCTTTTTTTTAAATCATTTTATTTTGAAGTATTCTTTCAGAAAGGCACACAACTTGAGCAGGAAAATGTACTTCAGTAAAATATCATTTTGTGTGTCACCAACCAAAGGAGCAGTTTCTTGAAAGTGCAGAAGTAAACATTAGACATCTGCTACCATATAGAAGTTAGGAACAAAAACATACAGTATCCTGTGACAATCTTCAATTTGGTCGATATAAACAATGTACGCAACTATTCACTGTTGGGATGAAGCTCTTTGTTGTTGTCCAAGAAGGGTCACTGTATTTCCTTACAATTTAAAAAGCCATACGTTTTGACTTGTAACTATTCTACATTTTCCTTACAGTGAAGTTTCCCAGATAGCTTATTTTTAGTTGCATCAGTAATTTTAGTGAATCCCTGCTTAAAGAAAGTATCTCAAAATATACTCTAAGTCTGATACTGGACTTAAAAAAAATTAGGTGTACTGTGATTTTTAATGTTTCCATTCTAGATTTCCTGGTTTCCATGGCCCATTGCACATCCTTCATAAGCACCAGGCGAGGTTATTTAACTACATTACAACACAGCTGTGTTCAACTAAATGCAGATTTTCAGCCATGTTTTGGACAAGGAAAGCTTGAAGAGAAGTGTAAAATTTTCCTTTGGGTTTTTTTTTTGTTGTTGTTTGCTTTGTTTGGTGTTTTGGGTTTTGCATTTGGGTTTTTCTTTTTAATAGAATAGAGAAGGTGTTAAAGCTACCCAAACTTACTAGCCAAATTTTTGCAGACATTTGGAGACAGAAAGGAAACAGTGTTTAATTCCTAAATCTTACTAAGTACATTTCATAAAGTCATTATATCTGTTCTCAGGCAAGGATATTTACTCACCCCTTTTGAGCAAAACTTACTAAGGACTCTGAACTCATCACTGTTCTTTGGCACTACTGACGTTTGGGAGTGGCTATTTATTATTACTATTATTAGTATTATTATTATTATTATCATCATCATCACCATCATCATCACTTATCATGTTTCAGGTGTTCAGAGGCAGATGGAACTGTTTCTTGAAGAAACATTGAAAGCTTGCTGAGTACACTCCAATCTGACAAAATCTGACGTGTAATTTTTTTTTATGAGCTACCTGCACAAGGGGTGCACCCATTCTCATTCCAATAATGTTGTGTCCACTTATTAAGCAATTAATTCTTATTTTTTTAAAAGAAGTAGACAAGGGGAAAAAGGGAATCTTATCTCCCAACATCTCACTTCAAGAGAAAGATAGTATCCCTTGAAAAAATCATAACCGAAATGTTCTGGTAATGCTGAGCTCAGTATAAACACTATCAGTAACCCAATGATATGACAGCCTTCCACGGTAATCAGTTCTGACCGTATTCATAGACATTTTTTAAAAATGCCAAATTTCTGGTCAATGAAACAGCATATATTGAAAATAAGTGTTGCAAACAGATAATTTACTACAATAAATTATTGAGGATGGTGTTGTACACATGCTGAAAACGAAGTGCACAAGAGAAACAGACATTAACTTTTCTCATGTCATTATAACTTGGGAGGAATTTGCATCTACTCCAATTTAAGAGAAAGAATACATTAAGAGCCAGAAATGGAGTCACGCATTCACTGATAAGGGCACGAAAATAGCTTCCCATGGGAGAAAAAAAGCAGTGTCATGGATAGTGATGTTTTCTTAAGCTTTGACTTACCTGCAGGCAGCTTCTTGTACTCTCTTGTTGCTATCCAGAATGCGCTTTAGCAACTCAGTCATTAATGGCTTCAAGTACGTGTCTGGGGGTTGACTAACTACCCAGTGTGCATAGCGACTAAGAGTCCAGCAAGTGATGGAGCGCACAAGAGCCTTTTTATTAGAGAGGCACTGAATAAGGTGAGGGATCAGCTCGGGAAGATATGGAATCATACCCTGCATGCAGCCTGGAAAGAAAAGTATAACTATTGTAGTACCAGAATTAATGAAAAATCCCATTGTTTTCTGTTTCCTATGATAGACGTATTTTTCATTCTCTATCACACAGGAACACAACATGAAAAGTTAAAAACACAAGTATTTTAACAAAGCAAGTCTACTTAATTTATATAAAGTTCTAACCCCTCTTACATAAATAATTATAATTATTATAATATTATATAATAACTAAATTCATTAAAATTATTAGATAATAATTAATCTTTAATTAAGGTTACAGTAGTTTCAATTACATTTCTACTTCAGTGCTTCCCCAGTCTCCAGAAATTCTGCTTTATTGAATGTAGTACAGCAAGTACATCCAAATAAAGTTTCTAAAGCTTGAAGTTCCTACTTCAGCCTACTCAGAGTAAGCAAGAAAATACCAAGCAGGGAAAGACTGTCATGATCATTACATGAAAAATGATTCCTTAAGAAATTCTAATCTCTTTGTTTTTTCTAAAATCATACAACTATTGATCACAAATAAAAGCTGCACCCTTCAAGTCAGCAAGAGCAGTAAGATACTGAGATTTGCCAGAAGTACTAACTTCCACCTTACTGGACTTCAAATCTAAGCCAACTGAAAATTTTCTAGTATCAGTAAAAAAAGTATGTTCATTAGACACTGTAGGAAAAGAAAGATAATCCTGGCATGAACTCAAATCTACTTCTTCAGCCTGCAAAAGGGACAAAGATGCTGGAACTTCAGGCAAAAAGCCCAGCAAGACTGTGAACAAGTAAAAAATGGAAGTTAGCCTATTTTAATTGGAGGACCATCCACAAAAGGCATCTTAGTGTACTGAAATCACAGAAGTGGTCTTCTCCATTTCTGAAAACGCTTAAAATCTAAGGCTACAATTTATTAAATATTTATCTTCTATGAAATCAGGGTAGTATTTTGGGAGACATCAATACCTCTATACTGCAAATTTTAGAAAGGGAAAAATAAATTATGTAATCTGCTTAGCCTCCCAAACGCCCATAAATCTGAAAACGAAAAATAAAATAACTGCAGTCACCTATAGATGAGGCGATTACTCACTGAAACCAAACCAGCTCAGGACATATACTTGTTTGTATTAGTAAGTTCACCCAAGCTGCTTTAGAACCAATTTAAAAATCAGCATCCTGTTATGAACTGTTGCCTTACCTTCAGCAATTGCTCCAAGAACAAGGATACCAGATTCTTTAACTACCCACTCAGGGTGGAAGAGCAGTTCTTTCAACAGTGGCAAGATGTGTGGCAGAAGTTCATCACGAAATACATTAGCTAGAACATCTAGGGCAGCAGCAGAACATTTTCCTGAAGGGAATGAACAGTGTTAATCTCTGCTTATTAAACAAACAGTTGTAGTTAGGCAACATAATCCCCTTTTTAACTCTGAGCTGTCAGTGGATTTTCAATGCACTAGGAGGGAATATACTTCCACTCCATCACACTACACACTGTGATCCTGTACAAAGCCACAGCTCTTGGAAGGCCATTTCTATTAAAATATCAGCTCCTTCTTAATCTGTCATAAAGAATTGCACTGGTCTCATTAGTAAGCAACGCTGCTAATTGTCAAGCTGTGCTGGTGCTTCCTCTCTGTTCAAATTTGAAGTCAAATATAGAACACTGGATACAAAATAGGGCACACATTTCTTATTTTCAGATAATACACATTTTCTCAAATCCAAATAATATATGTCATTACAAATTTATAAACTGTTCTACTCTTTTTCTTTTAGGCCACTATTCCTGAACAACATCAGCTTTCTCACCATTTTAATCAAAACCGTGCATCACAGGGCACCTTATGTCATTTGAGCTCTTTCTCAGAAAATGCGTATTTAATTCTGCAATCTCTACACACAGCAGTGACAAGAAGAGTATAACAAATATAAAACTATAGTTTTTTTCCAAGATGCAGCTTTACAGAAACAAGCATATTTGCACTCATATTTTCAAGAACAATAATTTTCCAGATATGTCTCAAAATTGTTTAGCCATAAGCCTGAAGTTACAGTCACCTTTGTGGAAACTTGTGGCCTTGGGAAAAAAAAACCCTTTGTGGCTATGTCCATATCTCAAAGCATTATTCCACTATGAGGTTGCTTGCAAAGCAAATTCAAATCAGACTTGCCAGAATTTCACTAGCTATTTTCTGTCACTGAACTTAAAAAACAGTTTGTGGTGTCTTCCCTCCTTATAACATGGCCTATTAGCCTAAAGGTCCTGAGACCCCCACAACAGGCCATCCAAACTCTGGTTACCTCAGAGCCATCTCCTACCCTCATAACTAAAGTACTGTATTCAGTAGTAAATTCTTCACTGAGAAAAGAAATACCTGTAATGCCAGAGGTAGCAGAATGTTCACAGGGGAATAAAAACCAAACCAAACCCAACCCAACCCAATTTTAGAGGGAAGACTGAAATTAAAGAAAGCATTATTAAGCTTGCTCCAGTTAACAATGTGCAAAGCTTTTTTATCTCTTTTTAAACTGAATTTAAACAAGTGATACAGGATTTTTATTGTTTCATAGAATTAAAATTTAAAGTCCAAAAGCTTCACTGAATTGTATCAAATAAATATTTGTAACTCTATCTGACATATTCAAAATAAGCTTACAGATGGATAGCTTTTGCCAATACAGTTATAAAATCAAAGTGTCATCTCAAAGGCTCCCCCTCCAACATACCCACCAACTATGTCAGCAGATAGTTATTTTTGTAGTCAACAACAAATCTGGTACTCCTATATACAAACTTGTCTTTTTACTGTGGTTCTTGTATTATGCAAGTAGCTCTAGCTCAAAACATCTCACACATTACTTCGACCTACTTAAATTCCAGTCAGAAATAGTATCATCATCATCAAGCTCATCATCATCATCGTCATCATCTTCAATACCATCTTCTTCATGTTGCTGAGCCACCGTCTTTGAACGATGAAAACGAGGCCTTATATCCTGCTCGCTATCTGGAATAGCTTCGTCTTCTTCAACATCCCCCTGTAATCAAATTGTTTTCTTAGATGAACTAGTCCAACTGTATTGCTTAAGGAAATTTACAATGTAGTTTTAGTTCAAGATTTTGTAAGTGTTTAAAAGATTCGCATCCCATCTGAGCTGCTCAACTAAAAAAATGCCACTGTTTCTGTGTTCTACTGCTGCATTTACCAGAAAAGCAATAGGAATATACAAGCAAGACAGCTTGTATCCTTCTTGTTAAGAAATTACTCAATGCGAATGAAATAGAAAGAAGTGATTGAGAAATTTTGATACACAGACATATGTAGTGATGGAGAAAGCCACGTATTCAATCTAGAAGGCATTAGAATTAGTTCTGAACATTTTTTTAATGCTGCATTCTTGCAGTAGTTCGTGGTAATAGTATCCCAGCTCTGCTTAAATNAAAAGCTTCACTGAATTGTATCAAATAAATATTTGTAACTCTATCTGACATATTCAAAATAAGCTTACAGATGGATAGCTTTTGCCAATACAGTTATAAAATCAAAGTGTCATCTCAAAGGCTCCCCCTCCAACATACCCACCAACTATGTCAGCAGATAGTTATTTTTGTAGTCAACAACAAATCTGGTACTCCTATATACAAACTTGTCTTTTTACTGTGGTTCTTGTATTATGCAAGTAGCTCTAGCTCAAAACATCTCACACATTACTTCGACCTACTTAAATTCCAGTCAGAAATAGTATCATCATCATCAAGCTCATCATCATCATCGTCATCATCTTCAATACCATCTTCTTCATGTTGCTGAGCCACCGTCTTTGAACGATGAAAACGAGGCCTTATATCCTGCTCGCTATCTGGAATAGCTTCGTCTTCTTCAACATCCCCCTGTAATCAAATTGTTTTCTTAGATGAACTAGTCCAACTGTATTGCTTAAGGAAATTTACAATGTAGTTTTAGTTCAAGATTTTGTAAGTGTTTAAAAGATTCGCATCCCATCTGAGCTGCTCAACTAAAAAAATGCCACTGTTTCTGTGTTCTACTGCTGCATTTACCAGAAAAGCAATAGGAATATACAAGCAAGACAGCTTGTATCCTTCTTGTTAAGAAATTACTCAATGCGAATGAAATAGAAAGAAGTGATTGAGAAATTTTGATACACAGACATATGTAGTGATGGAGAAAGCCACGTATTCAATCTAGAAGGCATTAGAATTAGTTCTGAACATTTTTTTAATGCTGCATTCTTGCAGTAGTTCGTGGTAATAGTATCCCAGCTCTGCTTAAATTGTGAGGGGACAGGGGCAAAGCAGGAGAGCTTTGATTTTCTAACAGAAAAATTATTTTCCAACAAACACAGCATCAGGTGCACTGAATATTTGGAACAGTATACCTTGCCCTGATGCCTGAAGGATTTTTTTCTNCCTACAAAGAAATATTTATACATATCAAAATAACACATAAAAAAGCAAACTAGTTTTCAATTATATGGGCTATAATTTTGGTTGTAACCCTCACCTCCCAACTCAAAAGAGAATTATCTTAGCCTGATAAAAAGAGCTATTACCTAAACCAAGTTCCATGTCATCAGATTCATCAATACTTTGTAATGAGAAAAAGTGTTATTTCAAATTACAAACTTTTAAGTAGAAGTAGCTCAATGGCACAACCGATGAACTTACTTGGAAGCACCTTTCAGAAATTACACCTCTAGGTTTTCAGTAAGAATTCAAACTCTCATAATATGCATGATTAGTTGACTCTTGCCAATAGTACTTATCACTTTACTTACCTGTTGATGAAGACTCTACCTCATTACTGTTAAAGATGGAGGCCTAACTACATTAAGCTCTCCTATCACCTCGTGATTACTTTAGTAAGACAAGCCTTCAACATTGCAGAAATCTTGACTAATCCATACTAGGATTTACTTAATTATTAAACAGGTTATGGCTATGGGTACAAGGTATGGTTATGGTACGGTACAGAAGTATACCTAAAAAAGCACTAAGTGAAAAAGGCAAATACTTCCCATTAAAATATGTTCACCACAACAAAAGGAAAAATACATAAGAATATATAAGTCAGATGAAACTAGTAATAACCATGGATGATGCAGCAACAGTGACAGACTCAATCTTGCTATATTCTGCAGGTGCGTAATGCTTTTGAAGGTATCAGGCTTGCTCTAATATTCACACACTCCAATGCCACGTTACATTTAAATGAAGGAATAGTAAGTATAAACATTATCACCAATTCATTTCTGCACCATAGTTTGTGAGATACACGCTTTATAAGAAAGCCTACAAGCATAAAATGGAACAGATGCTAAAAACCACATGAACAAGTGCAGTATTCATGTAAGGGCACGGACTTCACACAAGATGGACAAGCGCAAAGACCTTTTGCGTAGTGAAAATTCCTTAAATACCAGAGCACAAACAGGATGTAACCTCATATAAACAGGAAAGATGCATCCCAGAGTGTCCCCCAATCACCTGGAGTATTGCCTAGATATTACCTACTGTGGTAATAGGTAAACAATACCCTATAAGGTCACAAACCACAATATTCTCACACAATTGGCCAAGAAGGCCACAAACCCATAATACTTTTCCCCAGCCCATCTCAGGTGATCTGGATGTGTTTCCACGGTCACCTCTGGGCCTAGGGAAAAGGCCTATTCCAGGCCTTCCAGGTCTGCTTGTCTATAACACCCATGGTGTAACCCTACAAACAAGTTTTAAGATCTTGTCCCACTCTTAATTTAACACACAAAATTGTAAGATTATCCAGTACCGGCAGGCTTATATAGCTCCCTAGTCAAATAGGACTCACCAACAGGTAAGTCACCTTAAACACACATGACATTGAAAGATCATGAAGAAAATGTGATGTAACTATTATTAATGTATTTTTCTAGAGATTTAAAAGCTTTTTTTAAAAAATGAGCATGACGCTGTTGTAGTGTCAAGGTTCATGTAGGCCCAAAGAGATTTAGTACTAGTAGTTATTAACTACGTGGTATGTGTTGGGAACTTGTTCTATGTACTATCATTTTGCCTTTTGAACTACGAAAGTAGAAATTAGATCAGACCATTTTAAAATTTAAAAATAATTTCTCCTAACACTTATTCTCCTGGTTTTAACTCCTATTCTTTCTCTGCAACAGTATATGTTTTAATCTCAATTTTCTACTTTTTAACTGGTTAGGAAAACCAAAATTTTGCTTTCTTTTTTTAATTACTTCACATCTATAATGCTTATTTTTGCTGAGAAGGATGCATCTCTTCTGTCATTCTATCCTTCCACTCAAAATCTTGAGAGAACTTTCTTGTAATTTAAAAAATCTTCAACGCATATATGAAAACAAAGAGTATTCATTTGCTGGCAACACTGAAGAATTAATTTCCTCTTGTAAAAGACTTCAAATTAGTCTGGAGGAAGTTGCAAGCACTGTTGCAGACAAAGAGATATTTACACTACAAACATGGATATTTACTTCCATTCAATCAAAGACCTACCTCTTGAGGCATAGGAAAATTTTTGAAACTTCAAAAAAGTAGGTTTTGAAACTTAGAACTACTATCAGGCTGCAGAAGTGTGAAGGAACAAACTGTACAGGCTTCTTCAAGTTTAATTTGTAACAATAATTGATACAAAATTGATTTCTAAATCCAAGTTGTGTTTGTTTTTAAAATGAAGTATCCTTTTGCATGACTATGCACATTAAAGCACTGCACAGAGATACCAACATCAGCAGCAGTCAGGAAGACATGTTCATGGTACACCAGATATTATGGGTAATGTCATGTGGAGTTGTTCACTTGAGCTTAAATGCATTTTACCATATCTTTGCATTCATGTGAAGCGTAACAGCTTGTTAAATGTGAGGCAAGCATTATAGTGACACAGTTAAATTGTTTCTGGAGTTCACTGGGTCTGAAACCCTCAAAAGACTTTTCAATTTTACTACACACAAGAACTAGCTATGGAAGAATTCTTCTAAGCATACTGCAAGCCATATACACTATCTCTAAGAGTATCCATGAACAAGTCAACTGAAATTCTAAGAGGACTGTCTCAAAGCAAATATGAGCTGTAATTCTTGATACTTACTTAGTAAGATGCCGACATAACACCTCTTTACAAATCGGCTGTTCAGCTAAAGTCAGCCAAAACTCACATGCCTCCAAAGCCACATTTTCATCTTGGTCCTGGGTCCTTTGAAGCATGTACTATACAATATAAAAATAAATTACTTACACAATATAGAACATACATGTTACAACTTTTTCATTAGTAGCTCAAAGAGCATCTCAGCAATGTAAATTAACATGCTTTATCCTTGTTATGGTCAACACATCTGAAAAACTGACAGCTTCAGTGTGTAAACTGGAGCAGTTTCAGCACTAGTGCTAGACTTTTAACATAATCCTCTCACTTAGGGTCAAGCAATGCCTGACTCTGATCCCAGCCCTTCTGGGATAACTGATTTAATGAAGAATAAACAACTGCCATATGTACTGCCTGTCAAACACAATGTCAAGTTGCAATTAGATAAGAATAAAGGTTTGCAGTCTCAGTCTTAAAGGGAAACCAAGAGCCAGCAACTGCAAGAGCAACATACCTGTTCTGATGAATATTTTTTATTTATTATTTCCACAATATCAAACAGGGGAATTTGCAGAACATCTGGGAAATGAGACTCACCTCAACTATACTAATCATATGAGGAAGCAGACGATCCATTCGAACTTCCAGCAACATTACCAGAGCACGGCAAACATTTTTGCGTACTTCAGGCTCCTCATCACCAGCCAGTGCAAAAAGATTCTGTTGTAAAGTAGTAACAGTTGAAAAACCTCAATTCATCAAGTTCAACTTGTATTAAAATTGACATTACTGGCTGACTAAAGGAGATGTACATTTATACCTCCCCAACGCACACCTCAGAATACTATTTTATTTTTTAAAGACATACAGGTTAGCAAATTAGCTCTTCAGTCTCTCAGTGTATATTTTATACATAAATATGACACTGTGTATTAACACTGGCACAAAAACAGTACTTCTGGATTATTTTTTCCTTCTAACCATAAATTGTGTCAGTACATAAGAAGAGCATATCAAATACTCTAGACAACCTAGAATCTTCTCATCTAAGTTCAGTAACAGTATTCAGATGGGCAGACAGGCCCAGTGACATTCATGTCTCAGGACAGGCAAGAGACAGACTGCTGCCATTACTTTTGCACCTTTACACAACAAGAGCTTTCCCTAGTTAGGGAAAGGAAACATCTTTTGAAATACACGTACTTCTTTCAGAGCGGTTAGCTCTAGGCACAAGCATACAGAATGAACTTCAATCCATGGGGGCTGAAGCTAAGAATGGGCAATGAGAAATGTGGAGTTTAGGTGTAGAGGTGGTTGTAAAATATAGTTCAAACCTCTTGATAAATCAGATAGGTAGTTTGATTTAAACCTCCAACCAAGAGTACACACTCACCTCAATAAAAGAATCTATGTGCAACATAAGAGCTTGAGTTCTGCTGATGATAAATTGATTGACGCATGCCACTGCATGAGACCTATGACAGAAACAGTTAAAATAGATATGTTTCATGAGTTAAAAATGTTTTTTAAACTGTACTCAGGCATCAAAAGCATGAATCAAATATCTTCAAAGGCAAGAGAGAACAAATCTATGCATCTGCAGCATTACCAAACAAAATTACTAAACTACATTTTAAGTACTGCCTTATACCCTGATATTCCTAACAAATATTTAAAAATAAAGTATTCAGTAAACAGGCTAGGATGACTACAGCTGAAGAGTATGCATGTCCTTTTTGAGCTTATTATGATTGTGATCTTCTCAGATAGTAATAATTCTATACAAATCAACATGGCAACAATTTAGCCTGACCTTCCTCGTTAAGAATGCAACCATCTTTGCAAAATGTTTAGAATTTACTGAGACCAGAATGTGCCCATAATACAGAGGTAGCTTAGAACAAAATAACACTTGTAGTTGGATACATACTAAAACACTTGTGGAAGAAACATTCTAAGAAATGAAGCACTGTTCTTCTATTCCTTTCCATGCAAAGCCATTACTTGCTGGTCTTTTCAATTCTCAGACACAAGTCAAATTCTCAAGGTAGAAGCACCAGGCAAAACTACCTGTAAAACCCTTTGAAGATTCATTACAGTATTTTTACTACTGTACTCCAAATTTCTATTCTGTTTGGATATTTCTTAGAAGACTGTGTCATAAAGCATTGTTCAAAAGTTGTCTTTTGATAGATTTACAGTATTGTACTGACACTACTAGTCCTTTTCATACCTCAGCACTCAGTACTGAAACTAGACTGTGGGCAGACAGGTAGCCTGCTTTACACTTGGAACTGGTTAAAGTGTCAAAAGTATGAACATCACAGTACAGGAAAGAAGTGAAAGACCATAAGTGTGGTAAGGAAAAAAGCATGTTTTTCTGCTTCTCTCCCAGCTCCAGAGAATTATTAAGTTTATCTTTCCACAAGACCAAGTTCAAGTTCACACTTTGTTTCATAATTTTCTTAGTGAGCACCTTTTATAGATGACTTTCTAAACTGTATTAGAATCCTATCATGAGTCTTAGTCCTCACTATCTACTACTTTTGGCAATAAAGAATCACCACGTTAAAGCTGTCAAATATAATTTTCAAACAGAAGATAAAACACATTTCACAGAATCACAAAGAATCATAGAATGGTTGAGGTTGGAAAGCACCTCTGGAGGTCATCTGGTCGATGCCTGTGCTCAAGCAGGGCCACCTACCGCCAGCTGCCCAAGACCACGTCCAGCTGGCTACTGAGTATCTCCAAGGATGGAGACTCCATCAGTTCTCTGGGTAACCTGTGCCAGTGCTTGGTCATTCTCCCAGTAAAAAAGCTATTTTCTGATATTCAGAGGGAACATTCTGAGTTTCTGTTTGTGGCTGCTGCCTCTGGTTCTGTCACTGGGCACCACTGGAAAGAGCCCAGGCATTTTTTTTTCCTCCCTCTCTTCAAGTATTTAAATATATTGATGAGTCCCAACTCTCTTGGCCTTTCCTGATATGGCCCTTTGCTGAACTCTTTTCAGGATATCCATGCCTCTCTTGCACTGAACGGTCCAGAACTGGACACAGTACTTCAGGTGTGGCCTCATCTGGAAGGTGAAGGGAAGGATCACCTCCCTTAAACCAGATGGCAATACTCAAGCCCAGGATACCATTAACCTTCTTTGTGGCAGAGCCACTCTGTTGACTTAAATGAGGGTGAAAGCTACTGGTCTTTTTAACAAATTGACAATTTAATTCTGGAATTTTTCTTTTATACTGTTACTTTGGAGAGATTAGTACAGTTTTACAGTGATGATGGGATACAGTTTTACAAGGATGATGAATCCATTTAATTTGATTCAGCTGGAAGTTCAATTAAATGCAGAATTTTTTTCTTCTGTCAGAACTCAGAAACTTATGCCAGCAAAAGAATTTTCACTCTTCCATTGCTGAAGCCATTACAAAAAGAATGGAAAACTGTTACTCCTAATTAGAATATCAAGTTCTAAGCACAGCACTGAATTTTTTGTAATAATATGCAAAAGCTTGAAAGAAACTATTTGATTTTCAGGATCATCAACTGATTGTACGAAGAAGTGAGATTCTCGTATTAACTATGAAGATAAACATGAAAATTACTGATGCATGGAATCTCTGTAGGTCTCTGCAGAATCATTTAAAAAGCAAAGCAGATTTTAAACAGATCTACAAAATAGCAGCCTTGCTGCTAATGTAAGTCAAATTTTAACAGGTAATTGTAAGTACAACTCATAAACCTACCGTATTTTAGGACTGCTATGCTTGAAGAACTGCAAGAACTTAGGTATCATGATATTGAGTGGCCGGTCCAATACATCACTATCTAAAATTTCAGCAGAATCTTCACATATCTTCTGAAGAGCGCCAAAAGCACCCTGTTAAAAAATTAATAAACAAATAAGTATCTTCTTTCGCATTCTGAAGAAAACAAAACTTAAGACTTCATATAGGATGGGTAATTTCAGCACAATATAGTAAATGCAGCTAACTAATTAATGATTAAATTGAAATATTATTAAAGGCATTTTATTTAAACCAGCATCTGAACATCTGTCAGCTCTCAAGCTGGGAGAATCAGCAATAATAAGTGGTAATTTTAGTTTGATTTGATGCTCATCTATCAAAATATATTTCAAAAAACACTTAAACACTAATCCTTATTTGAGAAGTAAGCAGAATGAGGCAGAAATATTCAAATTAATTGCATATATAATCATATTTCCTTTCATAATTCCCTGTGGGGCAAAACAGAGATGATGGTCAATCTGAGTTTCACTTTCAAATGAGGGATTTTTTCCGAGAGAAAGAAGCAACAAAACACTAGACAACAATGTAGCATCTTGTATCATTAAACATCTCAGAGGTTCACTTTATACAAAATGTTTCACACTTCAATGGAGACATTATGAAGTAATTTGAATGGTATGATCACAGTCTTTATTTTTTTACATCAGACATAGGTTTATATTTTTTCTCCTAGTTTAAAACTGCTGTTTACTTATTTCCCTTCATACAGACTGAATGAAACAGTTTGTTTCACTTTGATATAGCAATTGATCACTTTTCCAGGTTAAGTTACAAAAAGAATGAACACTACTTTTATGTAAGAGAAAATTCAGCATCAATGTAATGAGACTAATGGTGCCTAAAAGATTAGGCATCACAGAGTGGTAATTTCAGGAGACTTCTCAGCTGAGATACTATGACTATCCATCTGCAATCTTATTCCGCTTTCATGCAAAGGAAATGAATTTGTTTGAATGAACAGTAAGAACATGGACCACAGGTAGAAGAAAAAGTATCAAATCTGAGCCACTATTCTGCAAGGAGAACACATGGGCATGTATAAATACATACAGACACACACACAATACTATACATATACGTAGTGTCTGTGAAGAGAGATAAAAATACTAAAATTTGGATGATTGTCTTCTATTTTCTATAAACCTCCTTACCTCACAGGTATTGTAATCTTCAGAATCCAACAGGCTGCAAAGCTTTGGCAAGAGCTCAGGCCAATTCTGTAACTCCCCTTTCGAGGCAATGGTTGTTATCAGAATGCCTAAAAGAAACAGAAGAATGGAGAAAATGAGATCTCAGATGCTTTCACTTGTTTAATATAATTTTTTCTTATTTTTCTCCTCTCAAATATCTAAAGAGCTAAGGAAGTTACGGTTTTGTAAACGACTGGTATGCATAAAAAGAGGAAGTACATTTAATTGCAAATATTATTTGAAGGGCTTTGAACAGCAGGAAGGTTTGAACCCTTCCTGCTGCCAGAAAGGGTTCAAACATTAGAAATCACCAAGCAACTTCACTTAAGGAAATTATAACATTTATATATATCTATAATTTATAATTAATAACACAGCAGGGCAGCTTTGGCTCTAAATTTACTAAACACTGTACAGATCTAGACCTTTAATAAATACAGAGTATCCACCCCAAATCACTTCTTTTTTACTATGATACAAAAGCATGAATGTGGGAATCTGTCATTCAAAAATTTACATCCCAGTGATAAATTAGGTGTTACTGTGTTTACACAAAACATTAAGGACACATTCTAAGACCAAGATCCCAACTAAGAGCTTAAACACAGTGGTAGGTCATCCACTTAGGAGCTGTGAGAGCCAGCAAACAGACAGGTCAGCCCAAAGAGTCAATAATTCTGTTTCCAGCACATGAAGAAATCCTGGAGAACACTAATTAGGTGACAGGGACAGAGAAGGCTACTTATAAACTAGGACTGAATTTGTATGAGTCCATTTTGCCTCAATGCAAAATGTAGCAGCTAGCACAAACCTGTATGCTACTGGCAGCTACCTCTAATGAATATGAATACAGAAGAACTCGACACTACTAAAACTGGTAAGCTCCCAAGCAAAAAGTGATGGAAAAAGCTTCCCGAGCTTTTTTCTTGAGCTACTCACAATGTAACTGCTTGAAAACAAACAACCCCCACCTCCCTCAAAAAAAAAAAAACCCACAGACCATCACCAAAAAACCCTAAGACAGCAAACCAAATGGAGCTGGGATATGTTCCTTAGCTAGCTCCACTGTATTCCACTGAAAACTCCTACGAACCAAGAAGTAAGAATGACTCTTTTACAACCTGAAATTCAAAGAGTACCAGTCACTCAAAGACTTGTTTCTACTCTCATTTAGAACGCTGGACATTAATAGAATTCATAGTAAAGCAGCTTCACAGCTGACAAGACAGCAGGAAAAAGTTAAGGAATTATTAATTTTCTCTAGTCTTTAGTCTGTAACCTGAATGCTTGGAGAAGAAATGCTACAGAAAAAGCAAATTACTCTAAACAGTAACTAGTAGATTATTTTATAGGAGGAGTCAACTGAGAGAAGCTGAATTTCTTTCTGAACTGACACCCATATCCATTTTCAATATTCAAATATATATTTTATGTTTTTCTAATTTTTGAGCAGACCAGGAAAATAACTACAACATTGGAGGAAATCGTATTCTCAAAGGACAGAAAAGCAACTTTACCTTGAACTAAGTAAAAATAATGCAAATATATGTATTTTATGGAAGTTGTGTATCAAAACAAAGTATTTACAAAATCAAAAACTCATGTAACAAATAAAACTTCTCACTGGAACTAGATGATCTTTAAGGTCTCTTCTGACCCAAACCATTTCATGATTCTATGATACTCTGAAGTTCTGTACATCACACTTTATCTACTGTTTTCTGAGAGAAGCTCTTTATGTGCATGCCTTATGCGTGGTATGATGATTACCTGAAGGGATGTGCATACGTGTGCACACAGGGGGTGGGGTGTAGAAAATCAGCTAACAGAAGTATTTCATTGATGCAGAGTACTGCAATAGTTTTTAAGTCAGACCTTTACCATGTTCCTGTTTTTAGGTATGTAAGCTGGCAGTAAGCACAATTTAAGTAGATTCAAATAAACTTATATTCAGTTACATTTTGAGAAATATGAACTGAATTGCTATACCACTTCTAAGATAACAGGAATCTAAAGTATGACATCTTTATACTCACAATAAAGAAAAATATCATTGAAACATGGTGAGGTTGTGACAATTAAGAGAAACAAAAGATGTTACAAATGTAGTAACTCTTTATGTCCCTAGTACAGCTCTCACCCATACCAGAAACATTTTCAATATGCAGAGGACAGTATTAAGAACAAACTTACCTACAGTAGCTCTAATTAAGGGGGAGGAATCACCAATATTGTTTAAACATTCACTTTTAATGAAGTCAGTTACTCCATTTGGAAAGTTGTGAAAATGTGCTTTTACATTATTCTTCAAGATAAGACCACTCAGGGAACGTGTTGGCTCATCTGCAACAGAAAGTAATTACAGTCAACCTTCAGTCAGCTCATAGGAATAAAGCAGATTTCCAGAACAATGCCACAACATCAAAGCTTATGTATAGATATTAATCTTCATTTCCTTATCTCTCCTTCCAGCTACACCCATCAATTCAACTAGCAAACCTTTTCAGGTTCAGAGTACACAAATTAACTACCAACCATACAAAGTTCAACAAGGGTAGTGCCAGATTCTGCACTGGGGATAGGGCAACCCCAGATGTGCAGACAGATTGGCAAATGAGATGCTGGAAAGCAGTGCCACAGAAAGAGACCTGGGGGTCCTTGTCAATGGAAAGTTGAACATGAGTCAGCAGTGCACTGGCAGCCAGGAGGGCCACCTGTGTCCTGTGGGGGTATCAGGCACAGCATCAGCCAGGCAAGGGAGGGGATAGTCCTGCTCTGCTCTGCACTGGGACAGCCTCACCTCAAGTTCTGGGTGCCACAACAGCCTAATGTAAGGCTACAGAGTGTCCAAAGGAGGGCCATGAGGATGGTGAAGGATCTGGAGAGGAAGCCATATGAGGTCACATGGCTGTTCAGCCTGGAGAAGACTGAGGGGAGACCTCACTGCAGTCTACATCTTCCCTGAGAGGGGAAGGGGAGGGGCAGAGCAGACACTGATCTCTTCTCTGTGGTGACAGCGACAGGACCCAAGGGAATGGCCTGAATTTGTGTCAGGCGAGGTTTAGGTTGGATATTAGAAAAAGCTTCTTCACAGAGAGGGTGGTTGTGCACTGGAAGAGGCTGCCTAGGGAAGTGGTCACAGCACCAAGCCTGACAGTTCAGTGAGAGTTTGGACAACACTCTCAGACACACAGTGTGAGTTTTGGGGGTATCCTGTGCAGGGCCAGGAGTTGGATTTGAATGATCCTTGTTGGTCCCTTCCAACTCATCATATTGTGTGATTCTGTGATATACTATTTCTGTTTATTCAAAATTAGAATATTGGATTACAAACTCTACATTTTAAGAGAAAATTTTGAATAGACATATAGGCAAGGAATAGATTTGAAGTCACAGGATATAGGAAACACATTAAAGACATTTCTCAGCCAAAGACATCCAGACGTTCTGATTATACTGACAGGCTTGCTGCAATACTGATACTGTAAGGAACTGGTGATAAATCTGGTTTCACCACAATAGGATATGGAAATGATGTAGGGACTGTGCAGTAAAACCTCTACCCCATTCCCATCCAAATATAGTTTTCAATTTTTCTATGAACTAAGGTACTTTAACCCCTTTAGAAATTGAAAATGCTGATCTATTAAATTAATAATTAGAGGGAGCAGGAAAAAAAAGTCTTTAGAGAATGTTAACAGGAAAGTGCTACACAGTATGCGCTATGAAATAAATGCAACCAGAACTGACCTGAACTGAGGAAGAATTTAAGTTCAGGCAACAGTTTGAGTTCTGTACACTGAGCTTTTTCTAAGTTCCTGGGCCAAGTAGAGGAAGGGAAAAAGAACAGTCTAGATTTTTCATTTATAGTGGAGCAGGTTCATGTTTGGTTCTTAACCAAGGGCATGAGTAACTTGGTATTACGTCTGAGATAATCTGAAAGTGAGATCTGAATGTTCTCTGCAGAAAGTGTTAGTTTACAGTATAAACAAATTTAAATTTACAATTTACAGCAACCCTAATAGCACTGGAAGCTAATTTTAATCAGCATCTTAGCCACTTGTTGAATTTCTCCTATGAAGTACTGATTTGGGAGAAATAAGGAATTCCTTTGTGCCAAGAATTAGTCTACACATGGATCTATTTCAGCCCTTCAAAACCATTATTATTCTAACAGAAATAAGGATAAGCAAAATAAGAGATACAACTTTCAAATATGAAGTACTTTCAAACTGAAGCTACTGCACCACAACACCAAGACTCTCACAATACTGCAATGTCTGACTGACAGCTGACTGACAGACATAGGACACTATACGAGTTAGAAGAGAACTTTTCAGAAGAGAGGGGATCGTTTGGCTGATCAGAAATTAAAATTAATTTTAATAAACTGATTTTGAGTGCAAAAACCAGAATGCCTTCATAGATTTTTAAATCTTGTCTTTTATGTTTGGATTTCAATTCTTCTAAAGAAGCATTAGTTAGAATGCTCCAGAACTACAAATGTATTCATATAAAAACAAACGTCCTTTAGAATTCAGTAACTTTATAAACCAGGAAGTCACCCAATGAATACATATTAGATACAATTCTATAGCTTTACCTACACTATATGATTTAAATATCAACTTCTAAATAACATAAAAAACAAAACTCATTTCACTTGCACAGCACTTTATTTGTCAGCAGCATTTCTAGAAGGAGGGAGGAAAGGGTTCCTTATTTTTAATAGAAAACTACAGACTGTATGTGTGGACAAACTTTTCTCAACCACGCAACTTAGTTGTGAGCTGTCGCAAGTATTACTGTAGTTACTTAGCAAGTCAAATCAAGTAATTCTGAGATAGACTCTGAATTAAAAGAAAAATCTTCACATCAATTCTTATGCCAATAAAGTATGTCAAACTCTGATTGCTTTACATAACTGTCATCCATTGATAGACACACACCTTCAAGAAATTCAGTCATTCATAAATTATTATGATGATTTAAAATTGTGCCTGGGGAGAAAATAAGCCAAAGGAGTCCTCTAACTTCCACGTATTTTAAAACTTTTGCAAACCACAAAAAACCATTAGCAGCCACAGACACCAAATACAACAGTTAATACTGTAATTCTTTATCATCTAGCACTACCTTCTTGGTATGAAAGAAATCAGTGACAACCAAAGTCTGATTAGAATATATTAGGCTAGTCACTACTAGGATAAACTCTGGAATGAAACTATTAAACACTGCATTAAGGAAATTAATTATTTAATTATTTATTTAATTAATTAATTTATTAATCCATTAGAATGCCTGGCTACAGTACAAAAGGGACAAGGCAACAGCTTCAATTTAACCAAGCAGAGTTACACACATCGTTAAGTTTCTTTTGTCAAAACCAGACAGATTAGCCATCTGGTTTAGATTAAAATAAAGGTCACATGAAGATGAAACTTCAGGACCATTTTTTTCTTCATGAACTATTCTATGGCATGCAGCAGTATGAAATATCTTTAATCTATTCTTTTAGTCAAGATCACAGAAAAACTATTCTTCATAGAAAGTGATTGTCCACGTATCTGCAACAAAGATTCAAGGGATTCATAATGGAAGTGGCATCTCTGACAAATGAAAAAGAAGTAACAAAATGAAAAAAAGAAGAAACATTAAAAATAAAAGCAAAAGCAATTATCAACAGACGAAGAGGTGACAAGCAGAAATCACAAAGGCCTTTGTACTAAACAAACACCAAACACTTGAGCTAGAGAAGCAGCCCAGAATCTGATATACAAGCATTAAAAAAAATAAATTACACTGTATCTTAAATTCTTTGTTTGAGAAAAAAAAATCAGATATAACTGGACAAGGTTATTTATAGAATCCAGGGTGTTCAACAACTTAACAGCTACACCATCAGAAGATGGTAATACAGGTCTGGATGGAATTTTGTAACACCAAAATTACAGGCAGATGACTTAAGAGCTGAGTAAGACACTCCTCAGTCTTCATAGATTCTGTGATTATGTCTGTCAGCCATATGCTTCTCTCACAGTCTTGTCTCCTTTTGTCTCAGTCAACTTAGAAGTATAGAGTTGACAAGAACATATAGTACAAGAAAAAGAAGGAATGTGAAGCAGACCTCTAGCATTTGGTATCATCTTTGGTGCCAAATCAGTTAATCAGTTGAAGATTCCTCTCTCACATTGCCTCACTTCAAAATAAAACCATATAACAATTGTCATTTGTTTCTCAGTAAATTTTCAATTCTATTTTAAGACTCTCTTCTGTCCTAATATATAAGAATACCAAATACAAAAATACAAAATACAGAAAAACAATTTCTTCTGTCCTAATATATAAGAATACCAAGTACAAAAATACAAGTCTCCTAGCAGAAAAAAAATCTTGCTTCTTTTGTTTTTATACTGGACTATGCCTGAAGTGTAACACTTTGACTTAAATGGATTAGGTTACTATCATGTCAGGACTGAAGTGATGGTATTTCAAAACATTCCGTGTATGTCAACACATAAATGACCTTGAAATGTAGTGACTAGTCTGAAGTTAATCAGTGCTCTCCATTGACTTTTGTGAGTCATGGAAAATAATCTAACTCAATTGCCTAAGCTCAAAAACGTCTGTAAGAGACCAAAACAAAGCTGGAAATGTTCTGCTGATACTGAGTTTCATATGTTTATTGAATAAGTTATGCTTCTTAAGATGATGATGTAAATAAAATTGAACTGTGGACAATATGGGAGGAGTACTGAACTGCTGACCAAAAAGAAACTTGTTGGTTGAGTCTATGTGGCAAGGTTTTGGTAGCAGAGTGGGGCCTGCAGAGGTGCCTTTTATGAGAAGCCGCAAGAAGTGTCCCCCAAGTTCAACAGAACCAGTGCCAAATGGCTCCAAGAAGGACCTACTGCTGGCCAAGGCTGAGTGCGTCAGCAATGGTGGCAAAACAGAGCAGAGGAGCTGCCCATTTCTTCACTCTCAAGACAGGACTTGAGGAAATGGCATAAAGCTGAGTCAGGCAAGGTTTAGGTTGCATATTAAGAAAAGCATTTTCACCCATAGGGTGGTTGAGCATTGGAACAGGCACCCGAGGCAAGTGGTCGCAGCAGCAAGCCTGACATATTTCAAGAAGAATTTGGACAATGCTCTCAGACATATGGTGTGATTCTTGGGGTGTCCTGTGCAGGACAGGACTCAATGGTCCTGATGAGTCCCTTCCAACTCAGCATATTCTACGATTCTCTGATTTAAGAAAGGAAAAAAATTACTATGAAGCACAATTGCAGCCAGAGTAGAGAGGAGAGAGAATACATACGAGACACAGCCCTGCAGATACTAAAGTAACTGAAGGAGAGGCAGGAGATGCTCCAGCTGCTGGAACAGAGATTCCCCTGCAGCCCGTGGTAAAGATCATGATGAGGCAGGCTGCTCCCCTGCAGCCCATGCAGGATCCTACCCTAGAGCAGATGGATTCCTGACAGAGGCTGTTACCCCACAAGAAGCCCACACTGGAGCAGTCTGTTCCTGAAGGACTGCACTCCATGAAAGGGATCCACACTGGAGCAGTTTGTGAAGAACTACAGCCTGTGGAAAGGACTCATGTTGTAAAAGCTTGTGGAGAACTATCTTCTGTGGGAGGGACCTTCATACTGGAACAGGGGGAAATTATGAGGAGTGCTCCCCCTGAGGAGGAACAAGTGGCAGAGAGAACATGTGATGAACTAACAAGAGACCCCATTTCCTGTCCCCCTGCATCACTGGGGGAGAGGAGGTAGAGAAAAGTGGGAGTAAAGTTAAGCCCTGGTGGAAGGGAGGTGTTTTTAAGATTTGGCTTTATTTGTCATCACCCTACTCTGATTTGATTGGTAATAGAACAAACTATTTCCCCAAGCCTGTGACAGTAATCAGTGAATGATCTATCCTTGTTCTTACCTCAATCCACAGGACTTTCTTTCTACCATGTCCAGCTGAGAGGGGGAATTACAGAGCAGCTTTGGCAAAGATCTGGCATCCAGCCAGGTCAAACCACTACGCTTAGTTTTGGAAGGTTTCATATTCTAATAATTACCACATGTCAATCAGAATTCCAAATTCTGTGTATTTCTACAGACTTGCAAAACCAAGAAAAGGCTAAAAGAACTAATCTTCTGATTTCACGTCTACTTTCAGCTTCTCTGTCAAATCTCCACAACCTGGTTGTCCCAGCACTTTTGCTCTCTCATGTAGTCTCACATGCTGTCTCCTGATCCAGCAGTTAAACCAGTCCTAGAATTTTATCAAGAGCAGAATAATCATTAATAAGAAATACAGATTTAGCATGATGGGAACATGATTCACTACAAGGTCCCAAACTGTACAACAAATGCAGGACAGTGCTGTAGTTTGAAAACATTTTAAAAGTAATGTCATGTCTCTCTGGCATTTATTTTTTGAGGGTGGGGAGGAGGATGACAACATGGACTTTTGAGCTTAGTCAAGTGCATAGGAAAAGGAAATTATGACGTTCCCAATGGAACTTGCTTAGACAGCATCTGGCAGTGAATGAATATGGATTTAGAGTCATTACTCTATCTGAAGAAATTGCCTTGTCAGATGAGTAGAGGTTTTGTCACTCTCTGAATATATCAAAGGTGAATCTTATATATTAAAATATGTGATAATCTGTCATTTGAATAGTTGTTGGTACACAAGGATTACTTGAATGAGTAAACTAAGGCTGTGTTATCAAAATGAGTAATTCAGAATCCTATTCAAACTGCAGAGTATTGGGAAACACAAAATACAGGATACTCAAAACATTGGTACTGTACAGGGTGCTGCACAGTGAAAATTTTGATTAGTTTTCCTTCTGTCTATATCCTATAGGTATGGCTTAACAGAAAGTTGTGTGGTAGCATGCAACTGTAAATGTTGTTTTAAGGCCAGACTGCTTTCTTTCTCTGATACCCCTACTGGCCAGTAAAGCTTCTTCCCCTATAATGACCAGTTAATGAAAGGAAAACCTTCTCCTTTTTACTTCCTAAGTCTGTACTCAGTGTGCTTCCATTTTTTTCTCTCCTTCCTTCTGGCTGACTTTTCTGAACAATATCATCAGACTTTTAAATAGCAGTATTAGGTTGCACTCTGGTAAACATCAGAACGTAGTTTGGACACTGCTGAAGGTGTTCTTCCTAGGCAGCTGTGTATCTAACTAAAATAGAAGAATAAAGAGCACAGACCTGCTTTTAATTCAATACACTTCCATACATTTAATATTTATTTTAGGAATTTAGATTTTTTTTTATTTCACTACATGAAAGTTCTTACAGGAAGATTAAGAGTACAAGTGAAAATAAGACTTATCTGAGACGCTTTGCTGGGTAACCATGATGCTCTTCCAAGCAATTAGAAATCCATCTTCAGTCTCTTTTAGTTTTCAGTTTCTACCTACAACTCAATCACTCTTCTTTCTTTATAGGGGGATGAAAATGAGGAAAACGGGGAGCTCTTATCATTTTGGAATGTTCAAAGCTCCTGAGACTTACAGCTTGCCAGTCATAATTTTCTCTGAATCAGTAGTGTATCTACTGATTCAGAGAAAAACATCCATCACTTGAAGTTATGTGAATGCTTTTTCCTTGGAGATAAAAATTTGTCCTGTTGAGTCTACACGTGCTTGAACTGCCAGTGTGTGATACTTCAGATAAAGGAGACAACTGCTGTAGGGCAAAGCAGTTATAAACTCCCCACACAGTCTGAGTGCAGACTGCAGTCATTGTTACCCAGGATTCAGTGCTCCCTCATCAGGTTTGCAGATGACACAAAGCTGAGCAGTGCAGTTGAAGGAAGGGACGACATCCAGAGGGACTTGGACAAGCTTGAGAAGTGAGTCCATGTGAATCTCATGAAGTTCAACAAGTCCACATGGAAGTGCTGTACCTCGGTCAGGGCAGACCCAGACATGAGTACAGACTGGGAGAAGAAGCCAGTGAGAGCAGCCCTGTGTAGAAGGACTAGGGGAGGAAAAGCTGGACATGAACCAACAACGTGTGCTTACAGCCCATAAAGCCAACCACATTCTGGGCTGCATCTAAAGCAACGAGGCCAGAAGAGTGAGGGAGAGGACTGTCTCCCTGTACTTCATCCTTGTGAGGCCCCATGCGCAGTGCTGCATCCAGTTCTGGTGTCCCCAGCACAGGAAGGACAACAATCTGTTGGAGCAAGTTCAGAGGAGGGCCACAAAGATGATCAGAGGGCTGGAACACCTCTCCTGTGAAGGTTGAGACCTAGGGTTGTAAAGCCTGGAGAAGAGAACATTTTGGAGAGACCTCAAATGCTGCCTCTCAGTACTTAAAAGAGGGAGAGTGACTTTTTTCACTGACACAGCGGAAAGACAAGGGAGAAGATTTTTAAACTGAAAGAGGAGAGATTCAGGAAGAAATTCTTTACTCAGAGAGTGGTGACGAACAAGAACAGGTTGCCCAGAGAACCAGTGGATGCCTCATCCCTGAAATTATTCAAGGGCTGGATAGGGCCCTCAGTAATTTGATATAGTGGGTGGCATCCCTGCCCATGGCAGGAGAGTTGGAGCTAATCTTTACTGTCTTTTTCAACCCAAACCACTCTATTATTCTTTGATGATTATGTAACTCTGTCATGGCACAGTTGCTCCTAAATGCCTGTTGAAAGCAGAAAGCCTGAGTTTCATGGGGGTTCTGAAGAGTGTATATTATGTTACTATAGATGGAGAAGAAAGGAGTTTAAAATGCTTTGCAAAAGCAGTAGTAATGCTTATCCTATTAGTGGTATTATCATGAAACTCTGGAATCAAGATGTGCCTTTTCTATGGACAATAAAAAGACTCAGTTCTGGAGCTGGTAAAACATACTGTGGATATTATTATTTGTAGCATTAAAAGTATTTGTGTCTTTTTTCTTCTAGGCTCCACTCTCCTGTGACATTAAAGGAAATATATTTTAACTTGTACATGAGCAGTGTTAATGGGCATTCCCTTATTGAAGCAGATTTGGCTTTATAAAAATGGTTGCCTATCTAATTGCATCTGGCCCAGCACTGCAAGCTAACACACATGTTGAAACACATAACACATATGAAACAGCTTTATCATCCTAATGCCTCACAGCAAGTATGCTTTCTGAAAACCTAGAAGGAAGTGGTGATATATTGCTTCCTAGGAGCCTAAATCAGACAGCAGCACACAGTCTTTCAAATAAGAGGCACCTCTGAACTGCATTGAATCCAATACCGCTTGATGAACAGAATCCCTTTGGAAACACCAGCAACACATCTGCTTTCTGTAGGAAAAAACCCCTTAGGAATGCTTGATAAGGGCACTTAGGTTTGATGTAAAAAAACAACTAAAAATTACTGAGTATGAGAGGCTGCTTTTTAAAAAAGCATACAAAGAAATAACCATTGCAGCAGACTTCTTAATGTGTCTTTACAAGCTGAATGTAAAGTCTTTAAATAGCTGATTAAATACCTCCACCTTACACCTGAAGATTTATTTTAAAGCCAAACAGATTTTATCCAAGACTAGTTGAACTTCAGACAATGTCATAACAATTCTTTCCTTGTATAGGCTTCGGGGACAAGGAAAGAGATAACAATAGAGCTTTCATACTCTTGATTCTGGATGCTCATAATAAGGAGATCCAGGAAAGTGTTCCTGAAGCATTGAATCACATAACAAATCCACAATCTAATTCAGTTTCTTTCAAGACTTTAAATAAATAAGTAATCTGTTAGGAGAAGCCTTTCTTTAAACCTGCACTACAAAATTCCTAAAGAAGCACAGAAAGGAATAATTAGCAAGCATACTGGGGAAAGCCATGGAATTTTTATAACCTTACAAAATTAGTTCTCTTGCAATACAGTATGCTGATCATACTAAATTGGGAGGAGCTGCTGACTTCTTCAAAGGCAGAGAGGCCCCACAGAGAGACCTCAATAAATTGGAGATTTATAAAAATCACCAGCTGTATGAAGTTCTAATGAGTGCTGGATTCTGCACTGGGGATAGGGCAACCCCAGATGTGCAGACAGATTGGCAAATGAGATGCTGGAAAGCAGTGCCACAGAAAGAGACCTGGGGGTCCTGGTCGATGGCAAGTTGAACATGAGCCAGCAGTGCCCTGGCAGCCAGGAGAGCCACCCGTGTCCTGTGGGGGCATCAGGGGCAGCATCAGCTGGGCAAGGGAGGGGATAGTCCTGCTCTGCTCTGCACTGGGACAGCCTCACCTCAAGTGCTGGGAGCAGTTCTTGCCACAACAACCTAATGTAAGGCTACAGAGTGTCCAAAGGAGGGCCATGAGGATGGTGAAGGATCTGGAGAGGAAGCCGTACGAGAAGCGCTGAGGCCACTTGTTCTGTTCACCCTGTAGGAGATTGAGGGGAGACCTCGTTGTAGTCTACATCTTCCCTGAGAGGGGAAGGGGAGGGGCAGAGCAGACACTGATCTCTTCTCTGTGGTGACAGCGACAGGACCCAAGGGAATGGCCTGAATTTGTGTCAGGCGAGGTTTAGGTTGGATATTAGAAAAAGCTTCTTCACAGAGAGGGTGGTTGTGCACTGGAAGAGGCTGCCCAGGGAAGTGGTCACAGCACCAAGCCTGACAGTTCAATGAGAGTTTGGACAACACTCTCAGACACACAGTGTGAGTTTTGGGGGTATCCTGTGCAGGGCCAGGAGCTGAATTCAGAGAACTTTGTGATTGAGTCCCTTCCCACTCAGAATATTGCATGATTCTACTCTTCCCCTTAAGACATTTATGCAAGTCAACTATAAGATTTATGCACTGATTAGTAAGTCAGCCTTTTTGTAATTCTTCATGTATCTGAACTTCAGAGAAGAAAACGCGTTGCTGTTGTTAAGTAGGACACTATGTAGGGTATGCAGCATTTTAACAGTAAAGGCACATTAATCTGACTTGATTTCTGAATGGTAATGCAATCAGCCTCACTGTTTGACAATTATTTTTGTATATTTAATAATGATGTATGTAGGGTGACTGTAGTGAGGGGAAGTGGTAGGGGAGCTTTTGTTTTAATTTAATAATTAAAGCTCCTGAATCACTTCTCTGGATTAATCCTTCTCATCAAAGATGTCTTCTTGAAATGGGTAGCTGGCCAACAGACATGTGATCGCACATCATGGTACTTTTCTTGCTCAGCTTCAATTATCTTTCAACACCAACATGCCAAGAAAGATCTTATTTGAATGGACTCATGAAAACTGCTCTCTGGATCAAGCTTAAATTTCAAGACTCATCAGAAAACATTCACATCAAACCCACATGACTATTTTGGATCCCAGTAATATCTTATAAAAAGCAGTTTCGAATTATATGTGCAAAACTAGATTAATTATTAGCGTCATGATCACCAGAACATAAATTACCATCTGTGAAAAAGCACTGTTGAAACAAAAACTTGGTGGTGGAGGGAGGGTAGGGAGTGGAGTGGGGACAGGACCTGCCTCCATGGTAATGTTGCAGGTCAAAGTAAAGTGCTCTGAATGACTAGATCATCACATGAACAAGACCAAGAACTGCAGAGACCATGCTCTTCTATCTTCAACTGTTTTATAAATATCCAAAGTATTTTGGAAATAAGCTCAAAAGACCATTCGTAAAGCCTGTGACAAAAACAGTACTAAAGCAGTGTTCTCAGTGTCAGCTCATTCACCTTCAGAGTAAAAGATCATCTTAAGGACTCTGATTCTTGACTGCAACAGCCTTACACCACTGACTGTGACCAGTCAGTCCACTGAGATAACACTCTGTGGAGGATAGTAGAGTTCCCATGCTTGGATGGGGTGAAGAGTCAGTCACTAAAACACCTTTGCAAGATCACAACTGTGTAACTCCAACAGGACAGACAACTGCAGTTATACAAGCCAGCAGAAAGTATCAGGACCATTATGCACTTGTCTCAGTATTTTCCCATTAGCGCAGGACCTGCTGAGAGCCCAGCAGATGGGGGGGAAATGAACACAGAACTTTACAGAAACAATGCAAAACTAACTATGTACCATTGAATAACAATGGACATCATTTTTTGATAATTTAGTGCAAGTCATATCCATCTCCCATTCACAGAGTTCAGGATGCTGTTTGAAATATAGTGTGGTGTAATTCTGAAACTAAACAGAAAACACCAGGAAACTGATGACAATGCAAATTAAGAAGGGTGCTATTTCTGCCTGTTTATTTCAGAGTAGGAGGAGAAAGAGGTATCTTACAAACTTTGATTTACAGAAGGCATAAACAAAGCAGGTTTACATACAGGCAAACTTGAATATTTCATCATTACCGTCAACAAGGTCTGAAACAAACTCAGCATTCTGCTCGCAGTAAGAATTGTCCACATCTAGAGATCCTGATCTGCCACAGGCTTCATTATCTTGGAGAACTGCCTCAATACACCTTAAGCAGAGGCTAGAATGGGTCTCAGAGAGACCCATAAGAGGCTGAAATCAGGAAAATACATTCAAATACTTTACTTCAAAGAAACATATTTGGACTAGGGATGCAATAATGAAAACAAGGAAAGCGGGGATTTAGATGCATGACTTGAATCAAATAAGGGGCAGTTAAATGAAAAAAGCAACAACAGAAGCAGAACTGACGCTTCCATGTAGCATTGGACTGTTTCAGTCAACCACACAAAATCCAGAATATGATCTGAGAAGCAGAAGCAAAATGCATACACTCCAGAAAACAAATTATTAACAGAACACAGAAGACTACAGGATTCTGAGCTCACCTGAGGGGACACTGGAAGAACAAACCAGCAAACCCAACACTAGCGACAGGGCAGTGTCACTACATTGTCTGTGAGGCTTTTTACCTTTTAATCCAAGAAGGAAAAACTATACTAACAGTGCCTACAAGTAATAGTTTAATTTACAGATAAATTAGCAAAACAACACTTTTTTCATTCAGATATTTTTCAGTTAATCTGGACTCCATCTTACCTACGTAAGGAAGATCTCTGAGCACCACAGCTTGTGGGAAGTACACTCAAGAGATTTATACCTTAAACTATAATGGATTGGGATCTTATTATATTTAAGCAGCCTGTCTACTGTGTAACTGCATGCTGTTTCCTTAACAAGTTTTATATTGTGCTATTTTTAACACTGGGGTTCATGCAGATTCCCAACACTATCTATAGAAATCCACATTAATTCCAAAATAATCAAAATGAACAAACAAACCCTCAACAAACAAAAACTAAAAAAAAATCCAAACAAACCCAAACAAAAAACTAAACAAGAAACCAACTGAACAAAAAACCCAGAAACAAACAAAAACAAAACAAACAAGAAAAAAACAAAACCAAACAAAAAAAACCAGACCCAGAAAACCAAGAAAACAGAAATGAAGTGCTTAAACCTTGGGCACATACATGCTGTAGCAGCAAAGCAGGCCATATATTTTCATTGATGAAACAGTAGCAGGGCATTCCTTCTGCTTCCAGGAAGACCTTGGAAGACCAAGGTTAACAAGCTTCGGCAGGGCTCAGAAAAATTTAAAAACAAAACCAAGAAAACCCGTACTTACACACAGGATTCTCACAATAGGTCTTAAATGAAAGTCACATGCATTCAGAAAGAGAAGCCTGATCGAACTAAGACTAGAGGAAAAGAAGTTAACAGTTTTTTCAACTGAACAGTAATAACCCTCTGGTGCTTAAACAAAGCAAATTTCCTACACATTAGGTTTACCTAAGTTATCTTAAAGGCAGGGCTCAGTGAAAGCCAGTTTTGTAAATGAAGGGCTGCGTTTGTAAAAGAAGTTTTCTTGCAAAGTTAATTGCTCGCAGAGGTGTAACTCAGATCAAAGACAAGTTGGTGCACTCTTCACTGCAAGAGAATGATACTATTTAACACACATTTCAACCAACCAAATGACAAAAATCCCACATTCAGGAACTGTCACGTAAATGTATCCTTAAGCACAGTTTTCTCAGCAGAAGTTTCAACAGTAGCAAAAACTGAATCAAAGCTTAGCTCTATTGCTACCAAGCCAAGATCTTTTTCTCATGGACTATGGAAACACCTTAATATTTATTGAATAAGATGTCAGAGATGTTGTAAGCCTATTTTCATTGCTCCTTCTGCTGGAATAGTATGGCCATAACAAAACCACAAATTTTTAACATACAGCCAACATAACCTTCTTCAGGAGGGAATGCTTTCTCAGGCATACTGAAGACAGGTTTCTACTGGGATGAGTCCAAGTACTGTGGCTGCTGACCAGCAGTTCTGACAGTCTCATTACTTTACTTGAGCATGATGGAAGATGGAGGGCTCTTGGTTGGATTCAAAGCAAATCCAATCAACAGTCTTCTGCCATTCTTCATTAGTCCTACCCAAGCAAGGCAACAGGGTATTTAGAACTCTGCAAACACTATGAAAAATATCGACACCAGACTTAGTTATGGAACCTTCCATATTTTGCAAATTTAGAAATTTTGCAAATTTCCAGAAATAGAAATACAAAGTTAAAAAATAGTTGCTTTGGACAAAAGGTTATATGACCCCAAAAATGTCATGATGCAGGACATGTTGCCAAAGTAACAGATACTTTTCAACAGTCTCGCAAAAGACCTGATGTATTTGTGAGAGGTATCACTGGAATCTGATCCAAAACACCTCTCCCTGGAAGTTAACTTGCTACTTCTTCCCAACTTGCTTGGCCCCTCAACCTGCCAGAACCTGCTTTTTGCCCCCTCAGATAAAACAGCTTTACACAGCCATTTTTTAACACCTAGCTTCTCCTACTCTTTATTGAGTTCTACACAGGTTGATGTGATTAAACATTAGGAAGGGAAAAGATGACTACTGAATAACCAAAATAGTTCTTTTAGGAAGAGAGATCTTGACACAACATTAAACACCAAATATCTGTGACAAACTCAAATGGTGAATGAAGAAAGAGAAATTAGAAAGTTGTGTTAGTGTTAAAAAACAAATCCGTGGACAAAAAAAAAAGTGAAACATCCTTCTTGTCACACCCTTTGTAGAGATTCCATATTCCACTACTGGAAATGCTTTGCTTTAAATTTTTCTGGTAATGGTATAAAGGACACAGTATATATATACTGGCACCTTATTCAAAGATTCAGTATCCTGGCTGACTCAGTTCTTGAAAATGGTCTCAGACTTAAGGTACACCCCCAAGACTTTACAGATTATTAGATGATTTCCTACACAGAATACACAAAAGCATTGAGGTATACTCTACCCTTCAAACAGGAAAATATACTTTCATACTCCTCTCTTGTTTCCCTCCTCCTGAAGCAAGCTGATACAACTAAAATAGAAATTAAAATGTAAACGAATGTTTACATTTCTTTGAACATTACGGGGCCACACATATGTAAAATTTAATTCAAAGGGAAAAAAGCAAGCATTCACAAACAAAGACATGAAACACTACATAGCAGAAAAAGCACTAGTAGTAGAACCCTAAAGGAAAAAAAACCTAGAAAACCTGAACAACCAAACACAATGATTAAAGCAAATGTAAAGAAGAGAGATGTGCTACAGCAGATCTTGAAACAAATTTCCCTTCTCTATCAAAGACATCTCAAAACAATAGCTGAAAAGACAATCTTTCACACACCCTGATCATAAAGGAATTGGCTGAATTTACCAACTGGTAGAGGCTATACATTATGCCATATACAGTCTGTACTGTAATGGCCATAACAATAAAACAACACAATTGATTTCTAACTGTATTTTAGTACAATTAAATCTTCAGAATGAAGATTATGACAGACATCTTTGGACAACTCTATATATGTAGTCTTCAAAGTATTTAGCAGTCTCATTAAAACAGAGATAATTATTATAATTGAACTTAGCATTATGTTTTATAATGTATATAGTCATGATTCATCACATTCCACAACTTTACTGCAGTCCAATAGAGGTATGATGCTTTAACGTTTCTCAGATTTCATAGGCCATTTAGAATGGATTCCATTCTAAGGCTGTAAGTACTGCAAGTACCAGTAAGTTATCAGATTTTTTTCCCGCAAAGATCACTGAGTACATAAGTGAATTCTACATGCCTACGGACAGCTCAATCATCCAGCAAACTGGCCAGAGTCAGCTTCCTATTTCTTTGAAGAAAAGAATACTTTTTTTTAAAAAAAGGTAAAAAATGTAAAATAAAACAGTCACTGTTTCAAGAACTTACCTTCAGATTTCAACTTTGTAAGAACAAAAATCAGGTAGTTGTTGAAATCTGGATACTGATTGAGTTGTTCTAGTTTCTGAAGAGAGAAACTGTTAAGGAAAGTTGAATCTTTACATACAACATTTATAGCTTTCTGGATACAAAGATTGTTATATTTGTTATTTACTGCTACATCACTTCAACCAGCTGTGACTATAAGCTCATGATATACTGAATATGAACAACCTAAAAACAGTTTCTGTAATTTTCTTAATGAAGCAATAGCTTTTCGTTATGGGGAATTCTAAAAAATAATCCATGGACAGAGATAAAAATTAACAGATCCTTACAAATATCTGTAAAGCCATATCACCAGAAGAGGCAGCTGAGCATTGCCAACAATTGCGTAGTAAATGGATCAAAAAGTATCAGAAAGGAGAAAAAAGAACAGAAAGAGCAGTATTTAACAGAAACTTAATGAGAAAACACTTAACTGGTCTAAGAAATGAAGACTAGCTCTTAGACTACTTTTCTCAACAACTTCTTCCCCCACTTAATTTTTCCTTTTTTATTCCATGAAACATACAATAAATTAATTTGAAAAATATCTGAAATCATACCAATTTATAACATTACTAACAAAGGGTTTTAGCTAATCTATATTCCCCACTTCATTGTATTTGCAATCTAAACACCCAAGTATGCTAAAACAGCATCATAAAGAAACAGTATTAAAGAATAAACACACAACTCTTTTGATTTTTCTACAAAAAAATTATGGACTAAGTACTTTAAATCTGAAACCATTAATCACAACCTGCTTGAACATGCTATTAAACAGCATTCTAGAATACAACAGACATCATAATTTTTTTTGTGTGTGTGTGAAAACAGCCTCAAAGGACATGCATAATTTTTTTTAATTATAGGACATGGCCTCTCAAGTTGTATTAGATCATTTTCCCAAACTGATGTATAATACACTGCTAAAACTATTCCACTTCTCTAACTTTTACGAACCAACATATGAGGACCAACAGGTATCGACACAGCAGGGAGTTTCCACTATCACTTAAATAGAATTTCAAGCATCAGTTGAAAGGACTTTTGTTCAATCAAGTTCTATACATCAAGACAGACAGCATCACTTACACAGCCCATCCTGCATATATGATGCTATAGTTCAATAAAGAAAGCAGATGTTATTAAATTATTTGAAGCAAAGCTTTAAAATGTAATTTTAAAGGTACACTATAAACACTGTTCCTATAAACACTTTAGTATTTTAAACACTAAAGACTTTTAAAAACTGGTTTAAGCCTGGGGCATAATCAGAACACTACTTCTTTACACTCTCCTGTTTAGGATTTTTCTAAGAAAGCAATCATATTTTAAAAATTTAGAACACAGCTGAAAGAACAAGATGATCAACATGAATCGACCTTCACCTTTCAGACAGGAGCAGAACCCTTCCCTACCTTCACTGCATTTGCTACAAAAGTCTAGAAGTGGAGTAAATTTGGCTTAAAGCTAAACTCTTAATATAAATTTATATAGACACACATATGTTCTTGCCTACTTAAATAAATTCTGTTGCTTTCTGTGGAGACCTTCAAGAAAATGCCTTAAATAAAAAGGGATCCAGATAACAAACTCATATCCTTCATAGAATTTCAGCACTTCTGTAAATTTCAAAGCACTTATGGCTAGCTCAAGGAGCAGGAGACAAGAGATGAGGCCTTTATTTTTTAAGGCCTATGCTTCTATTAGTCTTAATTTAAAGTTTTCCTTTCTCAATCCTTGCTCCTTAAAACCTTACTATTCATTACTTCTACAATCAAGATTGACTGGAGGCGGGGGGGTGGGTAAAAAAAAAAAAAATCAATCCACAACACCAACATGAAATGTACTGCAAAGCAGCAGAAGAAGCCACACACTATAGAGCTCCCCCTTTTCGTGAATATTAAGGAGCCGAGTTTCAGGATCAGGCTTCCAGGCAAATAAAAACATCCTCACGTACCAAAATGCGCAGTGTCAGAGCAAGCAGGCCCACGAGGGCGCGCAGGCAGCGGCTCGGCCAGCGGCACTACCCCCACCAGCTACGACTTTCACCTCGAATCCCAGAGCCAAACTACTCCGAGAGGCCCCCGCCCGCCCCCTCTCTGC
>VZTZ01014603.1:50525-68989 GCA_013400955.1 Drymodes brunneopygia
AGGGAAGGGGCGCGGCAGTGCCCGCTCCGCTCCAGTTCTCGTGCCCCCACGCACCCCAGCAACCGCCGGATAGACGTAGGACGCACACCGACCTGCTCCCGCTGCCTCCGCGCCGAGCAGAGACTGAGTCACGACGAATTTGTGATCCGGCCCCAAGAGCCGCCTCGCGTCCTGCTGGGTCCTAGCGCCGGGCACGGCTCCGCCCGCCCGGGCCGCCTCGGGGCTGCCGGCACCGCCGTCCGCCTTTCCCCGGTGCGTCCCACACTGCCAGGAGCCTGCGGGCGACAGAACGCGAGCACCTCAATCCTGGCCGACGAGAAATGGGGAGCCCGCGCCGCCCACCCGAGAACAGAGAAAAACCTCCAGCAAACGCGACAGGCGAGAGGCGAGGGGACGCCCCGGCCCGGCCCAGCCCCCTGGGACAGCGCCCGGCAGCGAGTGCGGACGCTCCCGCCTCCCCACGAACAAGTGCGAGCGCGAAACCAGACCCCGGTGTCAGGAACGTGGTACCTGCTGCACTTCTACGTCATTTGGCTGAGTGTTGAGCAGATCTCAAAAGTTCCAATTCCATGTGTAAAGAGTGAACAGGATGAACTACGCAGGGAAGTAGGGGGAGGCTGGGGCGTGCAAACTCCAAAGAAACTGCTTTGAATACCTACTCTGTCTTAAACTTAGCCCCAAAATATATCACGGGAGATCTCGGGTTAAAATTGACAATTTAGATACATAAATGCATATGTATATATGTAAAAATATGCATTACACATGTATGTATATAGTTATTTTTATGTATTATACATATACTAAAGGGGAAAGAATACATGATGTTTAAAACTGGTCTAAAACATGAAAATTAAAGCCAGGAATTCCCTGGTTTTTTATAATCTTTTAGTCACTGTGCTTGTAAGCACCTCACTTGACATGAAAAGTAGTTTCTGGAGCTTCTGCTGCAGTACAGAATTAAGTTTAAACATTACACATCTCAGCCATAACAACTGTTCAGAGGCACTGAGGACAAGGAACAATACTGATTCTTAAGGGTACATCCCAGATAATTTGCTAAATGGCTCTTTGTCTCACCCCCCCCCAACACTCACTGTCCAATCTAAGGTGCTAAGAAGTGTCCTTTGCTAACTTTCCTTCTATTACCATGTGATGCTGTTCTTGAAGGAGGCAAAATCGATATTGCATCGTCTCTAACAAAACAGCAAAAGAAGCCACCATGGGCAAGAAGTAAGATGGGTAGTGAACTTATACAACATATGTGGATAATGAGTACAGTGAAAGAGACTTTTTGATGAACAAGGAAAGAATGCACTCTGGAGTAAGGACTAGGGGAATATGCAGAGAAGTATGCTGCATAGCATACAAGATAAAATCAATAGAGAGAACAGTTTTTTATGGAAAAAAACCCAGAAGTGGGATATACTTACTAAGCTCTTCTATTTTAGCAACTGCTCTAGTTATCACAGGACTTTTGGGGAGACTACAAAAACTAAGCACCTCTTGGGAGTTTACAGCACCTAAACAAGAAGAAGTCAGTAAGGTAGGTACATAAAGACATGCCACCACTTAGTAGGAAAGAATGGGCACAAGATTTACATGAGATTTTTCTGATCAGGGTGAATCTCCACTTGTTTCCCGCTAGTACAGGAACATGTCTAAACAAACCCAGACCATTAAAATTGATGTTAATGGCTCACACTGTATGGGCAGGATAGAGCTTCCTGGGATACATGCATAGCTGGAACAGATGAAAACTGAAGTCCAGCAGGTCAGGGAAGAGCTAATGTGGGTCTTATTCACCTAACTGTGCCTTAGAAGTAAGGTAGAAGAAACTTGATTTTTCTTTGAGATTTCTGTCCCACTTCTGTCAAGTTTGTTTGAACTTGATTAGAGCTTCAAAAGTTACTATTCAGAAATTATGATACAGGGATTACATCTGTCTAATATTATCTTGAAACAAAGTGTGCTAAAGAAGAACAACATTAAAGATGGGAAACAAGGGAAGAGATCAGAAAGGAAGACTGATACAACAGGAAAGAGCAGATAGAGAGGAATGCCATGGATCGATAACTAAGAAGAATGTAGGTTTCCTTTCCAAGAATGTAACTAGAATTCAATCCTGGTAAGAATTTCCACTTCTGCAGTGGGAAGGACAGAAAAAGGCCCACAAATTGAAGTATGAATGGGAGCCTCTACAGAAGATCTCTAGTGGAGATGTCTAAGTGCTTTACATAATCATCCTCCAAGATAGGTAAGAATAATTTATGAGACATTATCAAGATGAGAAGGTATTCTGCAAGATGAGGTGTCTCCTTCAGCTTCTATACATGAAACCTGAGGAGGAACCTATCTCTACTCCTTCAAATTATATAAGGAAGCAGAAGTCAAAATAATTTGACTGAGACAAGGAAAAAAACTTCAGGTTGAAAGCATTACAGAAAAAAGGAGGAAATTGTTTATTTCTGTATGCTTTGCGTTTATATATGTATGCTTTGCCTTTTTCATTTTCTACTACCTGTTTCCCCCACAAAAGAATCTTCTTGTGTAGAAAGGAAATCAGAATCAACGTTAAATGAAGTACCCAAGGCACGAATGCTACCCTCCAAAACACAGCCTGGTTCATCCCACTTGATCAACAAAATGCAGCAGAACTAAATTTGACACACTTCATCTAGATGTATTAAGATTACAGAAGTTCTCTGAAGACAGGAGTCTTGCACAAATGCTGAGGCTAATATTTGATTTCTCTGTTATCCAGACTTCAGATGCCATGCAATAGCCATAATCCACTGTTATCACAATGTGTAATACTGTGATATTTGTGAAAACAAACAAACAAACAAAACAATTACAAGCCCAAACATACCCTATATCTTTAATATATATCTCTCTTCACAGATCTTGCAGTTTTCTACTTAGGTTTCCACAAAAAGCCTATCAGAAATTTTTTATCTTCTGTTTTCTTGACCTCTTTAGTTTCTCTCTCAGAATTCCCCATTAATTCAGGCTGAAATGACACACACCTAGCATAGAAGGAAACAAAAGAAATGGCTACAATATGTACTGCTGCTAAATTATTCAAAATCCAGGTTTTTTTAGAGTATTAGCTGTGAATGTATGAGACAGCCTTTGATACTTGCTTCTTCCCAAGGTGATTAATCCAGCTTTTTCTCTGCTAAGTATCCTTACTATCACATTAGAGTGCATTTGGTGCTAGGTCTTTTAATCTCTCCTGTTGCTTTTCATTATGTTAAAAACAGACACTAACAGGAACTTGGATTAGAATCTGGTTTCTGATCAGCAACATATATTAATTGACAGTTGATACTCAAAACACATATAGACAGAAAAAAACAGGAGATTCATAATAGAATAGCCAACCGATCCCTCTATAGCCTCAGTGCACTTAAAAAAGAAACAGGAGACTGGTGCAAATCCCTCCTAACAATCAAACAGAAAACAGACTGAGATCTGCACTGCTAGGAAGATGTCCCATCCCTCAAATGCCATAGACTCCAAACTGTACATTTGGAAACTACAACTTGTCACTGCCAGTGGTTTTGAAACTAGTTTCAAATAACTATTCTCTAACAAAAATTAATTCTCAAAATAGTCCTAATTTCAGAACTGCTAGACAGTTTCAGCTATTTTACCCTTTAGAAATTTTTTCCCATTCTTTAGTTTTATTCCATTGGTAATATTGGATTTTTTTTTTAATTTTGAGAGAAGTCTAATAGCAACCTTTTTGTCATAAAATTCAGGCATTTTAACCTGTAACATTGGTATTTAATAATGGTAATCAGTCAATCAAATGCTAAAATCCAGCCTTCTGAATTTCCACACAAACTGCTTATAGTGTTTTTCTACCAAGGATTGTATGCACAGAGGAAATAACAGATATTCCATAACAGCTTTCTGTGTAAACCCTTTTATGTTAAGCTAAGAGCGATACAGATTAGGCAAAGCAGAAAAAAAGCACTCATAACACAGAATAAATGTGTCTATGTGAAGGAGCTCATGCAGCATAGCTACTGCTATACTATTTTGCAACACCTTGTGCTTGGAGACATGCCCTAAGCTTTCACTTTTAAAAAACACTGGTAGTCCTCACATACAACATATCAAATGAGCATTCATTCTAAAACATTTGGTGCAGTGTAAGTTCAGCCATATGATAAAAGATTAACATTTATTACACAATTAATTTGAAAAGTCTTAGGCAGAAGACAATTTGACCCTGTGATGCACAAGAGAGGTTACTAAGGAGACTGATTTGAAAGGACTTTGTGTTCCTAACTGAAACATCTATGAAACTAATTTTCTACTTTTCTAGAGCTGATTGGTTTTGATTGTTTTAAACAGAAGCCAAAGAAAACTTCAGAAAAATATTTTGAAGATGGGATCTCAGCATTACTTTGTGTTTGTGTTGAGTTGTATAAAAATAGGAGCTAGAAGAGTCTGTAAGCTTACTGTTTTCTAATGCAACACTAACCAATTCCACTATTGCAAGTGTAGTTCTGTTGAAGGTAGAACTTTCTGGTTAAGACTGGTACAAAGCGCATTAAGTTGCCAAACGCAGGACTGGAATCTCTTCTTGGTAACTAAAGTTGCAAAAAATCCCCCATTTTTTAAGAGTTCCTCAATGTCACACTGGATGACAAAAGGCCAAGAGGAAACCACCTAGCAGAAGATAAACCAAATTCAACATGATCCGTCATATAATCATAAGCCTTGGACTAAAGAAAGAAGTTCTGTGGGATGTACCAAACTAAGAATTTGCTTCATTGATAGGATTAGAAAAGGGTTATCTTAAAAAAATAAGTTTTTTCCTATCTATAGACCAAATTTTTTCTACCTCTGAGGAGCAATTTGACAACAACATTCAAATCAGCAAATGTATGGGCTTTCAGACTCCATAACTTCAGATTTGTGTACCATTAACTGACCTTTGTTTCCTACTGTAATTCATTTTCTCTGGTCAGTAGGTCTAGGGCCAGAATAAGAAGCTGAAGAAACTGAGAGTAATGGTAGCTTTCTACCCTCCTGAGACAATTCTAGCTAGAATTTGTTTTGTCTTGTGTATGAAACTAGAAATTGTGTTTGTGTACAAATGTTCCCATAGTACAACACCTCATAATGAAGCTGAATTCAAATTTCCTGGAACACTGGCATTTCAATATTCGAGACACATAAATTTGTAATGTGATTTGCTGTCTGTGGAACACCAGCAATTTGATGATAGACTTTATCTGAGTGTACCTACAGTTACAATAACATATCTGCTCATGAAATCTGTTACACTGTTGCCTGTGTGAAAGGGAGAGCTGTTCTGGCTCATTATTGTTGCAGTCACCATCCACGATTTCATGGCTTCTTTTCTCTAAGGTGAGGAGAAGTATCTCTTTTTGCAGATAATGTCTGTAAAAGCCTGCACTGTGGAATCCCATTGAACAGATGAAACAGTACTCAGGATAAACTGACAGCCTGCAATTCCACTCTACCGACAGAAGTACATTCCCTCTTTATTTAATTAATACCTCTGCTTCTCAAGCATCAAATGAGCATAGAGGAAGAGCACAGCAATACAGTTTCCATATATATGGAGATACAAAACCATCACACCATTGCAGAAAAAATGGATGACCAGCCTCAATATGCACTAATATTTCTTATTTTATAGAACAATTAAGACTTAATTCAAATTCCTGGGAAGCCCCACCAGAAGAAGGCAAGCTATTGCAGTACGTGGATGACCTCCTAAAAGCTACTTGAACAGAAGAGGCTTGTGTGGCCTAGACAGTAAGCCTCTTAATCTTTTCGGGACTCCAGGGGTACAGAGTATCTAGGAAAAAGGCCCAAGTGGTGAAACAAAAGGTGATTTACCTGGGTTATGAAGTTAGCGCCGGACAATTTTGGGGTGTGAAAATACTGTGTGGCTAATGATTTACTCCACTGTAATCACACATGTTGGATACGAAAATGGCAGTACATGCTTTTAATGCTGACAGTCAGAAAACAATCTAGAACTGAATGGAGAACTGTTGGAGAAAAACATCACCTCATGAATTTGTGACAGAAAATACCAGATCAATCAGCTGAAATCTAAAATAGTAAAGGGAGCAAGTGGGTGTACAAAGGATGAAAGACATCATTCTTAGGAGTCCAGTCTTATTTAAACCTCTACTGTCAAATTTCATGTCTGAAATCCAGCATGTGCTTTTTGCCTGCTTAGAATTCTTTTAAGCATGGTTAGTGTCAAGTGCATATGAACCCTATTCTATTCCCTGCTTAAAGTATACAGTAAGATTTCTTTCTCTGAGCTGTAGGAGGCAAAGCAACTGGTATCTGCTGGAGAATTTTTGCTGAACTTCGGTTTTTCTAATTGGTAATTCAGGCTTCCCCAAGATGCAGATAAAAATCAAAATGATACACAGCTTTTAAACCTGTTCCTCATGATACATCAGAATGCAGACTTTTGAAAACATCTGAGGAAAGTAGCAGAAATAACTTAAAAATGAAGTTATGGCTGAAAAAACCCCATATACATGGTGGGTATAAGGCTGTGAAAAAAGAGGTGCAGTCCCTGAAATTCTAGCATTCACTTTCTTTCAGTAATGCATTCATTCTTATCAACTAACATAGTAATAAAGATGCTAACAGACGCATGATTCCTGTTTTGATTTACTGCATGCTTGAGAAGGTGGTCCTAGCCCCTGCAAACCTTGGAAGGAAAGTCATACAATGAGAGACTCCATAGTGCCTGTTGCTCTCACAATGGCTCAGCCAAGACAGATAGGGCCTTTGTGTGAGCCCTGGTGGCATAGGCATGTGATAAACATCTGTTGCTCTTCTTTTTCAATAATGTTCTCAGACAAAATCATCTCCGCTACTAAAAACAGCAAACATAAAGGAGATTACACCTCATCATGGGACAGTGCCAAATTTGGGGAAGTTCTTAGCCCTGAAAAGAATGCACTGTTTATTTAAAACTAAGTTATTCACCATTATTAAAACAGACCTTAATATAAGTAAGCAGTGATCTGTTTTTAAGCTAACTTTGAAAAAATGTGCACCATGATGAACCAAAATACATCATACTTCTCCAGCTGTTGTCAATATGTAGGCAATTACATATCAACCCGTTTAGTGCAAAATATGTATAAAAAGCACTGATCTACCCCCTATGAAACAGTTCACTAATTTAAATTCCTTTTTGTACAACACTATCTTAACAATCATAACAATAATACATTAGAGGGTAAAAATTAGGAATCTCATTAAATAAGAAAGAGAACTTGTAAAGGTGCTGAAGACCTTTTGCTAGTAGAAAGAAGTAACAAACACAAGTCAAATGGCGTATTTATCTGTAAGTATGTTTTGAAGCATAAGTAAGATAAAAATGATCTATTGTGGAAAAGAAAAGCTAAATTAAAACCAAATACACAAAATTAAATATTTTGGCCTTCCAGTTTAAATTATTAAAATTAGTTATTTTACACTGTTTAAATAAGACCACTGTCTTTTCATAGTACACACCCACTTTAAAGAAACCAACTGTAAAGAAAACTCAAAAAACAGAGAAGTCTCATCTGGAAAGTCCATCAGGCATAATTAGGAACTCAGTACAGAGTTCAAGGCAAAAATGATATTGGGAGCCTTAAGACCTGATTAATCAAGATTAGGTTTTATTTTTACTTCTTGGCAAAATATCTTGCATCCCAGGATACGCAGATTTCAGAACCACACACTCACCTACTTTCCTCCCAGTCTTTTTCTGAACACTGTATGTGTTTTAAAACCTTTACACATAGAACATGTGTCGCCCTGGTTTTACAGGGCCCCATAAGTTGTAACACTGTAGCTGTAGTTTCCCATGCTTGTTCTGTAAACATGGTCCTTGTTTTCCTTAACCAGCCGGGATTGTTTTGCACTTGTGGAATTGTTTTTCATTCCTTTCCCTGGGGTGGAGAAAGATGATTGACCATGTCTTTGTCCTGTAAACCTTCAGGGGTGTTGACCCCTTTCACCAATCTTTGACTGTCCTTAGAACCCTATAAAAATAGGTAAATAAAGAAAGGCAGGGCTTTTAGTCGGTCCTGCCTGGTGAAACCACTGCTACTCTGTAACCCATGTGTTTCTTCTGTTACTAACTAACCAACAAACATGCACAGTGACACTACCACTGTCTGATCTGTCATTGGTGACAACACTGGTGCTTAGGTGATACTTCCAATACTGACAGCTACAGTGCTGGCTAAACCATCATCACTGCTCATTGTAATAGAATGCTAGTGTATTTTTCCCTGCATAGGTGATGAATTTCTTTACCGCAGCTTATCAAAGGTTCTTAAGATGCTGTTGCCTCAAGGAAATGGCAGTATTTCAGTTTCTATTAGTCCCTGTGTGCCTCCAGCAAGCAGGTATCTGTCCTGCATAGGGATTAATGGGTGGAGTCATATATGAGCAGGCAGGTACACAAGTGGAAGATCTGCAAACCTTCAGAATGAAACTGGAATTCAATCTTATCCAGTGAGCGTGAGTACAGGGTGTTCTCTAATCTCTAATGTCAGATAAGTATTCCGAAATTACATCCTCATGGATAAGAGTGAGGAAATAATTACTGATCAGGAATGGAGCTCCTTCCAGAAGAGAATGCTTTCATCAGTGAGAGCCATCAACTGCTCCAATCATCTACATAAACAAAAGGATGATACCCTAACCACCCTAATCAAAGAAGCAAAACTCTTACGGTAAATAAGCAAATAGGACTTATTGATCTCAATGAGAATGCTAAAGAATCACTGCACATCCCTTGTTTTTCAAGCCTCAGAAGAACAAGGGAGTAAAAAACAATGATAAAGGAAGAAGTACTGCCGACCCCAAACCATTCCTTCATCTGTGTACACAGTGGAATTTGCAGACACAACAAAATCAATGTTTTTGCCTTCTCTGAATATCAGTATTTTCAGACAGTAATTATTTGAGTTGAATATATTATTGTTTAATACAACAGTTATGATCCAAGTGCTTCAAGATTAACTTGGCAGAAATTTTGTGAGACAACTACAAAAGAACAGAGAAATGTCTGTCTTATCAAAGACAGATTATTAATACAAATCAAAACAGTATTAAAAATTCCTAAAGAAAATTTGCAGTTTTCATCTGACCAGTAAAACTGACTAGATATTGTGGCAAGGAAAGTAGTATAATCTTAGGAGTGAAGACTATTTCAATTAATAGATGCACATTGAATATCTAATAGAAATAGCCAGCGGAAGAATGCTTCAACTTTTTCAGTTTAAGCATATTCAGTCATATTCTAAATGCTCTTGGATATGACATCTGAAGATGAGGTTTTAGAGAGGTCTCAGACTTCCAATTAAACAAGATATTCAAGTTGCTATAGTTTGAAGCCAACAGATATCACAGAAGAAAACCTAAAGAGTTCCTCTACACAGAACTTCATGGCCCTTTCCTGTAATGTGTGTTAATAGATCACAGAATAATTACAGGTAGACTGTGGACTTATACTGTCTATTTTAAAAAAAGGCACAAATACAGGAAGCAATTTAAAATCAAAAGTATAACACTTTAATTTTTACTGTATTCTCTCATTTCTAGCCTTGTTTTTTTTGAAAAAGCATTCTCACAACTGTAGCTGTGAAATCAGTTTTGAAGCAATGTCGAATCAGCGTAAAGGAAATTGCAAGCAAGTCGGAGTGCAAGCAATTCACCTTACTTGGAGCTCCTGTGCTGAAGTGGCTACATTGCTGTTTCTGCACAGATAGAGATTGTTACTGTACAGATGAATGATTGCATTCCTTGGGCAGTTTAATGCAGCCTTAATCAACTTGCTACCAGTCCCCTTAGTGATTCTTTTACCTTTTTGGTTAAAATGCAGCACTTCATGAAAGAAGAAATATTAGAAACCAAAAATTAAATTAAAAGTACATTATGCATTCAGAGTAGAAAAGCATCATAGACTTAAAGAATATGAACATATAAAAATGCAATTAGATGAGGAATTTAATTGTAATTCTTACTTAAGTTGTAAGTTTTCAGTATTTTAGTCATTTAAATACTTATATGTTGGTTGGTGAAGGATATCAAAATGTATTTGAATCGAGACTAGTTGCTGTGATCAGTTCCTTAGTCTAAATGATACATATGTAAATTAATTCCCTTAAAATGCTACTAACAAAACAACCAATACAAAACAAAAAATTAAAGGTTTTTAAAGGTTTGGTGGTTTTTTTTCCCCTGCCCAAAGATAAAAAATTTATTTCGTGGAAAAACTGTAATTTCAAATAATTCAATCCGCCTTAAACACACCGGTCATTTAATAAATTGAAGACCATTTAAGTACATTTTTAATGAAAAACAGTTGCAAATCACTTCACCAACTCCACTAAATAAACTTGCTGGCATTCTACATATTATCTTTGTCTTTAAAAAGTAATGCAAACACTACATGAAACATAAAGCCTGAAGAGTTTAAACTACAGTCACAGGCTAAACTGTCTATAGTCAAGAGAATAAATTAACATCTCTTCCCTATATAACAATTCTTATACATTATCATAATGCAGAATATGGGCTTTTTTTCCTGCTACTGATTTTATGATCTTCACCTTGAGGACCAATTTATTGACCTGCACCATGCTTTGTCATATGATGCTGTTTAAAACATGTAATGCAAAAGGCATTTCAAGATACCTTGTGCCCTTTCTCACATTTTATGTGGAAATTCTCCTTAGGTGAAATGTTCACAGAGGTCTTAATCTCTCTCATACTTCTCATTCTCCCTGTATTTGCCTTTTGGAAAACATTAATATTCTGTTTTGTAATTCAGTTGAAACTGTATGCAGAAAAGGCTGTTCTGTTACATGCCTGACATGTTAGAGCCTCATATGTAGAGCTTCTGGGCACTACCATAATTAAAAATTAAATATAAAATTTTATATTAAATTCCAAAAAAAAAGGAGTTATTTTCTGCATAATATGGCAGCCAAGTTTTTTTAACTTCTTTCAAATTATCTTCAGTAACAAAACTGACTGTTTGACAATGTACTGAATGTCTTATATACATGGTGTCTTATATACAAATAAAAGCACTTTTATAAAACTTGGTCTTGCCTGATGGTTTAACATTGACAGCGTTGATGCTGTTCAGCATGGATAAGAGCAACATTGATTTTTAATATTTTTTATTTAATAATATTTCAAAATCGAACTTAAAAGTCTAACTGAGGAAATCAGAGGTCAGTTTCAAATACATTAACTAAATTAGCATAATCTTAAAGGACATTTGTACAATAAATAGTTTTCTCTATTTAACACTTACTGAAAATGTAAACAGGACAGCTGAACTTCACTCAAGTAAAAATTTTTTTGCCTTCTTTCTGACCTACCTATAACAGGTCTGAAGTAATTAATCTACATAGTACTGTTGCAATGGAGTAATGAATTTTATTATCTTACATTGATGTCATCTTCTGGAGGACCCAAGGGTTAAATTGCAATGAAAATACTACCCTATATCTAACCACTCTGAACTTGAGGTACCTCTTTGTAGGCTCCAGAGAAGACACTAGAAGGGATGTTGCAGAGCTCAGAATCATGTACTACAGCACCTTTTCTAGAATTTCTTCTGACATGTAGTATTTTATCACAGATATCAAATTCTCAAACTAGTTTTTAATGTCTCACCTTCTTATCACTTTATCACAATTCTAACACTTATTTCTGCTATTATCTGAGATAAAAGAAGAGCAGGAATAAAAATGTGAAGAAAAATATAAACATTCTTTTCTATTATTGTTCTTCCTACATGTAGAATGTTAGAACCAAATATATTTAAGTATCACATTTTATTTGTGAAAATAGCAAGTCAGAATATGAATAATTCACAGGCCAGGATTTAAAATTTCCACCACAGTTTAAGTCCAACTTGTATGCCCTCACACAATTCAGGACAGTTGTTTGTTTTCATGGGTATACTCTTTCTCCTTAGCTCCAAGAAATAATTGTGGTAAAGAAATTGTCCTTATGATCAATTAAATCTGCATTATTACCCAAAGCATGACTACAATGAGATCATCAAAAGGCAGCCTCTGCTATCTCATTTAACCTTTAAAAAATAAAAAGAAAAAAAAGGAGAGAGAATCCCACCCCAAAGGAGCTAAAACTATCAAAGCCTCACTATGATTCATTAGCCCTGTTGCCTAGAACAAAAGAAACAAAGCAAGGATAGTATCCTCCATGTCTGCTGATTCTCAATCTCATGTGCTGATACAAAAATTCACATTCTTAACTGGCAAAGCATTAAAAAATGCAGCTCCATAGAGTCTATTTATTTTCTTGTATCTAAAAGAAATATTTCATCTTCAAAACATAGTACAATAATTAATAAATATAAAAATAGAAACAACAAACAAAACAATCCATCCAACAGCTGAACTCTATGGTGATTATATGCAAGATCAACCTAGAATTCCCTTATAAGCATCATCTTTTCCACCACACATCTGAAAAGACTGCAACTGGAAGTAGCAACCAAAACAAAGCATACCTTGACCTGTACAATGCAAATGAGCGATGCCATGAATACTGCCAATTGTGCTGTATTTAATTTTTGTTTTCTATTCTGATTCTGTGTAATCACCGAGAAATCAGGAGAGCTACTGGAATGGACAATGCTTAAGATAGGATTCCCTCTAAACAAAAAAACATACTATCATCACAGATTGTAAAATATATTACAAGTACTCATTCGCTCAGAAAACCAAGAGAGTTATCTCCAGGGGGACTAGGGGTATCTCTAGAAGCAAAGAATTGTGAAATTACAGTGTGTTACCCAGTTTTTAGCAGAGAAATAGAAGGAGACTATACAAAGTCTTTTACAGATATATGGAAGATTTTGGAAGGAGGGTGTCTGAAGTCATTTGTCAATGTAATCAAATGACCAAATAAATTCTTACTTATGAAAGGTTAAAAGATTTTAAGACAGAAAGACATCTGAACATATGACATACAAATACACATATATTTGCACCTAGGGCATACATACTCTCTGTGTTAGAGAGAATAATTAAACATTAAGTTTTTTAAACCAACCATTTCCCATCACCACCTGACTGATTTCCATTCCTTTTCCAAGGGGCTCCAAAAGCATCTCTGCTCCAGACACCAATGTGGTGTCTATTTCCTCACATACAAGCAAAGAATGCAATTACATGAGTCTTGTGTTCTTGTAAATGTGATTCCCATTTGTTCAAAAGCACCCATTCAAAGCTCATTTGGTTTTAAATACTTTTCATGGGCCAGATTCAACAACTGAAGCTTCTGCCTCATGCCAAATTCACCTATTTACGTTACACTTAATGGACTGCAGTCACTCCTGATTTCCAAAGACAGGGGTCGGGGCCTGCCTGCACAAGAAAGAATAATTTATTTTAATTTAAGGTTGGCTTTTTTTTCCTGATTCATTGACTCAAGCAAAACTGATGTAAAACAGACTGAAATATCTGTTTGGATTGTTGCACTGATTTAGCTTATCTGGTAGAAGAAGCAGATGTGTGTTTTTTAGTCTCTGACGAAAATTACTCTTGCCTTCCCACACTTGTCTGCTACTGACTTTTTTCCTTTTCTATAAAAGAGGTGGCCAAAGTGTAGTGCAAACGCCACTTACGCCTGCTTCCATGCTACATTCAAAACTTAACTGGGCCCCAGCTTCTGGGTCTCACTGCTCCTATACAGCCAGCACAGCAATGGTCCCCTGGCTTCCATAAAACCTGTGGGAACAGTTAGGAACTATTGCAGCTGCCACCCACATTCAACAAAATGAATAGTTCTGCTGTCCCCACGAAGATCTGCACTTCTGGTTCAGGAGAGAAGAAGAGGACCAAGACACAGTAAAGCAGAAAGAATAGGATTAAGGAGGTACATGCATGCAGGGGAAGCCAAGGTTCTACTTTGTTTCTGCTGGAAGTGAAGGTCGATGACCTGAGTATGCGGAAGAGAAAGGATGTGACTCAAGTCTGAAATTAAGAATAAAGTTTTATGGGTGCACAAATGGATATGGAAGCTTAAATGTGAGCACTGGACTGCAATCCTAGCTTGAATTATAGGAACATGCAGTAGGGAAGGTGGGAGAAGAGCCACAGATGAGGCACTGGTTTGGCATGGTCGGAAAAGCATGTGACCCTGGATGCCAGAAGTGACCGATGATGATTATATACCTACGAGTAAGTTTGGTAACTTCTGGTCTGTACTATCTCACCATCATTTCTGCAAGGGTGTTCTTTTTCAATTCTAAGACAGTAACTTTTCTGGCATCTTTTTACCAACTACTGTCTCTTTTCTATTCTCTGCCAAAAACATTTTGTCTTGCCTTTCCTTCTTTCACATATTACACTGACCTAATATTTAAACTAATGCACTTAGTGGCAGGCTCACCACAAGCAGCACATTTTCAGTGTTTGAGGGTATCTCACAATGGTTTGTAGAAAATGCTGTACAAAATTACATTACTTAATAGAAGAATAATTTAAGAGTAATTTTCTGTTCTATAGTCAAAGTTTAAAAACCAAATATTTTCTTTAAACACAAATTTTATTTGATTTTAAGGCTTGAGATTTGACCCACATAGACACAGACATACACACTAGATACAGATATGTTGCACAGTTGCCAACAGAAGAAACACGCGGGTCTCAGAGCAGTAGTTGTATCTCTAGGCAGGACCAATCAAAAGCCCTGCCTTTCTTTATTTACTTATTTTTATATGTTTCTAAAGACAATCAAGGATTGGTGAAAAGGGTCAACATCCCTGAAGGTTTACAGGACAAAGACATGGTCAATCATCTTTCTCCACCACAGGGAAAGGAATGAAAAACAATTCTACAAGTGCAAAACAATCCCGGCCGGTTAAGAAAAACAAGGACCATGTTTACAGAAAAAGCATGAAAAACTACAGTTACAGTGTTACAACTTATGGGGCCCTGTAAAACCAGGGCAACACAGATATACACACAAACTCAAAATTTCAAATGCATTCAGTACACAGGAAATTACCAAACAATTGTTTTTAATTTGTTTAAATTTCACTCTGGATCCTGGTTTGGAAAAGAAAACCTCCTAAAGGGTAAAAGTGACATTTGGCAGTTTATTTCATAATGTCATTAAAAAATGCCATATTCAAAGGCATCCATGTATTCATGCATAAATAGGTACAATGTTTTATCATGTACATGACAGGTCACATACATAAACCAAAGAGTGGATCTACACAACTATATCTCTTTCAATGAGAGATTTAAAATAATTTCAGTATGAATTGTATAATATGGCTGTATTAGTATCTTTCTGTATATTAATATAATTTATATATGTACAATACATGCAAAAAAATATTATATAGCATATATTTGAAATCTACCAATATATGTAGAAAACTACCTAATCTGTCCAAATCAATACTATAAACAGTGAGTGGAAAGCAGTGGATTCAGTGATTGAAACATACTACTGTTACATGTACTTAAATTCTTGTACAATTTGGAATCAAATTAATGGGTAAAATTAATTTCTGAGATCAAAATTGATCACAACTACAACACATTAAGGCATGAAAGTAATGGAAAAGCAGTCCTACCCTTACAAAAACAAAGCAAAGCAAAAATCCTCCCCGTTTCATGTTACTGGCACAACTTGATAATAATGCATTGATCAGTGCATATCAAGTTCACAAACCTGTTATAAAATTTGTTTTATCACACTGACAACAACATCGGGTCTATGAAAGAAGATCTTTATTATTAAGACATTTCAAAGATAAAATGTCAGACTTTTTTTCAGCCCTGATCTTTAACTGGAAAGATTCTGAACATCAGCTCTGATGACGGAGGATTGTACTTGGCCTTCTGCCACCCTCCTCCGTAGCCACAGCATCTTGGTGTGCCTGAAGTATGAACAGGATATACTCCACCACAGCTCTGCCAGTCTGCTGAACAGTTCTGGGCATACCTATCACCTGACTATAAAAGGTAGCTCCATCCCTGAAGCTAGAAATTAGGCACACATACATGCTTTATTGAGTACCCACACACAAGGACTCCTAAACTGGATTCTAAATAAATACAACAGAAAAGTGTGTCAGATAATCCAGTAAAAGCCTACATTCATAAAGCCATTATTATGTTGCTTAAACCTCCCTGCTTCAAGGCATAGATCAATTTAGCAGCTGTGCTTACACCTGTATTAGTCAATGAAATGTGTTACTGCCTGTGTCCAACAGTAATCATGGTCCTTAGTCAATATTCATTCTAACTAAAGCTCTCCTCCTTCTCCTTTAACACAGTCAATAAACTGCTTTTGTAACCCTGTTTTTGCAGCATCATAACTATTCTTTTGTGTTATCACACTTTGCGTATATGCTAGCAAAATCTTGAAAAATTCATTCTAAAGTAATTTCGACCATACAGAAACTATTCTTCCCAACTGTAGGCACCTTTCCTCCATCCTCCCACACATCACTCAAAAATAACTACAGTTCACACAGCAGATGTAGAATGAAGACTTATGGGCTCAGTTTCCAACTCTATTACAGGCTCCTTTTAAGAGTTCGGGCATATGACTATTTTTTCGTTCACTTATTCACAGAAGGAACACAAGTCAACTTTTTGTTCAGTGTGTGTTGTAAGGACTCAACAACACCTGTGATGTATTCGAATGCCACATTAAGGACTACTTAACCATGCAAGAGGACAAGCAAACAGATTAAGAAGCTGTGGTGGCCTGAATACATCGCAGAACAATCCTCACAGTAGGAGGATTTCTCAGGTCTTGAGCAGAAAGTCAAGAGAGAGGAATTATTACCTTCACATCAAGGAGATAAATATCTCGCGGACTAACCAAGCCATCTGTATCAACCCAGAAAGCGTTCCTGTCCTTTGTACAGTCACCCCACTGTCAATTTCCTCCGGGTACCTAAATTAGCAACCTTCCTATACAAACGAAAGTACTAGACAAACACGAGATTTCTCGCCTAGTATTTCGGAATAAATGTTTAAAGCCCCACCTAGCATAATCTGTGCAGCAGGGACCCCACGCACGCCAGAAACCACGGTAGGAAATAGGGCCACGTTCCTCTATCCTGAAGGGACTTTCACTTTCCGGCTCGCTACAATGCTGCGGAGACGGCGCCAGCCGTGACACCGAGAGGAGCCGGGACAAACGGAGGGCGGGGGGACATCTCGGGGGTCTACCCCGTCCTCAGGTTCCAGCCGCTGCCTGACACGTCCATCCATCCATCCGTCCGTCCATCCGTCCATCCGTCCGTCCGNGGCATGGAGGCGGCGGTGTAATGGCCGCCCGGCTTCTCACGGGCCCGGCCGCGGCCCCCGGGCACCAACGGGCTCCTCACAGGAGTCCTTTCCCCTGGGCCCCGCTGGCCTCCCCAGGGCCTCCGCCAGGCCGGGCTGCTCTCCCCGCACCCCTCACGCCCGCACCCCTCCGACCGCGGCTGCTCCACAGGACGTGTCTGACACGTGTCAAAAATCATAGAAAATCAAAAATAAGGCCAAGGGGTAGACATCAAAGGTGCAGCACCCTAGATTTCATCTTAGTCAGGCAAGTGCACACGCATGGTCTTCCCAATGGATTGAGTGAATGGATTGAGAGCAGAGTTGTGAAGAATGACTTGGGGGTACTCGTGCATGAAAACCAGGGCATGATCTGGCAATGTGCATTTGCAGAACAGAATGACAATTGCACTCTGGGCTGCGTCAAAAAATTTGAGGGCAGCAGGTTGAAGAAGGTGATTCTTCCCCTCTGGCCTCTTTATCCAGCTCTGGAGTCCTCATCACAGGAAAGGCATGGACCTGTTGGAGCAGGTGCGGAGGAGAGTACTTCCAACCCAAACCACTCTGCTCTATAATTCTATGATGTGTGTCCAGCTGTCGTGGCAAGATGACCACTGCACATTTGTTCATGGCTCTGGCCACCACAATAAGTTACAGCAGCAATCTAATTGTGCTGCAATCCTATTTCCTTGACTGTAAGCACTAGGTACTTTTTTATTAAACAATGAAAGCTGGTGATTTTCACCCAAATTCTAAAGCTTATAGACCATTGAGAAAAGCATATTCTTGAGACAAACTCAGTAACTTTGCTTATGGGTCCCCTTGTGTGTCTTCTGCTCTTGGAAACACTTGCTCTTCTCTCAGTCCTCATTTAAACAATCCTCTCAGTCTGCCTGTTTGGCANCGTCCGTCCATCCGTCCATCCGTCCGTCCGTCCATCCATCCATCCATCCATCCATCCATCCATCCATCGCAGTAAGAGGCAGCCCACGGCCGGGACCCCACGGCTCCCCGTCCAACAGCGGCGCGGACGCCCCCGACATCGGCCGAGGGACGCGGCGCCGGCGGCGACTACCGGGGATGGGACGTCCCAGC
>VZTZ01014603.1:71524-108570 GCA_013400955.1 Drymodes brunneopygia
TGCGGGGAGGAAGGGAGGGAGGGAGGGAGGGAGGGAGGAAGATTTAAGTAATAAATTAAATATATGTATTCATGTACAGTTTATTACTATAATAAAATAAAGCAAGATTTGTTCAACAATATTCAGTTTACTTATTTTGGAAGCATTATATATGAAGACAAAGTAAGATGATAATCTTGGCCATGACCTTGTCACTAACTGTAAGAAATACATGATTAACCAGTGTTGGTGGTCAGACAGAAATAGCACAGATTACTTCATTGATTTCATAGGCGTGATTAATCAATTTCATAGACAAAATTTTTAATAGATTTTCAGCATGTGTAAAGTTACAAACTTAGCTATTTCCTGGTTTGCAGGAGTCTGAAAATATCAGTGCTATTTTGCCTATCCGAAAAGTATTTCTTTTTAGTGAAGTTCATGAACTATCTCTGTTCATATGGGGACTCACTGTTAGGAGAAATTACGTACCAATTTTTTGTGTTTGTGTTATTGTTTGTAAGAATTTGATCCACTTTTTTTAGCTAAAAATATTCTTTCAACTACATACTGGCAAATCGTGTGTAGTGTTAGCTGTTGAGATCTATTTCAACTTGTTTCTATTTTGTATCACTATAAAGGAATAAACTGCTTTCCTAAAGGTTTTGAATCACGATTGAAGATAAATTTAGCAGTAGCAACTAAGCTGTTATTGCCTGAAGAAATCTACACCATTTCTCATTTCTCTGACATTAGTTATAGCATGCCAAGTACATGTTAAGTGGTATTTAAAATATAAATGTTCTGGAATAAATGTCAAATTGTATTGATTATAATGTGTTTTAACTTTAAAACAAATTAAATACATTAATTTAAATTAAATTAAATTAAGCATATAGTTTCATTGGGCTGGCTGAAGGTCAGAAAGGTTAAAAGCCAGTATGTTAAATGAATGGGAAACATTTGTGAAGCAGGCCATCAACAAGGCCAGTAGCAGTTGCAGACATAAAAAAAATTTTCATCTTCTGTCTAGGTACCATTTTTAACAGAAACTTCTTTATAAACATTTTCTGAAATCTTCATGTTGTTCTTGGCCACTGAACACTTCAGTTGGCCACTGAAGTTTTTTCAATGGAACACTGAAACCTGTTTGACTCACATTTCATAAAGTCCGTTTGTCCATCTGGAAACAGCAGGAATTCTGAGAAGCAATCTTTGGAGATATCTAAAGGACCTGAATGAGCTGCATGAAGAATGTAATCTGTTGTCACTATGACTGCATTATTTTCCAACTCCTTGGCCATAAGCGGAAAACAGTCAGTAGTAGAACCAGGAGAAAAGATATAAATGCTTACCAGTCGAAGATTTGTTTTGTGGGGATGACAAAATTTACGGAGTGGTGGATAGACACAGGCGTAGTCTTCTTACTTTTGCCTTTACGGGGAGTGGAGGAAACAGCAGTGAAAGAGTTCTGAAAGCACCTAAGCCTAAAAGGAGCTTGATTTCAACAGACTTCAACAACAAAACTGTTAATGTTCAGTGGTTTTGTTTGTTTGTTTGGGTAGGATCAAGTTTTAGGGTAGGATTTTCTCATGTTTTCAGGTACTTGCTTGTGATGATTCAAGTGTTACATTCAGAATTGTGATGCATGACAACTACTAATTCAAAAATCTTTAAATTACCGATTTTTGCAATTCCATGTCAAGTTAATGGAGAGCTGTATAGGAAATGGAGATCTTTCATGAGATTTTGAGAGTTGGTTATTTTAATGCCCATTTCTATATTTATTCAAGATAATGGTTATGGTAACAGCAGGAACCAAAAATTATTATGCCTCACTTAAGTTTAGTTGAAGATGCTCTGGCTCATTGCAGGAGGGTTGGATGACTTTTCAAGGTCCCTTCCAATCCAAACCATTCCATGATTCTGTGATTCTATTAAAGCACTTTCCAGATGATGAGGTATGGGGTGTACTTGGTGAAGCTGTTTTGGCCTGGAGAAGCAGCCTGGGTGTTGTTACATCTTTGGACATGTGTGCTGGGGAGCCAGGGCAGACCTATCTGCAGTGCCGATGCAGGAACCTGCCTGCCTGGTCAGCATGGCTGGGTGAGAGTTCTCTTAGCACCAGAAGTACAGCTGATGGGAAAAAGGACATGGTGACAGGAATGGGAGTCTGAATGAGCACTCTGGAATACCATTAATTTTTTTAGGAGAGTCTTTGGCTAAAAAGATTTTGGGGAAGAGTGGCATAGAAATTGCAGAGGTTATTGATTTGTCTGATAACTGGAAGTCCCACACACAGTGCACTGTCTTTGGGGTCTGGAGTAAATACCAAATGCTTAAAAAATTATCAGGGGTATTTTCAAGGTTCTGGATTCAAGAGATACCCAAGGACACACCTCTATGTGCTCCTAAATATTCTGATAAAAATACATACTTGCAGTATTTTTCTCAAGTAGCATAATTTTATTTCTTTCTCAGAACTCTGCTTAATGAATCTTCATCTCATGAATGAAAAAAACCCACACTATAAAATTCCATTTGTAGACAGGTCAGCTAGATTTGTGCCAGGTTTGACACAGCTGTCATTTGTGTGTCCTCTTACACATTATGTTGCACTAAGAAGAAGTACAGTTACTGAACTATTAGGATACACGATCCCAAGTACTCAGCCATGATGACACAAAAATAGAGAAATCAATTGTTTGCATTCCAGCATGTCATGTTTGTAAATAACTTAGTACTGAAAGCCAAAATGATGACATGGCAAATGTAACATTCAAGAAGTATAAGAACTATATTATCAAACATCTCAATATTACAAATAAACTTAGGTTGCTTTTTTCTTCTGTTTAAATTATTGGGGTTTTTTTGTTATACTTACAAATATAAGGAAGAAATTATATGTGTTTTACTATTGCAATTTAAAATATATTACAGCATTCAAGTAATGGTTGGGTCCAGATAGTCAGGGAAGTTGTATAGTAAATATAAAATTATGACACAGTCCCTAATTAATTCCGGCTTCATCAAAGGCATTGGCAGCATTCCCACATTTTGTGTGGTACCAGGATTTCACTCAGTGCCCAGAGTAGACCGAAAGGCCAAAGAATTGAATTTCTCAAGGACATCAAATTTTTAAACATGAGAATATCCATCTAGATATAATCATGAGGTCAAATATTTAAGAAAATTCTTATGTTTATGTCAAAAAAATAATTCCAAAGGAACTCTGTGTTATCGCAGTTCTGCTGTGGCAACCACCTTCATTAAGTCTAATAGTATCTCTTTAGCAAGACACAACCACTGTAATTTAAAAAGCATCAGTCTCTTTTGTCCCCAGTAAAAATGGCTGTTGAAACAAGGAATTCAAATCTGATTTTAAAAAAAAGCCAACAGAATTATGAACATGTTAGGCATGAGAGAAAAAATTTCTCCCTCTCCCTAAGCCCCAAAAAGAAAGAATGAGTAATTTGATTTAAGTTTACTTGAATATTGGAAATTCAAAAGACAAACGTTCCTGGAAAGCATTCCAGTAAAGCTATCAACATTCTTGCTAAGGAAACATGTTTGGAAATAGATTTACTGACCTTTCCCTTGCAAAATATCCTTTTATAAAATGTCAGAGATCAGTGTGAAAAAAACCCATAGTTCTTAACAGTCGTTAACTGATCTAAGTTAATTTACAATATACAAGATATGTCAACATGCAGTGAAAATAAAGTAGGTTAAAGGAAGAGGTCAGTATACTGCTAGTTCACTAATCAGCCACTGGCCTCTTACCAGAAACAGCTCTTGATTTGACCTGTATTTAATCACGATCTCCAGAGGCATTCTGACTGCTGTCCAGAACCATTCCAGGGATTACTGGGGTCATTTATTGCACAATATCCCTTGAACTCACAGTTGCAGTTTGTAAGCAGTGATAATTTTGCTGTTTGTGCACAAATTGTGCCTGATCATATTGCAGATATAAAAGGAGGAGTGGAGGTTACACGGTAGCCTTTCATTCCCTTTGTATATCTTCTGACACATAATACGGCTGGTTTTCACCTCCATCTCAAAAGTAGAGGAGTGAGGAGGACATAGCAGCTGCAGTCCTATCCCATATGCCTTTCCAATGCCTCTGAGAGCCTGGACTTTGGAAAGGATACTTCCAGGAAGACACACAAATGCCTTCAGAGTGATATTTCATTCTGCACCAGGCACACTTCCCTTGAAGATGTGGGAGCTGAGGAAAGGAATGTGCCCCATCAGGGATGAAAGTCAGCTGTCTGTATCTTTCAATCTTCGTAGCACTGTTATTAGATAATGTTTTCATTTACAAAGAGAAAGTCTATATGCTTAATCTATTTTTATGCTATGCTGGACTCTCGTTCACAGGCCTGCAGTAAAAGGCTCCCATGATCTTCATCCAGTGCTATTTTCTAATTTTGGTTGTTGAAAGGAAGAGCAGCAAGAGGGGGCAAAATTTTAGAATTCTGGAATTTTTGTTTCTGTTAAAAAATCAATATAAGCATAAAAAGTTTAGACACTAACGTTTCTAGTTTGAAATCTTTTTAGGCTGTGAAAATCTGCTTCTCTTCTTCAAGTTACTAACAAGGTTGTTTTCAGTCCCAAGCAGTTCTCTGTTCTTTAATATAATTCTTCAGGTATCTTAAGAAATTCTTTAAGTGTCTCATCCCTTGTCATATTCAGATTGTGAATTTGGTATGTTTGTAGAACTTGTCATAAAGGGAGCTTGTAATAATTTTGCAGACCTTAGACTCTATCAATTTCCTGGCATTACTGCAAACTCTTTCCCACATACTTTAACTGACTTCTGTCACCCTGTAATTTTCCCGTGGACTTTTTTTCCATTTTTTGCACAGTTTAACGTTATATTTTTTAATGCCACATCTTTGTTTTTGCTGGCTTACACTGTTCCATGTATGTCTGTGACCACTTATCATGACCACATGGATCATCAGTGATTTCAGCCTGTAAATCATTTCCCTAGGCAGCAGCTTGCAGCAGAGCTCAGCAACCAGTGTGCTTACTCCATAGGAAATACTGCATACAAGTGAACCTATTTGTTTCTCTGCACAAGGAGGTGAGCATCCTTTCTGCCTGTCATCTTTAATTAGAATTTATATTAATCAAATAAAAATATATTCACTTCTATAGCAATTAAAAATGAAATAGCTACTGAAGTTTCTTCTCATAAGATGGGTATTACTGTCCAGTTGGAGAAGGGTTTATTTTTCTTTCTTTAAAACCTATGCTAATTATTTTCTTCATAGGTATAATTCTTCAAGACTGATTTCTCATGTTTGTAACTTTGTGCTACATCCTTTCTGAAAAATAATAGAAAATTCCCTCAACATACCAAGAAAAACCCAAAAAAACACTTATGAACCAAAAAATATGTTTAGGTACAATAAGTCAGTTTAGTACGGTGACGCCTGAAGGATTTTTTGCTTTTTCTACTAAATACTTTTTACACAGTTCCCTATACCCACAAGTATTAGCACGCATACTTGTAATGCTTTAGGGGTGATAACTTAGTCTGATTTCTTGGTGTCTGGTAGGCCAGGAGACTAAACACCCCAGAAACTGTAGAGTTAGAAGACCAAACATTCTACTATTGTAAGAACTCAAGGTCCCGTAGCAGGACAGATTCTGTAAACTAGAAGTTAGCCCACCCCAGCCCCCTGATTGGGCCCTCTTGTTGGATATGCTAATGTGTAAGGTCTTGTATACTCGACTGGCAGGAAGGGGGACATTGTGTCACCTGGGTGAAGCAATGCATCCAGTGGGATCCTATTAAAATACCGAGGTAAATGACTCCCAACCTTCTAACCGTGTCTGAGCTTTTATTTCCTAAGACCAGGAAAAAGGCATCAATGGTTCATTCATTCCTTTGGTATGCTTAATTTTAGAACTGATGAAGTAAATAATTTGCTGTCAAGAGAAGAAGCATATGGCCATGGCAGTTCTAGGTGAGAAAAATGTCATTTCTGAATACATAACAGCATATGATTCCATATAAACTTCAGAAATTACTTTATTTTCTTTTGGACACATTTTTCAAATCCTAATGTATTTCTTACATAGAATAGTTGATGCTGGATGGTAGTTCAGGGAGTCATCTGGTACAACGTCTGTGCTCAAGCAGGGTCATCTAGAGCTGGTTCCCCGGGATCATGTCCAGATGGCTTTTGACAATCTCCAAGGATGGAGATTTGGCTGCTTCTCTGGGCAACCTGTGCCAGTGCTCAGTCATTCTCACAGTAAAAAGAGTTGTTCCTTACATTCACAAGGAATCTTCTCTGGTTCTGCTCCTGGTCCTGTCACTGGGCACCACTGGAAAGAGCCTGGACAGCTCTTCTGTGTACCCTTCCTTCATATATATATATACATGGATGACATTCCCCTTGAGCATTCTCTTCTCCCCTCATCATTTTCACATCCCTTCTCTGGCAGTACTTCTAATACAGCCCAGGATATCATTAGCCTTCCTTGTAGCAAGGTCTTTACATAACAAATCACATTCTTGTATTGTTTCGGGTTTTTTTAAAGATACTTGCTTGTAGAAAATTAGCTTCCTTTTTTGTTTTTTTTTTTTTTCAGTGTTTAATCCCTTTTGCTATTCCTGTGCTTTTCTCAGGGAAAATGTTATGATAGTAATTTTTTTAAAATCAACCATAAATAGGACTTACTTCACTCCTCAACCTGTAGTACATAATTAGAGAGTTTCCAAGTAATACCCCACCTCTAGTGCATCAGTTTTGTAGTTCAGCACAGCTAATAATTTCCCAGAACAAAATCCATAATTGAATTTTTGTTGACATGCAGAATTTAGTGCTGAAGTTCATACAGTGCTTTGGAAACTGACTGTAATCTATCACATCTGGGACTTGCACTTTATAACGACAAGACTAAGAATGTTTCATTCATATCTGTCACCAGGTTTCAGCCACTGTCTTTTCTTGTTCCCATGTTATCCATTATTTACAGTATAACACCTGGTAGATGCTATTTATGTTTATGTTTTTGTTCTTTGCCTGTATCACTGAGAACAGTAGGAGTCTTAGCGCTTGTACTCCCTTTGTCCTTCATGAAGGCAGCTGATGAACATTCTTCCCCCATTTAGATAAAGAGCTGTTTAATGAGATTTACAGGCTGTTTCTGGTAAGAGGCCAGTGGCTGATTAGTGAACTAGCAGTATACTGACCTCTTCCTTTAACCTACTTTATTTTCACTGCATGTTGACATACCAGTGTAAAGCTCAGAGCCAAATATTTAATGATGTGTCAATGATTCCATGCCCGAATTTTCACTCACAAGTACTTTTATGCATGCAGCAGGCTTACTGAATGTTATTTTATATCCTCAGTTCATCAATATGTAACAGAAAGTTTACCTAGTTGTGTGGAGATTCTGTGCCTCACATTCTAGATTTTACGTATTTTGAAGTACCTTAAAAATATTCTGATAATTAAGGTTTCTTAAACCATTTTTCTTTAAGTGCTTAAGCATGACTTGAAAAAAAAATATAGTGCATTTGGATTATTCTTCACATGAGGAATCATGCATGTGCTGGTTTTTTTTCATATTTGCAAGATGAAATTTCAGAGGAATACCAGAATCTTTTTAACACCATGAAAGTGATATTTTGACTTGGCTTGCATTAAGTGAAGGGTAGAAAAGGGTTACAGTGGAATACATCTAAAAAAATTCTGCTCTAAATCGAACTATGGTGGAATGTAACAGTTGCTGCCTTCGTGTCAATGCTATTTGCTGATGCAGCTTAGTGCAGTTGAATCATCACAAGGGAGACATTTCAAGAGCTTGGTATTCAAACATCTCTTGGATGAAATCCATAAAAGAGCAGACATGAGCTGAGTAATAAATCCTGTAGACATGTATGCTGGTGCCATGAAATGTTATCAGTAATCCTATCCAGAGCAGCAATTAAAATATCACAGTGGTAGTCTGCCAATACTTTTCCTTTTAATAAAAATTCTAATAATGAAAACAACAAAGTAAGAGATTATAGAAATTTTTATATAACAATGATATTCTATTTCCAGTTAATAATATATCACAATGGTGAAATATATGACTGCCTTTTTCCCTGTAAAAGCTAAAATACAAATATATGGCAGTGAAGTCCAGGCCATTAATGTTTTTATGCACAGAGGCAAGCATGAAAGATTCTGCATATATCCATTGATGTGCTGGTATTCTCAAATTCCATAGTAGTGTCTAACAGCTGGTAGTATACACTGCAGATTGAAGGCTCTTAACTTGTTAAAATCTGCATAAGATTTTCAAGCTTAAACAGCTAGAAAATTGCAGCCTGATTTTTGCAAGGCTATGAGCCTAAAAACTTTGGTCATAATGGACAAATAATTCACGATTTCATGACCACTGTTAACAGGAGCAAATTGTGAATCACCTGAGACCCCCTTGGTCTCTCCTGGGACCTCTGAGGTTGCTCTGACAGCAGTTTTCTTTGACAAAGTATTTTCTAAAGATAACATCTGAGAACATCAAAATTATTTTGCCAAAAACATAGGTAGCATGCAAATTAAAACAAATAGTAAAGAGAATCTTCAGTGGTGGATATGCTAATTCAATCACACTACAAATAGTGAAATAATGAATAAATCACACATAGGTAAGTTACAAATAGCAAGTAGTTTTTAAGCATGTCCAGAAGAGCTTTCAAGGTGACTCCATTAAGATCCATTTTTGTGTTTCTCTATTAACCTGGCTAGCCCACAGACTCTGGGCCCAATTATTTGGGCAGGAGAAATACAATTCCTTTCACATGGAGTATTTGATGATTAAGAAGAGAAAGACATTATTTTCATATATTTTCATGTCATTCAACTGTCTCTTCTTTATGATTCCATTGATTTCACATTTGTTTCACTGTAAATTTGACTGAACTAAATCTGGCTTTTATATCTAAGTCAATATTTTCATGTAGTTCCTTTAGTTGGCTGAGGTCCCATACTGCATAGTCAGACCAGCACTAACCGTCTTTGTGTTTACATTTTCCAGTACCTATCCTATTTAAAGAAGTGATGTTAGCAATGCCATTGTAAAATGGATTGTTCTCCTAGTGAAAAGTGGAAGGAAATTTTATACTTAATTCTGAAGGTGTGTTTTGATTCATTTTCCAGTCCCTTATTGAAAAGGTAACTTCTGTTACATGATAGGTGCAGAAAGGGTTTCAATGTCTGTGTGTATAAATGTTAAGACATGTGCACAGTGCAGAACTCTGTCTTCACCACAGTTTCATCAAGAAATTTCTTCCTAAGATGAGGGATTGGTGCATTTTGCACTCAGCTGCTGGTGGATAGGGTTCTTTATGAGCCAGACTTCTTGGAGAATCCCTTGAAATGGACTTGCTTCATCTGGTCAGAGCATGAGATGTTATGGAAGAGGCATTTTGGTTCACAAGAAGAACTCCAAAGAAGTTCTTTCCCTTCACAACATTTTTGACCCATTACATTGAATTTTGTATAGCTGGGGAAATGCATGAGCCTTTTTCTGCACTATGTTCCAAGGAGAATCAACTCTCCAACTTGCCAAGAAAAAATGAAGTTGGCTTTGTTAAAAGTGTTGGAAGAATGTTGTAAGAGGGGGAAATGGTCAAGATAAAGACACATTTGAAATTCCCTTGGGAATGGAAAGGGTGACAAGAGCAAAACCCCTATTTCCAAGACTACTCAGTATAGTCAGTGCAAGACCTTTTAAATATTTGAGCTTGCTTTTTGTGCTTCACTGTATTATTGGTCAAATCCACCCTAAAATACATCACGACTTAAATACGTTTAGGCCAACAGTTGTTATCTTGACTTAATAATAGATTTTGCAAAATCTGATTGATTTTTAATTTGTAACACACCTACATTTCACAGGGGTAATCACATAATCCAGATAATCTGGAGATAATCGGTTGGTGACCCCAACCCAGACTGCACTGTGTTATGCTCTGTGCTCCTGTCCATTCATGAAGCTATTTTTAACAATCTAATTAAGAGAACATTCTTTACTATAAATAAAAAGGTGCAGCTCCACATCACAGTTAAAAAAAAATTTATACTGATAATAAATTAATGAAATAAAGGCTGAAAGGAGTCTACTGGGAAAGCCAGATGACAGCAACATAACAGTATTATGCCTTTTGTTTATAACAGAGAACCTTGTCTCATTTTATATTTAAAAAATGCCTGTTTATGTATCTTTTTTTACTTAATGGTTCTTCTAATTTTTGAGTTGGTAAAGAGAATGCTTGGCCATGGGATAAGAAATAGCTTCACTTTCTAACAATTAACTTGTTTTAGCACATACAAACACATTGCCCTAATTGCTTGGATACCTTTTAGCCTCCAATAATAGAATGAATGATATTTACCTTCTAAAAGTAACTGTTTAGACTGTATTTAGAGACATCATAATGGACATGAAAATGTAAAGAAAGAGAAGAACCACCATTTCTTTAATAGAAGAAATTTGCATTATTTTATGACTAAAGAAATTGTAATTAAATACCTAATTATCTTTCTAAGTACTCTGCTGTTGCCCTGCAACTAAATATCTGAGTTATCTCATCAAATCTAACAAATTCATTCTGTGGTTTGTTTCTTGGGTCAATATTACAACTATTTTTTCAACAAATCTGAGACATTAAAAATGACATTTGGATTTGCAAATGTCTAAATTTATTTTGGAAATCAATGTAATAAAAATACCATAAAAAAGTAGGACACAGTCTACCTGAATATTGATGACCCTGCAATTATTAAAATTATGATGTAGTATCTTCTGCAGGGGTTTCTCTGGAGCATAAGAAGGAAAAAGCAGTTTTAGACAAATTGACAAATTGATTTTTTTTCCCAGTCATTTTGCTTAAAAAGTTTACATTGACTCTGTGCTAAAGGATCATTTGAGGCTTTGGAGCAATTAAGAATGAGCTGATGAGATTTTAAATGAAACCAAAGTGAAAATTTTAAAGTTTTGGACCATTCAACTGTGGGACGTTCCATCTGAAAAGAAATGGTTGGGAATAATATCGGACAGACTGTGAAGCAGGTGCACATAATTACATTGACTCAATAGAACAAAAAGAAATGTATTTGCATTACTGGGAGAATGAGACACCAGGGACTGACTAAAGCTACAGGTATAGTTAATTTCCTAGAAAATTATTTCAGCTTCTTTTCCTTTTCCTCATCCTTATCTATTCCCTTTCTACCTCCTCCATGTATTCCCTATTTTCTCTCTGTCCTTTGGAAACCCAAGAGGTAAATTCGGAGGCAGTATGTATGCAGCATAATCCTGGGGAAACTATCCTCCAAAAGGGTTCCCAAAATATCCCAAAAAATCACAAGTAAGAGTGCTGAAGACCAAAGTCTGGTTTGCGAAAGAAAAGGAAATACTGATTCAAATGGGGGGTATTTGGGCGGCTGGCTTCCAATAGTAAAGATCTCTATTTACAATAACCAGAATAGCAAATCCAAATTTTATTTTCTTACAGCTGGCACGCCCAAGCTGGCAAAATTAATTCTCTGGGAATGTCAACAATGACACATTGATGGTGTATGAGATTGCCAGTAGTGTGAATTTTTACTTCCTCTTCATGTACATGGTTGCATTACATAAGATGCCTAGAAGAGCAAGACTTTTACTTTTCAGCCTTCACTCCATTCTCAGCACCAAACTGGCTTTGTTAGACTCTCTAAATAAATCATAGGGCTTCTTTGGGTTTATTAGTCTTCTATTTGACAGAGCAACTTGAGCATTTACAAGACACATAACTTTTATCTATTCAAACTAAGGAAGGAAAGAATCAGCCTAACCCTGGCTCTAGTTGTTTAAGCCATTAATCAGGGAAGTTGGTCTCATGCTGGGTAAATGTGATTCTGATTCCAGAAATTTTTCTGGCGTAGACTTGCTCTGCTCTTTTGAAGAGAGGTTGGTTTCCCAGTGGAGACAAAATTCATAAGGCTCTGGTCTCTTACACCCACTGTAACAAAATGCTACAAGAATTATATTCTTTGTATTTCATAGCATTCACTGCTTTAAGAATTCACACCCTAATGGACAAGGATTTGTACAATTAAGTAAGGGAGAACAGAGAGCAGGTAAAATGAAAGCCTTCAAAAACTTGGAAGCTAATCTTGTTCCAGAGACCCTGCAAAACCTGTGCTCATAGCCAAGTGAAAGCTTGCTTGCTCACTTGGTGCCAGAATCACCACTCTTATCTACCTTTTCTCACTCCGTTAGTCTCTTTCCCACTAAAAATGTGTTGAAAGAGTTGAAAAGACAGTGAAGGGTAGTAGCTGCAGCAGCAACAAGGGATCTGTTGCTACTACCATTTTAAGATTTTGATCTTTGATAGTGACGAAAGGCATCTCAACTTCTGCTCTGTCTAGATGAGTATGGAGGTGTATTATGAAACATGTTTGTTCAGACAATTCCATGGCCTGTCAAAAATCACATTTAATTTTACATTGTGCCTGCTACCCCAGCAGTTGACTCCTTTGGCTATACCGAGCTGGAAGTTTATGTAAGAAAAAGGAATAAATGAAAGCACTCACTACAGACAGCATTTTCAGCATTTCATTTTCAATATGGAAAATACAGCACTATTACCTGCTTCCTGTTGCAGGGAAGTATTTATTTTGATATGGGCAGACATGGCTAGTGACAAGTGACATGTTCAGTAGGAAAAGAGATCTCCAGAAGCCAGTAGGTAAAGAAATGGAAATTTGGACCTTTCCAAGAATTTGTGCAGGAGCTGTGGTCAGAGGTAAGGCTCAAGGTCAGGCAGCTACAAAGCTGATGTGTAAAACAGGCTCTATGATGAAAGAAAATACATCAGTGAAGTCAGGAGGACATAAGGAGATACCAAGGCTAATGAAATAGAAAGGGGAGGAAAAGATCAACAATACCCAAATAACACAGTATATGGTAGAAGAGCATGCAGGTCATGGCCAGCAATTTTTTCCTCTTCAGCCAGGTCTGGGTTTTGAGGTCTTTTTCATCACATATAGTAGGGGCAGCAACCCTGTCAGTTGCCCAGGCAGATGTATTAATATGCAGTAAAATTAAAAGAAAATAATAATATGCAGAGCTGGTACTCAAGATTGTTACAGACAAGTGAAGCTCTGCCTAAAACATGAAAAGTATGTGTGAATTTTTGGAATTGGGACACTGAAGAAATCTTCCCTCCCATAAAACCCCAAATCAAATCAAACCAAACCAGAAACACATAGAAACAAACAAAACCCACCAAACTCTAAACCACAGGAAGAAGAAGAGGTTAGAAAGTTTATTTTATAGTGGCCTGCCTGTGGTGAGCAGAGAGGCTTTCCTCGAGTAAACATGTTCTCTTGCCCTCTGAAATTACTAGCTGTGAGTTGGGAAACTCCATGATGCCACAGAAGCTGACCCTACGCAGTGGTTTCCTCTGTTGAGATGGAAAAGCTTACCTGTACTTTACTATGAGAATGAGTTCTCAAATATCTATATTTGTCTTAGCTGTTTTTTTTCTAAGAAGGAATGGGCTGTGTGTAACTTAGACCTGCCACTGCAGTCGCCATTGACTATATAGGTTGGAATGTATAGACTATAAGATATTTGTACTGTACTCTTTTATGTTGTTTTCTTAAAATAAGTTACTTTTCAGTAACTTATTTCCACTTTATGCATTGAAAAATGTGTGTGCTTTGGGAATAATGAAAGCCCGCTAATTTAAGCATCCCATTAAAAAGTATTAAATGTCAAATACCAGCCTGAAGGAAGTGTCTATACTTAGTTTTTAGGGTGAGTGTGTAACTGCGCTTCAGTTTTGTTTGTTTAAGCTGTTGCTTAAGTTGGCAATACTCTGCAAAATTTCTGTGAATGTGTCATGTATTTTACTCCCTCTCTTAACAGATTTCCCAGATTTCCCAAAGAAATAAAGTGCAGTCATCTGTAATCCTCATAGTCCGTGAGTTCAGCACTTTCTGAAGTATCAATACATAATATCACATGAATATTCATAGCTACAATCAAACCCATGGTACATCACTGTGGCATTAGTACCAAACAGAAGGGACTTCCCACTGGAAAGCTGGTACAAGTAGGCTTAGGGAGACTGTTCATCTATGCATTCATTTACTGTCACATTTACTGTCATGCAAAACTGACACAACAACTTGTTAGCAGGCATAATGTCACTGCAACATGTCACTACAGCCATAACTACAGAAGCACGTATGTACACCAGATTGTAGGAAATACAGCAGGTAGACATGTTAGGAACAAAATTCTTGGCCAACACAGTTTATCCTAAACTCACATGTTTAAATATCAATTAATATTTATAAAGTATCAAATAATAATTTTATTTACTTTATCTAGCTCTCTTACATCTTTAAGTATCAAACGATTACAAATATTTCTTTTAACACTAGTGAAGGGAAACTGACAGAGAGATGGAGGTTGCACTCTTCAAAGTAGCACAAAACAGTGTCACCACAGACAGGAGGTTCATACTACCTAATGTGTAAAAGTGATGGGACAAGAGCCTTCCCAGTCTCTCTGAACTCCCATCAGAGCCACAGCTAAATAAAGTTGGAGAAGAGATTCACTTTGTATTTTCAAATATTTCTTCCCACGCTTTCAAGCCCTAACTGTGAATTAATTAAGTAAAACAGAACAGTAAAATGCTGTTAAGATAGCATGACAAAAAGAAAAGAATTTAATTTCTATGCAGTTGGTTTCCTGTGACAGGGGAAGTGATACCAAATTTATGTTTCTGTAAAATGTGAAAAAAATACTTCACATGTTAAACCCATCAGTGCCAAATGTCACAGTCCTGTGAGATATTGTCCTCGTTTTGGCCAGGCCAGGGTTATTTTTTCCACATTAGTCGTAGCCTGCAGCCGTGTGGGCATTTCTAGGTTGTTATTCTATGCCATGAACACACCGCTGAGGCAGGAACTGACTCCACTTCCAAGAAGGAGGGGTGTGTCAATTGCAGTTGGAATGAAAAGCGTGGGCGGGGAGGGTTGGTTCACCATTTTGTGCATTGTTTCGAGGTTGTGCCACAGTGGGTCAGGGTGAGCATATTTTGCATGTAAATCACCCTCTCTTTGTACCCTTTTTTTGTTAATATTGTTGCTGTTTCTGTTCGTTTTCTTATCTCACTGTTGTTTCCAGTAAATTGTTCTTATCTCAAGCCTTAATCTCCCTTTTGTCTGTCTCGATGGGGGTGGGGAAGGGCAGCTGTACTGCTGTTTCTAAATCATGATAGACGTATTGAATTTCCGGGGATCTGGCTGCTGCTGCAGTCCAGCATGAAGGGATGTAACAATGAACACTTGAGAGCATGTTCTACAGCCCGTTGCCTGGCTCTGATCATCTCTGATAGCCACAGGTCAATGGGACTCAATGGGATGTATTGGCATCCTGGCGAAATTGCCTGATATTCTTGCCACACCACTCTCCATTAGACTTGAAAAGTCTTGGTGGTCAGGTGCTGTCCCTGGTGATTGGAAAAAGAGAAACAGCTTTCTCATGTTTAAAAAGAGAGGAAAGGAACATCCAGGGAACTACAGCCTCTCCACTGTGCCTGTGAAGATCATGGAGGAGATCTTCCTAGAAGATATATTGATATAAAAGGAGGGTGTGATCTGAGGCAGCCAGTATGACTTCACTTGTCCAATCTGATGGTCTTCTGTGAGGGAATGGCTGCAACATTTGACAAGGATAGACTGACCAATGTTATCTACCTATGCCTCTGAAGGCCTTTGATGCAGTCCCACTGGATGTCCTTATCTCCAAATTGGAGAGATGTGGATTTAATAGATATGCTATTCAGTGAATAAGGAATTTGCTGAATGGACACAGCCAGAGAGTTGTGGTCAATGGCTCTATGTCCAGGTGGAGGCTGATGAAGAGTGGTGTTGTCAGGGCTCTGTCCAGGGACTGGTGCTCTTCAATATCAATGATGTAACAGTGACAGCGAGTGCACCCTCAGCAGGTTATAGATGACATGAAGCTGAGACACTGGAAAGACAGGATCCTGTCCAGAGGGACCTGGACAAACTTGAGAAATGGGCCCATGGGCATCTCATGAAGTTCAACAAGTCCAAGTGTGAAGTGCTGCCCCTGGGTCAGGGCAACCCCAGATATGGGTACAGACTGGGAGAAGAACTCATTGAGAGCAGCCCTGTGGAGAAGGGCCTGGGGGGTCTCCTGGATGAAAAGCTGGACATGACCCAGCAATATCACTGTGCTCAATGTTCTGCCCTGTGCTCACAGGCCGGAAAGCCAATCATGTCCTGGGCTTCATTATAAGGGGAGTGGCCAGCAGGATGAGAGAGGGGATTCTCCCCCTGTACTCTACCCTTGTGAGACCATACCTGGAGTGCTGTGTGCAAGTGTGGGGTCCTCAGCAGAAAAAAGATATGGATCTATTGGAGTAGGTCCAGAAGATGGAGAGAAAGATGAACCAAAGGATGGAACACACCTCCTATGAAAGCAGGCTGAGAAACTCTGGATTGTTCAGCCTGGAGAAAGCTTTGGGGAGGCCTCAGTTGTAGCCTTTCAGTACCTTAAAGGGGCTTATAAAAACAAGGGAGAGGGACTTTTTATATGAGCAGATAGTGACAGGACAAGGAGTAATGGTTTGAAACTAAAATAAGTCNCCCTTGTGAGACCATACCTGGAGTGCTGTGTGCAAGTGTGGGGTCCTCAGCAGAAAAAAGATATGGATCTATTGGAGTAGGTCCAGAAGATGGAGAGAAAGATGAACCAAAGGATGGAACACACCTCCTATGAAAGCAGGCTGAGAAACTCTGGATTGTTCAGCCTGGAGAAAGCTTTGGGGAGGCCTCAGTTGTAGCCTTTCAGTACCTTAAAGGGGCTTATAAAAACAAGGGAGAGGGACTTTTTATATGAGCAGATAGTGACAGGACAAGGAGTAATGGTTTGAAACTAAAATAAGTCATGTTTAGATTATATGTTGGGAAGAAATTCTTTACTCAGAGGGTGATGAAAGACTGGAAGAGGTTGCCTGCAGAAGACATGGATGCCCCTTCCCAGAAGTGTTCAAGGCCAGGCTGGATGGGACTTTGAGCAATCTGATCCAGTGAATGGCATCACTGCCCATGGCAGGGGCTTGGAACTAGACAACCTTTAATGTCCCTTCCAAACCCAAACCATTCTATGATGCTATTCTGTTTGATCCTGACCTTTTCCTGCCTGCCTTTTATGCCCTGTTGTTTCCACAAAAAGTAGTTTTGAAAGCTGAATTTCAGTGCTCTAAACTGTCAGAACTCTGTTTTCCTTCTTAATTTCTTTTTTTTTCCCCCTTCCCTTTTTGCAGGTAAAAATGTGTTGTAATAGACTTGTCTTTCTGTAGAATTTACTGTATTCTTTTTACCAAAATTAACTTTTAGTTATTCTCTTGGCTCTGGCTTTTAAGCACATAAAATGCATTGTTATGTGTTTAGATGACTAAAATAATGTTTTAGTTATTTATTAAGAATAGACACATCAAGACAGCCCAACAAACTTCCTTTTAACAAGAAAAGCTTTCTGCTTCTGAATGAATAATGCATATTGGAGAAATAACACCACTCCTGCATTTTATGCATAGGCTGATAATGTCCTATCTTTCAGCAAATGCATTAGCCAAATGAGAACACTTTGGGGAAACAGCCATCTCCCAAAATAGAACATTGTGTTCTTGCTATAGCAGAAAGTAAGTTACAGCGTTACCAACTTCATGGTTTAAAACTCTGGGTGACTTGTCTTTGCAGTCACATCTGGAGCTGTGCAGCAGGAGGAGTTATGTATTAATGATCCTCCTTACTGTCAGAAGAGGCAACTGGCTCCAAAGGGCTCATCCCATCCCCAGCAGGAGGGAAAGCAGGGTGATGCTTGATACTGATGAAACAATGAAATAAAATTGCAGGGAGATACAGAATGTGTCACAAATATATTCTTACATCAGCTTTTGGTTTATTTTACTGTTAGTAGTCTTTCCAGCATGTCCTTAGAAACTGTGATAATGTTCTCTGGAAAAAGACAAGTTATGGCCCCATTCACCGAAGAGGCTTTCTATGATTTGCAGGCTTTGAATGCGCAGAGGTCCTCAGACTCTTTAAGGGCTTCGATGAGGGAGTCCCCACTGCCTCAACCAGCTCAGCACATCCTATTTCCCAGAAAAACCTCCTTAGACTGGCATTAAAACAATGGATTTTATGTATATTGATAAAGAAATAACAGGGAAAAAAACTCCATCCATGAGCCTCACAGTATAAAATCTCTAAAGCAGGGAGTTTCATGACAAGAATTCCTTTATATATTCATGGGATATGAACATATATATTTTATGCATATATATACATATATATTTTATGCAACATATATAAATGCAACATACATGCTGCATAAAACACACAAATTTTTAGACTATATTGTTCTGAAATACATAGTAATTAAATTGTTATGATGATGATGATGTTTTTAAAATTACTTCTGTATTTAAAAAAACCCTACAAACAACTCAAAAACAAACAACAGACCAAACCAAACCCAAGTGTCTCTCTCTGAGCTATTTAGAAAATAAATGCAGACAAGTTAGAATGTTCTGACACTCCCTTAGAAAATGTCACCATTTTTCTTTTCACTTTCTTCATCTTAAACATGTGGGTGGTGAAGACAGCTGATTACTGTATCTGTGAGATCATAAATAAACTGGGTCTCTGAAAAAGATCTAAATAGAAAGAAGGCAAGAAGACAGTATGAACAGAGACTGGAAATCAGAAAACTGGAGAAGGAAATAAGCTGATGCTACACTGCCGTATTTGACAACTCTGTATTGAATGTGGGGAAGATTGAATGCAACACAAGATAGGGCTGAATAAAAGATTAAATGTTCAAATGTAGTTTGGAAAATACCTCAGTGCATTAGAAAGTTAATCCAAAGCTATGTTTTATCTATGGGATGGTATGTTATTTATGTGATGTATGTGGTATAAACAAAACATAAATAATTTGGTCATTTAGAACAATTTCCCCACAGGAATATAGTGAGAAGTATACCTATGCAGAAAACACCAGGTGTTGTTAGTGCCCACTAGAAATCTGCATCATGGCTTGTGGTTCAGTCATGTCCTGTGAATTTTGCTCACATGCTTGCAAAGGTACAGTGTCCCTTCCTCCTGTGGGGCAGAGACTCCTGTCTGCAACCATTAGCTCAGTGCCCTGGTCTGTATCACCACAGTCTAGTGATCTACTGGAGTGGTGTTGGGGTCTGGGCTGCAGCATCGCCTTGTGGTGTTTTCTTGGCTCACTGCCCAGACTGAAGGTTTATTAAATATTTTATGAGTATTTAAAGGAGACCCTTTAAAAGAAAAACACCTCAGAAGCTCTGATTATGATTTATTGCTTTTGAAACTCAAGAGTCAGAATGAGGAAGTGATTGAGAACATACAAAGGATAATTCTTTCTTCTTGTTTCTCACTTCATCTAGCAGAAAAGTAAAACTGACCCACTGTTGCCACCATTTGATTATTTTCTCTGTGTCACTGATGAACATGATTTTCATCCTGACTCTGGACACAGTGAGGCATCTGACCAGCACATAAAAGCTTCCTGAATATCATGCTTATTCCTGAAACACAGAGAGAAAAGATAATGCAGCTGCTGGTCTTCTTGATTTGTATTGGTGCAATGCTTAGAGTCTCAGCCAAGGCATTTCTGCATATGCACAGTTAGCCAGCTACAAACTGGACATGAAAACCTCTGTGCACTGGTCTTTGTGCCCCAGTCTCATAGTTTTACAGAATTTCTCCAGCTGAATTAATTTTGTTATAATTTATTTCATTGCAGTATGCATGAGGATCAAAACAGAAATATAAAAGTCTCCATATGTTAGTTATTAAAGTGTATAAGAAGAATCATTGTAGGGGCCCCAGTATTTTGAATGGATTAGAACTTTTTAGTATTGTATATGTCTTCAGCAAAAAGAAGAATTATACAAGAAAGTAAGAGTATGCCTTCATACCAATTCTCATCAGAAATTTTGCATTTTTGTACCTCAAGCCTCTCTGCTAAAACTAGAAACCAATTTGAGTCTGTTAGTGTAAGTGCTGAAGTTTTCTAACTGCTACTTTTCTTATTAACTGTTTTGTTAAAGTCACTTTAAAAATCTGATTTCCTGCAGTTAAGTCAACAGCAGGTCAGTTTATAGCATATTAGTGTGGAATTATTGAATCTAAAAATACATAACACAGGTTTATTTTACAGAAAGAAATAAAGTTTTGTGAAATAAATCCTCTGCTAAAGGACCGTTTGGAAGGGCTAAGAAAATTCTGTCACTCACAGTTAAGAAACAAAACAACTGCCCTCCCTATCACAGCTCATAACTTTTCCCTTTGTGGTTGCTCTTACAAACTATGAAATTTATGGAGGTAGTGCTTTATGTGGAGATACAGGGAACTGTTTAGGTGACAATTTTTGAGAGCAGAGAAGCATAGGAAACCTAGTAGTAGAATACATGTTCAATTTCTGTTGAAGCAGACCAATAATGTAATTACAAACTGAAACCTTGATTTGAAACCTTCCATATGATAGATGGTAGATACACATGAAAGTTATGTATAGTACTATAACAGCAGCCATTAAGAGAAAAATCTTTAAGGACTGGGAGAAAGCCAGTCTGAGAACTAGGACTTATTTTGCATTCTGGGCAGAAGGACAAATTTTGCCGTATGTCTAACAAAACTGGTACAAGAAGCAGCTGAATAAAGTAACTCACAAAACATACGTGGTAACACTCTCTAAAGATGAAATTTTCGAATACCCTTGGGCAATATTCTGGTACAAAATTCTTGTCTTGTGATGAACAGAGTTCTTAGATAGTCAGGGTGTTAATGGAGAATTTTCTATATCCCTGCATTAATTTTGAATTCTTTAATACTCACACAGTCAAGTCATGTTGAAGCTGGCTACAAATGTCCACATGATTTTAATAAGAGAAATCCCTAAAGCTGCAAAATACGACTGAGAGCAAAGCCCCAAACTGTACTTCTACTAGTCATCCTCACTAGTAGTTACTCCTGGAGTAGACCCTTGAAAACATTAGAAGCACTTCAGAAAAAACTGCTACTTAGTGAGTAAAAGGAATGAATAGTTTGTCTAGTTGATCCCAGACCTTTTAACAAGTGCACAGCAGTGCAATGGTTGTAGTGACATGGCTTTTTTGGCAGCTGTTCAACAGCTCCAGCACTGTAATCAGCCTGCAGCCTTGGCATTTACAGGGGCCTACGCTGCACTGGTCACCAAGCTTTGCCAACAGTAGCAAATCGCAAGAACATGCAACCTAGTAGAGCTTTGAGGTTGGAAATGTCCCACATTTCATTCGGAGGTGAAAAGTACAGCTGTGACCAATTCTTCATTTTAATCTTTGCCTCAATAGGTAGTTTGTGCTCTCAGAGACTCCTCTATCAGACAAAGTGCTGTGGAGGAGCAACCTTTTCTTAATTGTATATTAAAAATGCAATGGAAGGTTATCTGCAATCAGGACTGACTTGAGGCAGATTGTGCTCATCATATTTCAGCTAGAGGCTCCTGGAGTGGAATGCTGATCCAGGAGTCAGAGAGTACGGCATTCCTATTGAAGCAGCTGGCTTTCTGCCACTTGGAAGAGTGGCTTGAAAAGCCAGTTGCCTCTGCCGTAAGTGATGAGTCATTTATCTGATAATGCACTGGCAGTGCAGAATCATTACAACTAACAGTGAATTACTTAAAACAGAAAACTATCTCAGTTTAATTCTTTCACTAGCATAGACAACAGCTGTGTTGTCTTAAAAGCTGTGTTCACTTTTTTTAAGTACAGGGAACTTTAGCCTGTCTAAATTCGCTTTAATATCTTGCTCACCCAGCCTACATTTAATTCCATGTACCAGGTATTTCCCAATGCCTAGCTGTACATTTAGGGTCTCTGAACCTCTGAGGCCAATTGAATATTCACTACATGGCTCAGACCTGGAAATTTATGTAACAATTACATTACCTTTTGGCCTGAGCTTATGGGACAGCGACTGGCATCTGCTCAGGGCACTTGCAACTCCTAGAGTTCAGTGTATCATCTAGGTGTGTGAATGACAAACCTGTTATTCCAATTTATTTTCTATGACTTCATCTCCCAAATGATCTCATCAGTATGAGCAGATGAAGCTAACATCTTGTCACATGAAACTTCTTCTATGTGTACTTATATGTGTGTGTCTATGTGTGCATGTGGAGGTATGCAGACACATACCTACATATTTCCATACAAATGTTTTTTAAACTTTTTTGTTTAGATGAATTGTTTTGCCCATAAACTTTGACTTTATGAGAAACACAAACATATTGACTATCTCCTTTCAGGATAAATAGTGAGGGTTTTTTTTATCCTTTCTATTTCTTGTTTATTTACTGCTTCAGTAACTTCACTTGTCTTCTTGCTGTCTGTAAAACAGTAAAGAAAAAGCCACCTAAACAACAGTACTTCAAGGGCAAGCTTGGTGCCACCACATAGCTGTGTGATTTTTGTCTTACCATGATCTCTGCTTTTTCAACTATGTTAAACAGGCTCAAACCACTATACTACAATTATTTACACAAATAGAGACTACCATCACCCTTGCCAAGATCTACAGGCATGTGAATACCTAAACTACGATATTAGTGCTTTTGAAAATGGTAAGGAAATCAGGTATTTATTTGCAAGTTTGGACAATATATACCTTAAATCTCCAATTATGGGATATCAATACATAATTTCTGTAATACATAAAATACAAAATATAATTTGACAATTCATCTATGCAGTCTATGACATAGATGCATCTATGCATCTATGACATTAGGGGAGCAATGCCTAGTGTTCTAAAAACAGTAACTGGGACAGTCAGCATAGAAACTTCACATCTGTACTGATGCAAGTACTTATGTAATCCTCAGTTCTGGGTGTTCAAGCCATCACTGGAGATCTGTTTGGTGTGTGATGACAGGAAAACTAATTTCATCCTTTTGTGAGGATAATGTTATTCTTGATCTCCTTCCATCTTCTCTCTCTCATCTCAGCTTCTCACCCTGCCCCCATCCTTCACTTGAGTTTGACCAAAGGTGAATTTGTACATAGCAGTTTTGAATGGCCCACATAGACACTAATGAGCTGAAAGTGCACAGACTCCTTCAGCTGCAGAGCATGTTTATTCAACCATTCAATATGATGTTCTATTAAGTGTTTCAGCATTTACTTAATTTCCAATTACTGTATCATCAAGAACCCTTTAAGGTTGTTTTTTCTATTGGCACATCCCCAAGGTGAGACCAAGGGCATGCATCTTTAGAGGTCTTACTCTGCTCCAAATAACTTTGACAACTTCTCTCCTTTTCCAAAGAGATGTTTAGAAGCAAGAGTCCTGCAGATGTGGTTCACCACAACAATCTCCAGAAAAATCTCAGTTTTTTCTGTCCTGAGCTGTGTATCCCTGCACCAGAGACTTGCCACCTGCAGTACCACCAGCAGGGATGTGGGTTTGTGTGGCTCCCTACCACTGGCAACCAAAAATCCACCAGGCTGTAAAAGAGCTGGCCCAGGTCTGCCAAAACCTGTGGGGGGATATGCCAAGTCACCTCTCAGCAGACTATGTTCAGGGAGCCCTGATTGCTTGCACGGGCACATGCACATGCACATACCCAGATATGCATTCAGAGCATTTTTCTCATGAATTCTTTCTGTTGCTGTGACTCCCCACCAAATGAACTCGCCCACTTTGAGGTACCAGTGATTGCATGGAAGTGCCGGCAGTGAAGTAGCCAGCACCTACCAGAATTGCTTGTAGAATTTTACATGTAATTGGTCAATTGAAGCCACATACAAAGTTTTCTTTCAACCTTACTTTAAATTTTGAGACATTTTTATGTAATCAATTACCATAAAGTACAGCTTCCCGGCACAAAACATAGCAATGACCATGAGACTCTGCAGTACCCTGTGCTGCTGAACTACACTGTTTTGCATTTCTTTGCCATCTATTTGAAGACAAGAACCCCTACAGCAATTTTTTTTCATTTTGGTGATGGAAATTGCATAGTGATTAGGTCCAGTACCTCTTCTGGTGGCAAACTAATGCCGTGCAGGAGCTGTGAGAAAAATTATGTTTGACACCTCACCATATTCTGAAGCTGGCAAAAAATGAAAGACCCGTGAGGCTTTTTGAAGCAATAGCAAATGACCATAACTGATTAAAATGGACATGAGCACTGAAATTCCAGGTGTAAAAGCTGAATTTAAATATCATAACCTCATAAACACATGCTCCAGGCCCTCAAGGAGTGGAAATTTGGACTGAAATAGAATTGTACTGAAGCTCCTGCTATTTAGGTTTAGCAAGCGTGACTTACACCACTTGGTTTATGACTTATGTGACCTACGGCTGATGCCTTCTGCTTTGGAGGTACTGCTGCTTTCTGTGTCTGAGAGGTCTGTTCTGCAGAGACAGGTAGACCTTTAACAAGGGGCTGTTACAATCTGCAGCAGAAGATAGACATAGTGTCGATCCTATTTCTAACACAGTAGAAAATGTTTTGTGTGGAAGTTGCTTCTTGTAGAGAAACGTTTGTACCCTGAGCAGTTATCTAGATACAGGTGTATATGAATTCAGGTATTTCTCCAGCTAAAGTGGATTTAGATACCAGTATTACTTCTTGTGATTAAAAGGAAAGTCGCTGTTTCTTGTGCTGTCATTCTCTTTTCAGATTTAGAAAACATTAGCAGGAAATGTTAATTAGCTTAGCCATCTGAGAATTTTACGTCAAAATTATGTTTTTCAGAAAATGTCAGCAATCTTTCACACATTCCTTTTCATGAAAAAATACATTTTTTTCTGAGTCACATTAAAATGCCATTTTACTACAAAGGGATTATTTTCCGGTCATTCATAGCATGTGATATTTTATTTTGTTTAAATTTTATTTTAAAGCAGCTGTATCAAAAGTAACTGGTCTATAACTGGGGATGAAACTAGAAATAGACATTAAAACCTCAAACAAAAAACCAGAACGACTATTATAATGACACTTAAAAATTACTAGCCTTTAAAAAAAAAACAAAACGCATGATGTGTGTAGAGGAAAAATGGATATTTTCTACTAAGCTTTTGTTGTCAGGAATTACAGTGATGACTTACAGAGCTCTCTTTCCTAAGTCTGAGAAATATATATCAAGTTCTGTTACTATTGTTGCAAAGCACTCTCAAATTCCAGGATGATAATAATAGAAAAACTTGGGTTTGAAAAGCTTTTATAGACAGAGAGTTTAAGAACACAACCACCTGTATAGTCCAGAAGATCCCTTTTATAGCTATAAAAGCTGAAGATATAGATAGAGATCAAGTATTTAGACATCATATTACATACTTTTTAGTAGGAAACAGTTCACATTTTTGCCTTGTAGATCTCTAACCAAGGACCAGGTGGACTGAGGATGAAAGAGGTCTGAAAGTATGCAGCAATTGAATACAGCGATTAAAGGATTAAAGCCAGTGCTATAGGTCAGCTGTAATGGGACTATCAGTTAAATGAGATGATAGTAATAACATACTTTTCCTTTATATATTACAGCTTCTTCCCACACAACCTCTTAAAAAAACTTCCTAATATTAAAGGCTTTTCATCGCCAGTTGGTTCCTGTGTTTTATTAGTGATATATCTGCCTGAGACTATCTGTCTGTCTAGCTGACTGCTCACTACCTAAAAATTACTTGCTGTCATCATATTTTCCTATCTCAGGTCTGTGGGAACTAGAAGTGAATACATTGGTGACATCAGTGAAACTTCTACTCTGAATAAATGCTATGGGTGATACACAAGTCAGTGAACAGATTGCCCAGGAAGGTTGTGGATCCTCCATCTTTGGATAAACACAAACCCAAACTCTGCATGGCCCCAGCAGGCTCCTCTTGGTGAGTCTGCTTTGAGTAGGAGGCCCCTTCCAATCTCAACCATTTTGTGACTCAGCAGAGATGACTTGGCTTTCACAGCTCTGAAGGGAATTGAGTGACTTTGGAAATAAATGCCAGCATCTTGGTTGTCTCTCACTGAGCTGAATAAATCAGAAAGGCACCGATAGGCTGAAAGCTCAGGTCGTATGTAATGGGATATAGTTTTCAAAATAGCTGAGTGTACGATTGTGGACAGCAGATCAGGAAGCTGTTTGATATTTTGTCAAATCCCTTCCATGTCAATGATTTGTCTTAACTTTCATGGTCCTAGGTTTCTTGTCAGGAACTTAAGAAGACAGCTTTTTTCTTTTGTGACTGTGATTGCATATATATACATATACATGTAAGTATAAATGACACTGCCCACATTTGGTGTAATGTAATGTAAATTAATAGGTGACTCCTATGGTGTTATACAACACACAGTTCTTTTAAGGATTTTAAGTGGCACTCTCCTAAAGGTGTACAGTAAAAAAGAACACCAAGATGCTTAGGTTGTGTTTGTGGTAACTGCTTTGTTAAACATTTTCATCTGAGTTAGCATTTAAACACGCTGGTTCCCAAGTACATGGCTCCATAACACAGTTTTCTCCTCTGGTCTTAATAAATACAATGATGTAATAAAGTCTTTCCATCAACTGTTACATTACAGTGGTTTGACTAAAACATTTTCTTTTTTAGAATAGCTAATGCACAGATCTGATTTGAAATGAATAGTACTTTGCCCATTGAATCAGAGACTGCATTGCATGGTCAAGAAAACACAAAAATAATAAAAATGTCTTTCTTAGTAATGAAAAGTGAACATTTAAGTCTTTAACAGCTACTGTGAGTCCTCCTGCAGAACAACTATTACATATCATACCTCAGAGTTCAATGTATTTGCAAGACGTAGGCATTTCATAAGACACACATTGTGCTTCTAGTTTAAGGAAATTGTCAGGAAATCAGGGAATTAGAACAATAGTTTTGGTTTCAAATGAAAATCTGATTAAGGTTGACTTTGCATCAGCAGTGTTTTTTTAAAATTTATAAAAACAGTGAAATGAGAGCAGAAAAATCTTACTCCTAACATAATAAACAACCCAATAGATACTTAAAAACAATAGACTGCCCTCAAACTATAGTTTTCAGATCTCAACAACCCAAAGAAAAGTACAAATGGTGTTGAAAGGTATCCTGTAAAAGGAGCCTTCTCTGCTGCCTACCCCAGGCTGTAGTGACTCTAAGTCTGAAAGTGAATATATTTCAAGCTCTGCCAAGATTTGCAGCAAATTAAAATTGAATAACTGAATATATTTGTCAGTATCAGAACACAAGCACTTGGATGATCTCTATGTTGTGTGAATTTTCTAACTGGTATGTGGAATTTGGCTGCTGTTACATGGACTGGTTTAAGCATAGTTTTCTGGATTTAGTCATAGGAAAGGCTGCTGCTGCTGTAAATCTTGGAATGTTATGAAAGAATATCTGCTAGGCTGACTACACCAGCAGGGAAGGATGAAGAGCTTTAATCATGAAAGCTCTTCTCAGCTAAAGACCTGAAGCAATGATATGAACAGCTGTAGCTAGCAACCCTGACAAAGCTGCTACTGAGTTGTCTTCATATTCCCATTAACCCCACGCCCTCCAGTCACTCCATTCTCCTGTCTTTCTAATGTTCATAAAGATCACAATACTCCCATGTTTCCAGTATTTAGACATTGTAAATGGGTGAAATGTGAAGGCCAGTGGGAATTTTGTCATTGCTATCCACCAGTACCACAATAATGATGATGTTTAGTTCATCTTGGGATGAGTCTGACACAGAAGCAGGTACCACAGCCTAGTGCCCAGCCACTCGTGTCTCAGAGCCTTACCAGCATGACAGGTTACACAGCAGATCCTGGTATGAATGACATAATGCCATGGCCCTGTGCACAACAAAAGTAGGCAGAATGGGAATATAACCATGCCACCTGCTTCAAAGCCAGAGCTCCCTCAAAGCTGCCCACAGGGACTGGGATTATAAATTCCCCACCTCCCTTTGTGGATCATCCGCTGGTAATGCTTTCAGATCAACGCAATACCATTGTGCAGAACCCTGCCCATCTCCTCTTGGTCATCCTCACCATGGAAAGGTGCAGCACACTTCCTGTGTTGGCTTGCACAGCTATAAGAGTCAGTCTGGTGCCTTGCTAAGGAAGACAGTCCAGCATGATCGCAGCTGAGCAGCTTCTGTGCTCCGGCTTCTCTTGTGGTCACTTTTATGCTTCACCAAGAAGCTTCACCTTTATCTCGCTTAACTCATTCTGCCAAAGGGGACTGGAAATCATAGTGGTTTCTCGAGACTAGCAAGTTTTCTGGACAAGCCCTCTGTATAAAGCACACAGGGTGGAGGGTGTGGAAATCTAACTAACCCCACTGGATAAAAACTGTAGCGTCAGCAACCAGAGGAAGTATTTTCTCTGCAGATTAGCATTTAGTGGATTAGCCAGACTTGGTTTTGCTAAAGGACTTCACAGCCTAAAACAAAACTCACGAATAAAATTTAGGGTTGGAGGTACTTCACAGCATTCTTATGGCAACACAAATCAGCTGTATGTAAGCTGAAATGCTGAAAAAAATTCAAAAAAATACTTTATATTGCACAAAACTGTCCTAAATTTTGCTGTGTGATAGACTATTGTGGGTCATTCTGTTAGCCAGTTTTTCTGGAATATCACAACTTAGTGACAATGACTTTTCTCTTGTAAATTGCTTCTGAACTCAAATAGTGAAAATATCTTTTAAAGAAATTAATCACTACTTTATAGGAAATTGCTTTATTATTTTTGCACCAATTATTTTTCATTAAATGATCACATTACTTAAAACTATTGCAGTTTTTCACTGCACATATAAACAGAAAAATGAATTTTCCCTCCTCTAGTTGAAACTCTTTTTGGTTTGCCATCTTTTTTTCCCAATAGAAAAATAAATTTATCACTTTTTAAATACTTGGTTTCAATGANTCTTTAGGACCCTGGCATCTCACTACATTTGATGCTAAAGGAAAAGTCTCACACTGTAATCAGTCCTATGGACTGAGTAGTTTTCCAGTGGTGTCTGAGAGAAGGCACACCCCAGAGCACAGCCTGGGAGAGAGGTGCAGGAATGGTGCAGTCTGTTTAAGCCTCTGATAAAAACATCTGACAGAATATCAATATGCAGATAAATCTCAGGGCAATAAACTTATGTCCTTTGTAATTGAAATAAATTCCAAAAAACCTTGTTAGTGGTGTATTTAATTTTATTTAGTGCATTTTGCAGAATTAAGTAATAAACATCCTACTTCAGTGCTCAATGAGGAAATTAATAAGGATATTGGATGTGAAAATGACAGAAGAATCTGAAATAGTTTGGTGATTGTGCTTGTCATTCTTGACTTAGTGTCTGTCTTTTGAGGAAAAGACATGATATCAACATTCTGAGATTATTGAAAATCTGAGAAATGGCTGAGAACATACACAGTATATGCAAGCATTACATTTGTCATTCTAGTTCAGAGCTCAGAGGTAGAACGTCCATCATCTGGACAGAGATTACCAGGGCAGGAGCCGTATGGCTTTGATTCCACTGTTATTCCATGAGAGTTATTCTAAGTGCACTAAGAATGAAAAGGGGAGATTTATATAATTCTTGTTTCCTTTTTTCAGGGAAAGAGCTAGCAGGTCCCTGTGGAAGTGACTCACTCTGACCCTGTATCCTGCCATATCTTCAGTGGGGTCTCCTACAGGGTGGGCTGTATGTTAGAGCCTTCTTACTCTCTGTGAAGAAGTAAAAAGCAAAATGCGCGGAAATTGTTCTGCGAAATATCATCTGTAGTGACTTTCAGGAACTCCTCAATTGCATCATGTTGAGGTAGGGCTGAACAGGGATGAGCACTGTTCTTTCTGCCAGGACCCTGGGGCTGTGTCCCTCCAGCAGTGGCCTAAAGCCACTGCACCAAAATGAGGCAGATGTCGACAGTTCTCCTTTAACACTTCATAGTTTCAGACTCTGGCTTAGATATCCTTTTCGGCAGTCATGTCCCATCAAGATCTGCTAAAGAGAAACAAAGAAAATAAATTTTACTACAGAAAAAAGACAGTAATCACTAAGCAAATCAAGGACCTTAACTGTCCAAAACTGTCAAACAGTGAAGATTTGATCTGGAAAAGATATAGTGTACATTCTACTATCTCCCTTATGGAGACAGCAGTCCTGAGATTTACGGTTTTGTACCTTCACTGCAAATATGAAATATCTAAAATCTGTTATTTGCCTGTGGTATGCATACTGAGAAGACATTAATTCCCACAACTGTCAACACATTTCAAAGTTTAGTGCTTATACTTGTAGTACCAAGAATGTAATGATAATTGATGGAATATGAGGAATGTAAAGCCTTTTTGCTTCTTTGAGGTTAATGGCAGAAGGATAGGCTACAAGACAGGTCAAGATGGTTGAATTTGTTCAAGAGAAATGAAAGGTCCAACTCATCACAAAGGGTGGTCTGGCTCACAAATGCACTTGGAATCACAGAGTGCTGCTTTAGCTTAATTTTCTGGTATCTTTTAAATCTCTAGCCCTTGCTTTTCCACTTAAAGAAGAACAATGTAAACACTTTGCTTTTTGAGTGATATGCCCCTGATGAAGCAAGTATATAATTGTTTAGCTTTAAAAATTGTTATTTCAGATCTTAGTTATGGAACTTCATTGAAATAAACAATGGCACTTCAATTGATAAGCAGTCTTTTCCTCTTGCTGTAAAATTACTTAATCAAATTCACTTCATCAAAAGTATTTCAAAGTATTTCAGTAGCAACATCTGGTTTTACAGACACAAGATTAAGCTTTTGCTGCTAGAATGTCTAAGTGCAACTCAGCTAAATGAAGTGGAGCTGTGCAGTCTGTGTCAGCAGTGGGTTTGACCCCAAGGCTTCATTATTTAGATTGTGAACTCCTGATGGGAGGAATTATCTTTCTGTTTGTTTGAGAGATCCTTCAGCTTATTTATAAATAATAAATAAAATCACAACTCAAAGCCTCAAGGAAGAGGAATACTGATTGTGAGAGAGAGGAGCTTTGTACAAATACAGAAAACCTTCACTTTAGCTGCCTTACAGGGACTTAGAAATTAAAAATAGTTGATGTATTTATTATGCACATTGGTCTTGAAATAAAGCTTTGAACAGTGTGTGTTTAGATCTCTGGATACACTTCAGCATGAAGTATCCCCAAACAACTCACTGATGCATAGTCCTGCAGATCTGAATGTATTTATCATGTTTTGAGTAAATACAACCAAGGAAATAAAATATGAGAAGCACCTTTATGGTCCCTTTTTCAGACATGCTTGGGAGAGGATTTACTGTGAAGGGTCTGGGAAGATACAAGTCTCACTGCTACCTTCTGGCAGTGTGTCTCACCATGATGTGATGCCAATGAAACCATCACCTCTTGGAGAGCCATGACTGTCCTGGTACCTTCCCACCTGAGACAGCTGACCTACATGCAAGCCCACCTTATAAAGACAAACCAAACAGCCAAAAGTTTGCTTTGACTCATCAATACCAAACAGCTAAGCAGTGCAGCTCTAAAGAATTAAGTACCATCAGTCACATTTGCAAGTAATTGGTGGGATTTTTACTCTAAACTTAAGTAAAATAGAATGAGGTAAATAATAGTCTTTATCAGAAAATGAAGGTTTAGATTCTTGAACCAAAAGACAGGAATTTGGTGAATAACCTATCCAAAAAGTCTTTGTCTGTGCCATTTGTAGTGCCAATTTCAAGACATTAGCAGTCTAGGCAAGCATCACTCCCTCTTGGAGCAACCTGAGAACACGGCTAAACATGAGCTCCAGTGGAGTGATGAATACAAGCAGATCACAAAGCAATGACTTTACAGGACTGAACTTGTTTGAATACTCATTAAATAAATGTGTAAATGTCATTATACAGTCAAATTATTGGTGGGAATTTGCAAGAGGTCTCCTGCTGCACAAATTATCAGAAGATTATATTCACAGTATCTCTTTTTCAACACAGACCACTACAACGTTAGGAATTGTATACAGGGGAAATCCATCAGGGCCAGATGTAATTCTAGTTTATTCCCACAGAAAATGTTAAGAGATGTGTTTCCTTGAAGGACCACTGAAATTATGTATAGAGTTAATTGCTTTGAGACAGATAGAAAAGTAGATGCCTTTGCAACTAAGACAAGGACTACTAGGGGATTTCAGGTTTTTCCATGCATTTTTTTAATCTTTAAAATTACATGTTAATTTAGAAAATACGTTAATTATCTCAGTTCAATTTATCTAATCTCAGGAAAGCTCTGAAAGCCACCGAGATTTTGTGTCAATGCACTTCTACTGCCAGAAGTGTTACTTTGGGCTCTCTGTATATTAATGTGTTGTCGAGCCGTGTTAAGAGAGACACAGGACCTCCTTTCAGGTTATCTAATCCAATACTGCTTTTCTGCATGAGTTTTTTATAGATTCAACTTCAAAGGCCCAGGGAAAAAGGAGTTCTGTGCTTTAGGGATATTAATGTCATGAAAGACTGGATGTATCAGAAAAATAAGTGTGTACTTAGATGTACAATGATGGATGAAATATATTCTTCATTACTATTAGAAAGAAATTGTCAATGAATCACCAGTACAGAACTGACTCAATTTTTTATTGTCAGGCAGGTGATAACTATAACTGCTTCTTTTCTAATAATGCAAAAATTGTTACTGTAGGTCCAAGCGAAAAAACAACTGCTGACAAATATCCCCCAACTTGCTCATAACATGTACTTCATTACACATCATCTGATCAAATAATCTGCCTTCCAGGTGCTTCTAATATTTTTTTGCTAAAAAGTAACCTTTTCCAGCACCCTGCAGGACAGACAAGGTTTAGGAAAACATACTTCTGTAGGAAAAGATGCTTCAATAGAAGAAACAGTTTTTTTCTTTGTATAGGTCATTTCAGAGAAGAATGGAATGTACATTACTGTAAGTGGAATAAGAATTATGTGCTTCCCAAAAAATTAAGGATCATCCAGAATGCATTACTAATAAAACATCAAGAAGACCAGTCAATTAGAGAATTTAGTTCCTTTTACTGAAATGTCCAAGAATGGATTTTTTCAAACTTATTTAGCCAATTTCAGTTTGTGCTGTTTACTTTGAGGATTACACAAAATTAAGTTAAATATTATCCATTTTACTCAGTTGACATGAAACAGTGAAATTATAGCAGTAACATTGTTTCTGTTCCCACATGTGACAGCATTTCTGACAGCAATTATAAATTCAGTTTTTGGTTACATTTGCAGAAAGGCAATCTTACTTATGAATTATAATGGGAATAGCTCATATAAAGAGAATTGAATGCAAAAACTGGTAGGCTTTAGTTTTGAGTTGAAATAAACATATAATAGAATTTTTTATTTCAGATAGGAGGGAGCATGTGTGTGAATTGTTTGGATTTTGTTGAGAGGGATGGAAGCAAATTAATTCTGTAGTAGTCACAACAGCACTTTGGAACACAATTTGGCCAAAAAAAGAACTTACATTATTTGATTGACCAATACGTACGTCCACAGGTATTCATATTTCAAATAATCATCTACAGAAATTAGCTCTATACTTAAGTATTTTAAGCTGAATTAGTAGCTTATAGTCTCCCATGCTATTTGTTGAAAATTCTCCCCACTTGCATTTGGTCAAAGAATACAAAAAAAAAAAAAAAAACAAACCAAACCTTCAAGACTGCCTTTTTCCTGCAAAAGGGCCGAGTGAAACAACAGTTCATTCAATTCCCCAGGGTGCAGTACTTGTAGTTGATTTTGTGCTCATAATGCCAGGCAATAGGGAGTTCACAGAGTGTCTCCTGATTATGAATGTCACTGCATTCCAGGCTCCAAGGAAGTTATTTATGATCAAAATATATAGGCACTAAAGTCTTTGTGTGCATGATACTCAGAAGGAGAAATCTGGGAATGAGAAGCTGACATAGAACATTTGTTGCAATAATAATAAAAGCTCATACTGTGGTTTTGTGGTCTGGTGCAGGCAGAGTGTTTTCTGTGAACTTCACAACTTCTCTCCTTCTTTTTCCCTGTATGTGAAATGGGAGCAGTGTCTCACTGCTCCAAAAGAGAATGGAAGAACTAGCAGGGTGTTGGTAAAGCAATGCAGAAGAAACATGGACAACCAATAGAAAGCCAAGTTAAACAGCTGTACTGAAAATGAAATAGAAATCTTTAGGAAAACATCCAAGAAAAAACATCTGGCAAAGGAGGCATGAGAGGTCTGACAGAAGGAACAGAAAAGCAGGATTATTGGTTTGTTTCTTCCCACATCCAAGAAAAAACATCTGGCAAAGGAGGCATGAGAGGTCTGACAGAAGGAACAGAAAAGCAGGATTATTGGTTTGTTTCTTCCCACATCCAAGAAAAAACATCTGGCAAAGGAGGCATGAGAGGTCTGACAGAAGGAACAGAAAAGCAGGATTATTGGTTTGTTTCTTCCCATTGTAGATCAAACCAACATGTCAGATGCAATGCAATCTGTTGTTTGTACAGGAAAAACTGGGGGAAGAAAGACTGGGAGCATCCAGACTGAAGAGTGTCATAAAAATTAGCTGTGCTGTGCCAAGTAGATGGAGTGTGTCCATGGAAGCACAGGGGAGGATCTGGTGTTGAGCTCCACCCGTCTTCTAGGACAGGGCTACTGTGAGAGAGGATCCAGGCTGGGCTGCTGTGCTCATGGGCAGATAGAAACAGCTTTTTGTATCTCTACAAGGAAGTGAAAAACATGGCAAAATGTCTGATATCCATCAGACCAACTTGATCACGTAGTGGTGCATCAGTGAAATGAGCTTCCAGAGACTGTAGAGACTTGAGTTTTTCAAACTGTCTTTTCCCGGGGCTCCCTGTTGTTCTTACTTCAGTTTCAGCTTCCCTCTTTCCCTCTTGTATTTTATATCTCTTCATTTCTCCTGTACTGCCTTAGTCTTCCTTAGTCCTATTCCTATTTTCCTCTTTTCTCCATTCACTTGTTTATTTCTTCTTTGCATTCCTCAGTGTAACTATGCACTGATTTTCCCAAAGCCTTGCTGTGTGCTGTTTCTTCAGCAAATAATAGCAGTGATAGCTGTTCAGCCGTGGTGCTCCTCTCTAGTTCTCTTGCCAGTTCCTGTTTAGAGAACCGAAACCAAACTGATGTTCCAAAACTTGCAGCTGCATACAAACAGGGACTTCATTAACAAAAAACTGACAATTAATGTAAGACAAAACAAACAAATTGTTATTGTCAGACAGTGAATTATAAAGCAGAAGATCCTGCCTGATGAGCCAAAGACTTAGTAACTTAGCTCTAAGTCTTTTGTAGGTATCACAGTCAAGAGGACAGGTGATGAGACTGATCTGAGACAGAGCAGGAGAACCCCATGGAGATGTAAAGAGCAACAAAACATAAAGTGGCGTCCAAGTCCTGGGTATAGAGTTAATTTTCCTCATGGCAGGTAGTATGGGGCCATGTTTTGGACTCGTGCAGAAACAGTGTTGACAACAAAGGGATATTTTGCTTATGGTCGTTGCACATCATCAGGGCTATTTCTGCTCCTCACACCACCCTGGCAGCCAGAAGGCTGGGGGTGCACAAGGAGTTGGGAGGGAACACAGCCAGGACAGCTGAGCGCAGCTCACCACAGGGATTTCCCATATTATATGACTTCATATTCAGCAAATAAAGCTAGGGGAAGAGGGAGGAAGGATGGCACATTTGGAGTAATTTCCAAGTCACCACTGTGTGTGCTTGAGCCCTGCTTTCCTGGGAATGGGTAAACAACTGCCTGCCCATTGAAAGTGGTGACTGAATTCCTTGTTTAGCTTTGCTTGTGTGTGTGGCTTTTGGTCACCCATTGAAGCTCCTTTGCTTCTACCCATAAGTTTTCTCAATTTTACTCTTCTGATTCTCTCCCTACTCCTGCTGGTGAGGGAGTGAGTGGGCAGATGAGTGGGTCTTAATTGCCAGCTGGGTTTAAATGATGATAACCAGAACAAGCAGAAAAGGGCTTGTGATGAAGATCCATCATGGAGCTCTGTAGGACCATTGTGAGTGATCACATCGGGGAATTGATCCTGTCATACTGAATGGGAGACAGAGAAGCATATAGAAGGCCTGTGAAAAGGAAGATAAGTAACTCTCCTATGTGTTAGAGAGGGATGAGCCAGCAGAGTGACATGGCTGAAATTATTTATCTAGGTGGGTAACTAATTTCAAGCTTTAATTCTTCCTTTTCTTCTAGTTTAAGCAACTTGAACAAAAAGTTAAAAAAAAGAAAAGAACACTTGGATTCACATCACAACATTATTTCAAAAGCAATGGCTAAAGTTAGCACCGAGTCTTGTGCAACGCATAATAGAATCACAGAATCACAAAATCACAGAATATCGTGAGCTGGAAGGGACCAAGAGGGATCATTGAGACCAGCTTCCAGCCCTACAACATCCTCAGTAATCACATAATGTGCCTGAGAATGTTGACAGATGCTTCTTGAACTCTGTCTGTCTTGGTGCTGTGACCACTTCTCTGGGGACCCTCTTCCAGTGCTCAAACACCCTCTGGGTGAAGAATCTTTTTCTAATATCCAACCTAAGCCTTCCCTGACACTTCAGGGCACTCCCTCAGGTCCTGTTATAGAGAAGAGATCAGTGTCTGCCCCTCCTCTTCCCCTCATGAGGAAGATGTAGGTTGCTGTGAAGTCTCCCCTCAGTCCCCTCCAGGCTGAACAAACCAAGTGACCTCAGCTGTTTCTCATACAGTTTCCCCTCAAGGCCCTTCACCATCCTCATGGCCCTCCTTTGGACACTCTGCAATAGCTTTATATCTCTCTTACAATGTGGTACCCAGAACTGTCCCCAGCACTCCAGCTGAGGCCTCCCCAGCCCAGAGCAGAGCAGGACAATCCCCTCCCTTGCCTGGTTGGTGATGCTGTGCCTG